>JASPKZ010008378.1:2930000-3530000 GCA_030220185.1 Diploptera punctata
TTAATGAGAACCAGGCTAAATAAATCTATTCTATTCTATTCTATTCTATTCAATAAATAGACTAGTGAGATGTCATCTTTATAAATCATTTTACGAACATTTATGAGAACAAAGAGGGCTATTTTATTATTTTTTGATAAAATATACTTACTATATACAAGTTATATACAGTATGTTAATTAATATTTTGAATATAAAATAATTATAATGCAATATCCAATGTTGTAAACGTGAAATGGTTAATGTTACGAACCGTATCTTGAATATGGTAGCTGGTAGGGATCTTGTTAACGTAAAATTAAGGCAAACATTGTGATTGGAATGCCTGCGCAGGTATTTGCTTTGTACGTACTCTGCCATTTGATTTTACCGTGCAGGAAGAATTGGAATCAATCATGAGTAAATAGTTCCATATTGATTTTTACTTTCTATCTAACACGACGACACGAGTTTCATTCATCAAATATTTTTAATAAGAACGTTTTCAAAAGAGAGCTTTGCACAAAGAAATATTATCTTATTGTTACGAGTTTCGATTGTTTTAATTTCTTGATATTGAACTTGATGAAATTTGCTTAGCCACAATCTAATGTAGTACAAGAAAAAATTATTCTCTATTACATTTTCTGTTATTTTAGATCATTTATTAAGCCTACAGGAAGTTGGAGAAAATTTACGGTACTCCGAAAAGGGCAACATTAAGATTGTGATATTCTATTGCAATATACCTTATTTTAAATAGAATAGAAAATTTAAATTCCCGAATGAGTTGGCTCAAAAGGTAGCATTTGAGATGCATTATTATGGAGATCCTTAGTCCACATCCCGATAGTAACTAAATTATCTTTTCTTTTATTGCAGAATAAGTCAATAAGCCATTAGTTTAAACTTTTGCAATTGTATTGTTGTAAATGATAAATGTAACTTTATTTATTTCATACTGTGTCGAATTTGATGTGTTAACGTTACTAAAATCGGTGTGGAAAACGAACTATTACAGTTCTCAAACAATTTACTGCACGCAACTTTGGCCAAAATAAAAACTAAAATCTAGTGTGTGGTAACTCATTTATTCCGATTGAGGGTCTTTCCACTTTTCAGCGGTGGCCCTTTTACCAGCCGGCTGCTGGCCCTTCACATCCCCATGTGTCAATCACAGAGGTAGATGATCAACAGCCAGTGTAGGGGTGACATGTGGTTAGCATGTCGAGTCCCCCAGCCGTTATAGCTGGTTCCTCAACCTGGAGCCGCTACTTATTGTAGCTACCCAATTGCCTCACGATGCGGGTGGGCACCGGTCCTATACAGGCCGAAATACCATGAGAAAATTTCTTCCCCCATGGAGACTCGAACCAGCGCAAGTCCCGTAGCTCTGCGCCAAGGCTTTCTACCTTAACCGCTCGGCTACGGCGCGGGACAACTCATTTTATCATAAGCAATATTAAGAATACTCTGCATATATACTCTGCAAAGCTGTAATTTCAGACCCTTCACCTCTAAATAGGCGTTACTTACCCTTAAAACGACACGTTACTATAAATATAAAACTTTCAGAAAACTGCTATAGGCCTACATAACCTCACATACCTTATATTGGCATCATTCTACCAGAAGAAGAAATCTGAATGTTTGCGCGACCATTAATTTATCTGACGTCATGAGAAATGTTGAATTAATTTTAGTTTAAATTTAATAATACCTAGTCAGTATAATATTTCAGTTAAAACATATTAATCTACCTATGGTTCTCTGGACTTATTTAGAATAATTTGTGGAATTCGCAACCATCACTCAAAGCTCCCTCCAATATCCAATATGACATTCTAAATAGGGGTCCTATAATGACATCATAACATTACAAATGTTATTAATATAATGCAATAAATTCAACATTGTCTAGAATAAAATACGGTTCGATGCAAAGATGGAAAACTTTTACATAGGCCAACTTGTTGAAAAATTCAACTCGTACGTAAAACACTGTCTTCCATCCTTGTATCGTAATACGGCCCTATTATTAGCAAAATTTATGAAGTTTTTTACAACTTTTTTGCGACTTTAAAGATTTCTTCTAATTATAATTATTTCTAAATCAACAATAAAATTGACGTCATGGATCATAAGTATGGCTAGGATTTTTACGTACTAAAATATAAGATTGCAACAAAGTATAATTAGAAGTTAGACTTATGACTATATTTTGTTTTTTGTTTTACATACAAACAGTTGAATAGTATAATGAAAAGTTAGACTTCTGATTGTCTTTTGTTTTGGATTCACACACAAACAGTTGAACATAATACTATGTGCATTGCAATCTTATGTTTTACTACATAAACATCCTAGTCGTAGTCATAAGAGATAAAAGTGCATTGGTATTAACAGACAAAGATAACGTGTTGCAGACATAATTATATTCGCAGAAAACTTTCTGATAACTGTCGGTATTGTATACAAGTCATACAAAAATATATTTGTTCTCTCGTGGGTCTCTTAGAACACTCCTTTACACTCAAGTGATGATTTACAATAAATATGTTTCAACCGCCTCGAAATAAAATTTAAAAAATCTTATTTATAGTATATTTTATTCTATTGAACTAAAGCATAGAGTAGATTCAAATAAAACTATGTGACGTAGAAGTTCTTTTCTTTGGCTCTCAAACTTACCATAACTCATTACAATGAATTTGAGAGCCAATAAAACATTTTACGTAATGTAGGTTTATTTACACCTGCTCAATTATTTAGTGCATATGCTTGTGTGCCTAGGTATGTATGCGTATTCATATAAATTAAAAATTTGTCATTTCAAATTGCACAAAACAGATATTTTATTGCCCACATTGAAAACTGAGCATTATAGTAAGCACTTTTATATTTTAATATTATTTGTAAATGTTTTAACATATTTTTGTCCTGGGCCGTAGTCAAAAGGTTTTATAGCGTGGTGCTTTGATGCAGAGCTTCGGGACTTGTTCCGGTTCGAATTCCCATGGGAAAAGAAATTTTCTCATGGAATTTCGGCCAGTATGGGATCGGTGCCTACCCAGATCGTGAGGAATTTGAGTAAACTAATAAGTATTCCATAAGTCTCAAGGTTCAGAAAACTAAACTATAACGGCAGGGGGACTCTATATCCTGACAACATGCTACCAGTATAGACTGGCTTAGATGTTAAATCACCTCTATAAATGACGAGCAGAATTCAGGCCAGCAGCCGATTGGTAAGCCAAGGGCCTGACGAGCCATGAGTTTTAACATCTTAATCATATCTTAGAAATGCATAATTTTATAAAGCTGTTCTATATACCTAAATAAAGATGCAGTGTCTTCAAAAATGGAGAAGATGGTGCTAAATGCGTTCAATGTTTGAATTACTGTATTGACTGAATAAGCCATATCGCTTGTCTTTAATATTAGTCATTAAAATTACATTTGATATACTTTAAATATTTTATATACGAAAAGAAACAGGCTTTTGTTATGCGTTAGATTAAATACAAAAATTAAGATTCGTACCCTCAGGGGCCCTATCTAGGGGATATGTGGATGGCGACCACAAGGTGCCCAAGCTGTGCAAAACATTTCTTCCACTTACTTGTGTTTTGCACTCTTTTAACTTTACTATCTAACCTCTCTTGGTTAACTCTTGTTTTTTCGACCCCGACGCTATTAGGGCATCCGAGGGCTAGGGAGTCTTTCCTTTTTTTCCATTTCTTCTTTCCTTTATTTTCTTTTCTTCTCCAGAAAAGCCTGACCCCATCACTGGTCTTGCCTTCCTTTGGCCAGCAACCAATCTAAGGGACTATTATTATGCTTTCAAGTCTTATACGAGAATTTCCCATAAGGGAAAATTTTCTATAGGATCGTAACTGGCCTCGGCCTAATACTTGGAAGGAAGAAGAAGAAGAAGATTCGTACAGTAACAAACTAGTTTATGAGAATTATTGTATGGTTTTATTATGAGTGGATATTGGATTTTTATTATTATTGATCTCATATCGATTAACAATAATGCTTGCTTTTTTCTGTTACTGCTAACTACAGGGTTAATTTTGCCAGTAAACTTAGCAGTTGAGTAGCATGTTGTCAGGTAAGTGACCTTAGATTGTGATGCATTTTACTAATAACACTCGATGAAAGATATTGGTTACGTGTTGTAGATTTTACGTAACGTAAAATAACTTCAAATCTGAAATAAGAGAAAAAAGAGTATACCATAACTTCAATTTTCATTTTTCCTGCTGCGTTTTTGCTTAGTAGGACAATATTGTTTATAATTAATTTAAAATCATCATTGATGAGTTATATCGTATGTAACGATCCATTTACCTTCATTGAGATGAGCGTATCTGTTACGGGATTTGAAAGCTAAATTTCACGAATACGAGTATCAGACATTTTTACACGAGCGAAATCATATTCTTAGATTATATTTATGCCTATTTATTAAGTCCTTATCCTAACTGCGTTCCCTAGAAACTAATGATCATTCAAAACCAAGTATGTCAACTTTACACAATAACAACATATATTGTGTATTTAACATATAGCCCTAGAGCCTACTATACATGTCACCAGTACACTTTAATAACTCTACCTCTAATAGGTTTAAATATGATTTATCAGTGAATACAGCAAACCAAAATTACTAAGTGAGGTGACAAGAACAAAAATATACTAAATAGAAATAAAAAGACGAAAATGGAACTGCATAGGACATACATTACGGAAAGAAAATTAAACATTTTCTAAATAAAGCTTTAGAACGTAATCCTGAGGAATAAAGAGGAACAGAAAGACACTAAATCAACCCTGGAGAAGAACCATACAATAGAAAGTGCAAGGATAGGAATAACTTGGAATGAAGTAAAGACGATAGCACAGAATAGGATCCGTTGGAGACATTTTGTGGATGCCCTATATTTCTGTTAAGACGCTAAGGGGAAGATGGAGACGAGAAATTTAGTTTAGCTTAGTAAAGATCCCTGTGGATTATCACCTTGGCGAGGTAGGGAGGCTTAGTACCAATGACCCAGACGATCATAACCGGGAAGTCTTTGTCTTGCGGTTAGATAAGAGGAGTGGGAACTAAGAATAACGACCACACTGGAAGCTGCAAACACGGAAGGCCACAACGGCAGACACGGCGGAGACAGAAATATCGGAACGGCAAAAATGGCGGAGCGAAGTGGCAACCCAATCTCTGGCGATGAAATAAGAGACCCAGCTCGGGGAAACAAGAGTGAAGTCCTCAACGGCAGAAGGCGGAAGAGGCAACCCTCCTTGTGGGGATAAAACACAAGGAAGCAAGTCCAAAGGCTTTAAAGAGGCAGCCCCTCCAAAGGACTAACCCTGCAGTACGTTAGTAGCGTACTCAGGGGACACTTCAAAATACTTACAAGCTTCAAAGAGATAGCCGGACTGTTCAACCGATGACGACAAACGCAAAGCATAAGGATAAACGTTTTGGAATTCAAGACCAAATTAAAGTAGCAACACGGAATGTCAGAGAAATACATCATAAAGAAACCGAACTGGAAAGAGAATTAAAGAAAGAGGTATAGAAGTGATAACAGAAACAAAAAAGAAACAAAGAGGAAGTCAAGATCTAAGTAACTACATAATGTTTTATAGTGGAGTTGAAATAACAGAAAGAGCTCAAGCAGGAATAGCAATATTAGTAAGCACAAGATTAAGGAAAATAATAACTGCATACGAATGGATAAATCGGAGAATAATGTAAATAAGATGCAAAATACCAAAAGGAAATCTTATTGTAATAGGAATCTACGTACAAGAGGAAGGCAGAAAACAAGAAACAACATAATTTTACCAACAACTACAAAAGATAATAGACCAAACAAACAAAAACGATTACTTAATCATAGCAGGAGATGCAAATGCACGTATAGGGAAAACACCAATTACAAATGTAACGGGAAACAATGGAGAAGAAACGCTAAATTATAATGGGAAAACGTTATTAAATTTCGCATGATTTAACCAATTGAGAATAACGGACAATTACTTCAGACATAAGGAAATACATAAATATACGAGAAGTGAGAGAGGATCATGCTCTATAATAGATTACATTATGGTTAATCAAAAAATGAAAAATCTAGTTAGAGACAGAAGAGTCTTCAGAGGAAGCGATATCCATAGTGACCATTACCTATTGATTAGTAAAATAGATATACAAAAGAAATGGTATAGAAGTTGGAATAAAGAATTAAAGAAGAAGGAAAAAAATATATAAAAGAAAACAAACAAGAATTTTATAAAATAAATGTGTTAGAAGAAGAATCGATACAAGATTTATACAAAAGAAGGGTAGAAGATTATACAAATGCGGAAAAGCCAAAAAAAGGAAATTGAAGAAGAATGGAATAGTATAAAAGGACTCGTACATAAAACAGCAAAATAAGTATTAGGAACAAAGAAAGTAGGAGGAAGAAACAAAGGACTAAAAAATGGGATCCCGAAATCCAGAAATTGGTAAGAGATAAAAAGATAAAAAGGAGGCCTACTTAAAATACTTAAACAACAAGAATTACCAAAACAGAATAGAATATAATAGAACAAGAGCATTAGTAAAAAAATTATACCAGAAAATTAAATAGAGAACATTGGGAAAGATACATAGCAGAAATGGAACACAATTTACACGGAAGACAAGACAAAGTATATACAGTTTATAAGAAGCCTTAATTCTGATGTAAAACACAAAACAAATCTGCTAACTGTACAAGATATAGAATTAGAAAATTATTATAAAGAGATGTGGATGGACAAACAAAATGAAGAAGAAATAACACTTGTAGAAACAAACGAACAATATGCAGAAATAGATGAACTAGAGATGCAAGAAATGATAGAAATATTAAAGAAATATAAAAATAATAAAGCATGCGGAATAGACAATATAAACATAGTATTGATCAAAAATGCCCCAAAGAATTTTAAAGAAAGATTATTAAAATTCTATAACAAGTGCTGGAAACAAAATACAATATCAGAAGAATGAAAATTTGGAAAAATAATCTCAGTATTTAAAAAAGGCGATAAAACAAAGCCAGAAAACTATAGAGGCATAAGCTTACTATGTGCAGCATACAAAATATATGCAAAAATTATCAACCAAAGATTAACAACTATAGTAGACGCAATAATATCAGAAGAGCAGACAGGTTTTAGGAAAGGAAGAAGCTGCACAGACAACGTATTCACTTTAAAACAAATAATAGAGAAGCGAAGAGAATTCAACTTAGAGACACACATCCTCTTTATAGATTATAAGAAGGCCTTTGATAAAGTGTCTAGACCAAAATTATGGAACATATTAAGTGAAAAAGGAATTCCACTACACTTGATAGCAGTAATTAAGAAAATGTATGAGAAACAAAAATAAAAATAAATCAAAGGGAACCAATACATATAACAGGAGGAGTTAGACAAGGTTGTCCACTATCAACCACTCTTTTTAACATTTATTTCGACGACATGATAAGATCATGGAAGCAAATGATGACTGGGGGAATTAACTTAGGAAATATAGTAATAAAAACAGTAGCCTTTGCAGATGACCAGATTTTAATAGCAAAAACAGAGGACGAACTACAAAGAATGCTATATAAACTAAATGAAATATCAAAAAAAATACAACATGGAAATATCCTCACAAAAATAAAAAAACAATGGCCTTCAAGGGCGCTCATCCAGTTCGGACAAAGATAATATTAGAAAATAAACCAATAGAACAAGTGGTAAGATATAACTTCCTAGGTTGCGAAATATCATACACAGCGGAAACAGATATAAATAACAAACTAAATAAGTTTAATTATATAACAGGAACACTAAAAAGAACTTTGAAAAATAAAGCCAGGAAAGACTCTATAATGAAATTATACAAGACAATGGCAGTGCCTATTATTACTTATGGATCCGAAACATGGACAGTGACAACACAACAATCTGCCAGAATACAAGCTGCTGAAATGAGATTCCTCAGACCAATAGCAGGATATCAAAGAACAGACAAAAAACATAACACAGAAATAAGACAACAACTAAAAGTAGAGGAATTAAACACAACAATAGAGAAATACAGAACAAACTGGAAAGAACACTTGGCAAGGATGACTGAGAATAGAATACCAAAAGCAGCATACAACTATTCACCACGAGGAAGAAGAAGTTTGGGAAGACCAAAGAAAAGATGGAAAGAGCAGCAATTTGGAGCCGGAACAGGCTAGTAAATAAGCCTAAACCGTGAAGAAGAAGAAGAAGAAGAAGAAGAAGAAGAAGAAAGATATATATTGGATATCTATTAATGTAACTTAAACTAAATATCATAATTATCGTAGACGCTGAAGCATGTTAAAAGACCTTGACCGCCATAACAATATGCCTAATTATCTTGTCTCCTTCTCCATCTATTCAATCACATTGTATTGAGATCTTTTAAACTATGTATACGTATATATAATATAAGGATATAATATATATACGTATATATATATATATATATTATATAATATGGATATCACACTGAGGTACAGACTCAG
This sequence comes from Diploptera punctata, assembly GCA_030220185.1. NCBI lineage: Eukaryota > Metazoa > Arthropoda > Insecta > Blattodea > Blaberidae > Diploptera > Diploptera punctata. Next base: position 2,938,577 of record JASPKZ010008378.1, read on the forward strand.
AGATACGGGTTCGAATCCCGTCCAGGCATTTATTTTTCTTATCATACCGTATATATAATGATTTCAATAGGCCCATTGAATGCGAATTAACTAAGATATAAATTACTTATGGAACCCGGAGGTCTAATGTCGCATTCACTAAGATATTGCATTGATATTGCTTCCTATCCTCAGACAACATAATCCAGTTGATAGATCCGATATTCAGTTCTGTAAGATCCATCCGAAATTTATTTACACCTTGGATTTCGTAATCATCTATTCCCCAAAGGTTTACAAATTAACATTTTTTTAAAAAAACATTTCTATTGTTGCCATTCGAGTTACATGATCTCCCTATCTCAGTCTCTCAGATGTACGAGTAATATCCCGGTTAGGCCTATATACATTTTGGAGTTGCTCGTTATGAAGCTTCCTCCATTTTCTCTCTTATTGAATCTAATAATCAACTTGTTAAAAGAATAGTGCTAAATACACATGTCAGACATAATGGTGGAAGAAGCCAAAGCGATCTTTAGAGTCCAGTGCTTGGTTAATTAAAATCTACCTGTGAGTTGAAAAGACCTCAGATCTTTACAATATCTTATTTTCTTACTTTTAGATTAATATTCAGTTCACATTTCTTTTTAAAACGGCATTTCCATCCCTTGCATAGTTCAAAACCACAAAAATCTTTATTAGCCTCTCGTGATTTGTACATTTTTTCTTAAGGTTGGTTCCCCGTACGAAATGATTGTATATGCATCACGTGACAATGAGATTAAAGTTTTTGTAAGACTTGTGAGTTAAGTTTTAACTAGGCTGGTAGTATTTTACGTGGTTCATTATTGAGAATTCACAGCAACAAGCGGACTGATTAGTGTCGAACTCTATATATAATATTATATGATGCTTATATTGGCAGAGCGCGCGCAGGATTTGGTATTGAAGTCACGACGGGAATTTGGAATTGGAAATTGGGGGGTGGGAAGGGGTGAGGAGGGGGTTAGTACGGCAAAGTTTCTCTCACTTCTCACTGGGGCTGAATATTACTGTAACGAGGCTTTCAGACTGCCTAATTGGGTGAATTCACGAAACAATGGCGCTTGGAAACTGTATAAACAATTGAAGCGAGTCAGACATCATGGCGGAACATTGTTGCTTCTCTTACCAACATTGCAAAGAGAAGGGGAAAGAAAAATGTGGAAAATTAAAAAAAGTGCACGTTCTCTGGCAACAAAGAGAAATTTAACTAACAAAAACTCTCTCGTATCTGTCACAAATTAATATTTCAAAACTCAAAATTCATTTTAATTCATATGACTAACATTGTAAGACATTTTATTTCCTCTATTCAGGGAATTTTATATTACTACTGTTGAATAAATTCATTTTATGTATCCTAGTCAATTTATATAAAATTTTGAATTTTCAATATTACAGATTTTAAAGAGGCGACTCGAAATACTCGACTCAAAATTTATTAATGTGCATTTGTGAGTATGTGACCCCTTCAACTTTGTTTTTGTAACATTCGAAAGGGTTTAACTGTCAATGTTCACTTAAAAAGGTTTTTGTAATTTAAAACACGTTTTAAACTTAGTAAATAAATAAATTGAGACAGCTCTCCGTGGCGCAGGCGCATAGACGCTCGCCTATCACTGCTGGGGTCCCGAGATTCAGTCTCGGTCACTCCATGTGGGTTTCGTGTTGGACGAAATGGAGCTTGGGCAGGTTTTTCTCGGGGTTTCTCCAGGTATTCCCCTGCCACAATTTCATTCCACCATTTTCTGATTAATTTCATTTCATTTCGTTCATCTGCGCCTGTGATGGTGTATCAGGAGTGGTCGGCCGGCACAGACCTCTCTATATATAAGGGTTCATCTCATCTCATCCCTCGACCCGACTCTCAGTTAGACACGAGTTGAGGATATAAATAATAAATTAATAAACTAGGTAGCCGAGCGGTTAAGGTAGGAAGCCTTGGCGCAGAGCTACGGGACTTGCACTGGTTCGAGTCTCCATGGGGGAAGAAATTTTCTCATGGTATTTCGGCCAGTATGGGACCGGTGCCCACCCAGCATCGTGAGGCAATTGGGTAGCTACAATAAGTAGCGGCTCCAGGTTGAGGAACCAGCTATAACGGCTGGGGGACACGACATGCTAACCACGTGTCACCCCTACACTGGCTGTTGATATCTACCTCTGTGATTGACACATGTGGATGTGAAGGGCCAGCAGCCGGCTGGTAAAAGGGCAACCGCTGAAAAGTGGAAAGACCCTCAATCGGAATCGGTATATAATACAGTTCTTCTAATCATAGATATTGTAATGAATCTAAATGCGGATGTTGCAGAAACTGAGAAATGCTGCATATTAAATATTCAGATGCAATTAATACAAAGAAAGATTCTATCAGTCTCTGAAATAATTTATACCCTTTCTATGTTTATTATTGCTCCAAGCATTAAGCAATTTCTTAATTAGCAAATACTGGAATAATTATCTTTACCCAAAGATCGTTTATACTTTTTTAGTAACAATTGAGAATCAAGGAAGAAGTCAATCATGCTAGCTCAGGTGGTAGAATGCCTGCTTTCTGCCTAGCGGGGTTGAAAGTTTTAATTCTTAAAATAATCTAATTAATGTTATTGCAACATTTTCAATCTAGGGACCAGGAAAGGTGGTGGTGTACAATTTTTAATAGATTGTGTACCAGATTTCTGCATTAAATTGCAAATCCCTCCACAGTATATATGTTAAGAAAGCATAATGATACTTTTGATAACGATTCGTCCATCGGATGGGGACGTTAAACCTGGCGACCCCTTGGTGCTTATCGATAGGAGTAGGCTACGTGCAGCTACCGGATTTCACCTTCTCCCTTCTATTCATCATCATCCTTCATACGACACGCTTGATGCTACACTAACACATAAACATACACTCCTCTCTGTAAACAATACAAGAATGCATCTACATAAAGTGATCTGCCAAAGTGGTGCATAAATTCAAAATATACCATTTTAAAGTCATCTGTCCACCCAGCGAGGAACCGAAGCACGTAAAGTGCAGTGGGTGGCATTAGAACACAACCATGCACGCACACACACACACACACACACACACACACAAAGAATCAAGGAAGACAAATACCGGTACAATGTGTGTGTGGACCTAATGTTCTTGTAATTATTACACATTTTCCATTAGGTTTGTATACGTCATAGTTATATCTGCACCTTCAGTGGCGTAGCCGAATTTTGGGGCTTAGGCTCTCCTTTGTTAGGAGTTACTAGACCAAGTTAATTTAGTTACGCTTATTTGCCGATAGTTGTCATGATGTCAACATACCGACCCAATGAGACAGCTAGCAGGCAAATAAGGTATTTCTAGGGTGATAAGGTCGGTAAATTTTGCTTAGAGGTCTTAAGCTTTCAGATTTAAGGTTCATTTACGAGCCTGAAAATCTTCGAACCCGGAACCCACGGCTTAAAGTTCCTCCCGAAGAACTTGCTCCAACCTAAAAAAAATCCATCGACTCCGGCCGGGTTTGAATCACGACCCTCGAGACCAGAGGCAAGGAGCATAACCACTAGTCCACCGCGTAGTTATTTAATAAGGTTGCTTCAATTTAATTATTTTTTAAATTACATTTAAAATAACAAAATTCAACATAATATACAAAATTAGTGGAAAAACTGTGCTTAAACTGACGTGAAATATTTTCAAAGTCCTATAGAATAACAGTGCGCATGCGCCAGAGTTTATAGAGCCAGCGATAACCCACCATCGAACCACATATCGATTATCGTCCTCGATTACTATCGATATCGTACTAAAATTAAAAATCTTTTGCTAGATGTTAGCATGCCGCTATGAAATTTAAATGACCAGTCTTTGCAACAAATCCCCAAATCTATGTTTAAAAATATATCAATAATATTAAAATTACCAAACATTTATTAAAAATGGGTGTACACTTACTTATCACTCCCTAACGCAGATCCAACCAGCGATAACCCAAAACAGCGATAGAAAAATAATAGACTAAGTAATGTACTCTATGGAGAAAATAGCAGTTAGCATCACAATATTGTGTAATTTGCGTATTATATAAATACTTGAAAATTGTCTAATAATGTTTAAAATATTAAAGAACATTAGTAAATACAGAATAAGAGCTATAATTTACAGTAATACAGTGAGTCAGTAGAAGTGCAGTTTAGCCAAATTATTAATTGGTGATAACGTTTGATAGCATACTCTATGTGTTTTTATCTGATAATTATCTACAAATAAAACACTTTTGTTGGCAATATTAAGTTAAAAATTTATTGTTGCAAAATTGGTATCTATTTTTAGTTCGTACAAATTAAATTTGATCCCTTATCTAGGGAGTTGGCTGAAGCACAAAAGGTAGTATCAGTCTCATATTTGGGATATACTGGGTTTAAACCCGGTCCCGACCAATCTGACAAGTTTTTTTCTTCTTCTTAGTTTTCTGTCGTTAAGGGAAATTCTGGGTTAGAATTTCATTACCAAGACATGTCAACATGTCATAGTATCATTAAATAATTAATATACTTAAATTTAAGTCAATAAAGTGTAGATAGATCATACTGGAAGTGCAATGTTAGAAGTGACGCAAAAGAAGTAGGGCTGTAGAATATAAATTTGATCCTTGGACTTTTAACCCTTAAATTCGCAATGTATCCTATAGGATACATCAATTGTTTTAATTTATCAAATAGTTTTAATAAAACATAAGAAAGCTAACGATAAGAAATAACTTTTAAATGTGTGCGCAATTACACAATGTACCTAATAATAACAGTTATGAACGATTTTGTTTACACTGCGGTCCGCCACATTTAATAACTGACACGAAAAATTACTGTTTTGCCAATATAAGGGTAGCATTTTATTTTTCGCATACCAAACTCTATAAAAGCACGAAGCTGATTATAATTTTATCCAAAATAAAACAAATTATAAAAATGATGTTAAATCCTAAGATTTAATGTACAGAAATGTTTCACCATAGCGGGGATGTTTTTGTTTTCCACGTCTTCGACCTATATACCTGCTTAGGAGTTCAAATGTAATTACTCTGCTTTATCTAAATGGGGCGTCATTGTATTTTGATTCCCACCTGTGTTCATTTGTTATGTTATTGTGCTTCGGATTGACCTATAGGCATATATATATATATATATAAATATATATATATATATATATATATATATATTATTTATGAACTCGGTCTGTCTGAAGCATAGCTCATGTCGCCTCACTATTCGAACTAGTTTTAGCTATAGTTTAGACCTGCTCTTTAGTACAGTTATGGTGTAGTTCTGCTTCTGCTCCGAGCAGACACTCAAGATATAGTTCAGTTCTGCTCACAGATCGAGCAGACCTTCAAGTTAACTATCTGCTCTTGCTATGAGCGGTTCTATTCATTAGCTATCAACAAAAAAGAACTTTGCTATGTCAAGTGAAATTAATACCAACATAGTTAAAGTTTTATTACGACAAATTATTTATTCGTTCCTGCTATGTATTGGGCTTACAGTGGAGTAATTAATATTTAATAGGTACAAGTGAAAACAGTTTTTAACCTTGGTGTAGTTAATGTTTGAAGTGAATGGTGTTGGAGCATTCCACGAGTTTATTACAAGTATATTTTCAAGACAAGCAAACTCGTGGACATCACACTACGATACTAGCTTTTTTAATGAACACTTGTTATAAAGATAAAGAATTGGACTGTATCTCAAAGGTTCACTGTTGCAACATTACTATTATGAGGTTGTTTGACTACATGTTTATGACATCAATGTAGTCACCTCAATAAAAGGTATGTTTACTATGGCTTTTTCTTTTAAGGCTTTAATCATGTGGCCACTTTTTAAATTAACTTTATAAAGAAGTTAAAATATTCTTATATATTGTTCTAATTTATCAGCTTGGCTGAACAGCAGTTCTATTTACCCTTGATTTTTCAGTTTATTGTTGTAAACTATAACTCTTCTTCTGTTCTTACCAACATTTTTTTTTAAATTTAAACTTTTTCATAGAAGTTTTATAACATTATTTGGCAATTTTAAGTTTTTTTTTTTAAATACGCGAGTCACAACATTATGACACTGTTAGACAATATTGTGATGTTGACTGCTATTTTCTCCATAGAACACTGTAGAATATGATTTTTATATCGCTGGTTTGGGTCATCGCTGGTTAGAACGGCGTTAGGAAGTGATAAGTAAGCGTATGCCCATTTTTAATAACCGTTTGGCAATTTTATTATTTTTTTTAATGTCCCAGGTTTGTCTTTCGACATTCCTGGTTTCTCTCCTGGCATATTATTAATATATTTCTTTAACATAGATTTTGGGATTTATTACAAAGATTGATAATTTAAATTTCACAGCGACGTGCTGCCATCTAGCGTAAGCTGTATAAACTTTAGTATGATATCGATAATAATCGATACGTGGCAAGGATGATAATCGATATATGGTACGATGGTGGGTTATCGCTGGCCCTATAAACTCTGACACATGCGCACTGTTGTTCTACTATTGCCTAAGAGATCCAACAAAATGTATCTATACCTTATACTTTCTAACAAAATGCATTAACAGCACCATCGTGTGGGAGGGGCAACGTTTTCTGCACAACATTTAATAATTGCCACGTACAATAGCTATCTGCCGAAAATAACATAAGGATCTAAACCATAGTCCTTACTGCGATTTTAGCGTTTTCAACAGAACTCGATTCTGCCTCCAGCTGACTATGCCGCTTTTGTATCTTGTATTAATGTATTCCAACCCATATCAGATACAGTAATAGCAGCCTATAATAATGAACTATATCGCGCATTTATAAATTTAAACAGCAAGTTTTAAAATACAAGAGGCTCTTTTCCGACCCTACGTGTATAGCCAGAAACAGAATAATAGATCAAGCTGAAACATTTCAATTGTTCCCTGCGGATATTGAGTGCAGCTATACGAGAAACAAAGGGACGTCGAAAATAAATAATATTGAATGAAATATGAGTGGAACAATTAGCAAATTGTCTTTAAAATTCTTAAATATGAGGAAAGAGACAAAATTAAAATTTTATAAATGTTTGATTCCTGTGTTGTTTATGGATCTAAAAAATTGGACTTCCGACTGAAAATGCAGCTAAAAAAAACACAATCTGCCAGAAATGAGATTCGCTGAGACATGCTATTACAAGCCATCAAAAAAGTATAGCAAAATATTAGGATTAGCGTCTTTTTTTTGTTAATATATTCACTATAACAGCCGCGAATCCAAAGCAATACAAACAAAATGAGTGTTGACCACATTCAAAAAGACCAATAGATGAAGAACGTGTAGCAAAACAGTTAATCACATAAAACCAGAGGGGTATAGATGTGTGGGGCGGCCAAGAGCACGATGGAGACACTAGTTTTCTGCATGAGACCAGAACGAACCTTTTGCAGTTCAAGCTGTGAAGGTGATTATTTTAAATTTAATAAATCTTAATATTACACACTGCATGCATTTAGATTTATGTTGTAATTTTTATGGTATTGCTCTAATATTTAATAAGTTATGTTTTATAATTTGACGAGTTTATTGAAATGTCTTGTTAATTTACAGATCAGATATTTTATATCGTATTAAAACTTTAACTGCTCGTATTTTCGTAAGTAATATTTTAATACAAAAAATCCAATTATTCAGAGGTATAACAAGTAAAAACATGACTTTTGATGACATATCTGATTTTCATATTATGGTCTATTATAAAGACGATATTTTAAATAAATGGGAAGTTTTAGTGAATCCAGGAATAAGAATAGATAATGAAGTGTGCATAAATAATCTATTTGCTGACGATGTAATCATAATACAGAAAAATGAAGACGACCTACAGAAATCTATGCATGCATTAAATTAAATATGTAAATTATATGATCTAAAGATTTCTGTAAGGAAAACGAAGACCATGGCTTTTAGAGGAAGAGATCTAGTGAGATCCAAAATTATTTTATAAAATCAAAGTGTAGAACAGGTGTCTAGTTTCAAATATTTGGGCTGTGATGTTGGCTACAATGTGGAAAGAGATATTGACTCCAAAATAAATAAATTTCAGACGGTTTGTGGAACAATACAGAGAAGATTCAAAAATAAAATTAGAAAAGAAACCAAGATAAAAATGTATAATGTTATGGCGGTTCCCACAATATTGTATGGATGTGAAACTTGGGCTCCAGTGAAAAAACAGAAGGATAGAATACAGACGGCGGAGATGAGGTTCCTAAGACAAGTAAAAGGATGTACAAGACTTGATAGAATAAGAAATGAGGATATAAGAGAAGAATTGTAATTTATTGGATAAAGTCACGAATTACAGACAGAAATGGATTGATCATATGGATGTAATGAGATATGCATTGTTAGCAAGAAATTATCAAGCAAGAGGAAGACGTGATGTAGGAAGACCTAGAAGACGTTGGGCTGATGCATTATGAAGTCGGAACGGGCAATTGCCTAATCCCTGGAGTGATGATGGTACACCCAGAGTGAGAAATATTCGTATCTTGATCCTAAGCTTATTGCTTGTTGGGAAGCGAGCTTTTTCGTTTTTTCGTGGTCTTCCTGCTAGTTGGAATATTATCTCATACGACTTATGATAGCCTGTAATCACTCATTCTTGAAACATGATTATTCCATTCCTTCTTAATATCCATTCATTTATTGGTTGAATTTCACATTGTTCCCGAATGTATTCATTTCTTACTCTGTCATATCTTGTTTGCTTCATTATTTTTCTAAGTAATCATAATTTCTTGTATTTCTAACATTTTTTATTTAGTTTTATTTTGGATGTTTCAATTTTTGTTTCAGAAGCATAAGTGAGGACAGGTCGTACGACAGATTCATAAATTCGTACTTTATTTTCTGTTCATAGGTATTTATTCCTCCAAATTACATCGTTCATTGATCCCGCAATCCTTGCTGCTTTGTTCGTTTGTTTCGTGATTTCCGATTATAAATTTCCATTGCTCGTAAGTTCTGTACCAATATATAAAATGCATAGTATGATCTATATTTTTTCATTGAATTCTAATTTACACTGTAGCGATTGTTTCGATACCATTGAAGATTTTGATTTCTCAATTGAAATATTCATGTTGTATTCTTTTGCGTTAATTAATACATTTACTAATTTAATAGTCACTAATTAATACTATGTCATCCGCATAATATACGATATTGATTTCATTACTCATTTTATACAGTTTTCATACCTGTAGTATTTTTAATTATCTCATCTAGAATGATGTTAAGCAACAATGGTCTAAGATAATACCCTTATCCTAAGCCTTTTTTTTTACTTTAATATTTTCTAAAAGTTGGCATTCGCTTTTTATCCTGATAAAGTATTAGAATACATATAGTTGATTAAAAAAGAAAAGCATTTGGCATATTCCTGTCTTATAAAATTTCTAAAACTGTTTTTAGTTGAAGTCTGTCAAAGACCTTCTCCAAATCGATAAAACAAATAAAAGCTGCTTTAATGTAATCAAGAGATTTAAAAAAATCTATCTTAAAATAAATATCGTGTCTATGAATTGACGCCCTTCCAAAACCTTTGTTCATCACACGAGATAGCTTTTCTACTATGATTTTTGTTGTTATTTTCATAAATGTTGGTAGCAAGTTTATCTGTCTACAGTTTTCAGGGTGGTTTAACGTATCACCATTGTAAAGTACAGGTATTACAATACACGTTTTCCAATCCTTGGGAATCAGTGATTTATTAAATACTTGTTTTATAAACTTGCATATTTCTAACACAACGCCATATATTTTATATATTTTTATGTTAATTATTATTTCTTTAATTCGTTCATTCTTTAAGAAATATATTAATAATTACAATAAAAATTGTCAAATAAATCGTTATGTTAGACGAAAATTCTTAACATTGAAGAATTTCTAATTTAATAAAATTATATAATAGGCACTTAAGATAAAAAAAAGCACAAACTGTTAAAATGACCAATATAGTCACTATAAAATAATTTACATTTTCTTCCAGTAGGCATGGCATTCATTTATATATTCGAAATTTGTGTATTTGGTTTATTGTTTAGAATAATAGATTTTGTACGTAGGTATATATATATATATATATATATATATATATATATATATATATATAGAATGATAAGAAAAATAAATGCCTGGACGGGATTCGAACCCGGATCTCTGAGTCTGTACCTCAGAGTGATATCCATTACACTACCAGGCGAATCCAATTCAAACACTTATTTTTATTATATATGTATTATACTCTCCATTATTACTAGATGTCGCGAGAACTCGGTCTTCACCGCCATCTAGCAGCTGACTATATCAAGTGGATATCACGCTGAGGTACAGACTCAGAGATCCGGGTTCGAATCCCGTCCAGGCATTTATTTTTCTTATCATTCCATATTAAGCTTGCATTGCTCAATGTTAAACATTTAATTATAACATATATATATATATATATATATATATATATATATATATACACACATAGGTACAAAATCTATGATTCTAAACAATATATATATATATATATATATACCTAGGTACAAATCTATGATTCTAAACAATAAACCAAATACACAAATTTCGAGCTCTATTCATCACTATCTAGACCCAATGTCGGTCTCATCATATTGTAATAACACGAACATTTAAACTTGTCAATAATGAAACTGAAAAAAAAATAGAAACAAAAGATAGGTCGTTTTCAGTGTTATTTGTAGTAGTTTATATCTTCTGGAAGTTATGATTGAAGAGTCTGTGTGTGCGTATCCCAACTGTCATGAGCTCTCTGATAGCTGTCTTTGGTAATTATAAAAACAACAGCTATCATAACAAATTAACTGTGAACAGCACAGCTTATCGGGGATCTAAGCTACATTGCTACAAACAGACTTAACAATTACCACTAATTGTGTAACACAAGTACTGCCAGTGTTAAGTTCGCAAAATTGTGTTCACACACCCATCATCGTTTACATGTAAAAACAGCACAATTCCTACCCCTTCTCTACAGCGTTGTTCTAGGATTTTAAAAAAAATATTAGAATAGTATCACATCTTTAAAAAAATAATAATCACAAATAGGAATGAGATGCACAAAGAAATTAAACATAGGCTCAATTCTGGAAATGTGTGCTATTATGCATTACAGAGATTCTTGACGTCCTTTCAAAAAACGTTAAACTGAAAATATATAAAACTATTATTTTACCAGTTATATTATATGGATGCGAAACATGGACTTTTACTGTAAGGGAGGAAAGGAGATTACGAGTGTCTGAGAATAAAGTTTCTTAGGAAAAATTTTGGACACAAGACAATTGGGTTTAATAATAAGTATTTTATCTCTAGGATTTGCTGGATTAGCTTTTTCTCACTCTAAAAAATTCAATCCTGTCAAAATAGATAAAATGAGGTTGTCTCCAACTCAACCAAGAGAGATGAACAGACGGGTGAATGAAGAAGAACAATGAACTACATGGTCTTTGTAGGAAGCCAGATATAATAAGAACAGTTAAATCTCGTGGACCGCGATGGGCAGGACATGTGGCACGAATGGGGAATGAAAGAGGTGTATGGAAGCTTCTTGTAGAAAACCGGAGGGAAAACGCCCAGTTGGAAGTCCAAGAAAGAGGTGGGAGAATAACATTAACTCTGTTTTGAGGGAACTAGATTATACAGGGGATGATTCGAAAACATTAATAATAATAATAATAATAATAATAATAATACTTTATTTATTCTGGCAGAGTTAAGGCCATAAGGCCCTCTCTTCCACTCAACCAGCACAAATACAAATAAATATTCTACAAATATAGATATACACTATACTAATTATAAACAGTTAAAGATACAATAAATGTAGCAATGTAAATGTCATGTACAAACAACATTTTATAGGATAATAACAATAATGATACGATAATAATAATAATAATAATAATAATAATAATAATGATAATAATAATAATATAAATATGATACATTATACGGGAAACACCAATTAATATATATATCTTACACTGGATAATAATGAAGTCGAGTTTAGAGCAAATATAAATTTAGATTTCTTTTAAAAGATGCCAATGTCCGGCAGCCCCTTATTTCTTGTGGTAGGGAATTCCAGTTGCGAGAAGTGGAGATGGTATATGACATGGAGTGATGTGATGTCCTATGTTGCGGTATATTGAGTAAGAGACTATGTTGTGATCTTGTGTTTAAGTTATGGTTTGAGGATAGATACTGGAAACGGGATGATAAATAATTGGGAATCGAGGTATGTAGGATCTTAAATAGGAGAATTAGACAGTGCGATTTTCTTCTCTCTTTTAGATGTAGCCATGACAATTCGTAGAATAATGGAGAAATGTGATCGTATTTTCGAACATTAAATATGAATCTGATACACATATTATGGACACGCTGCAGTTTGTCCGACAATCCGTCACTTATGTCAGTTAGTAGAACGTCACAGTAGTCAAAATGCGGCATCACTAAAGTTTGGATTAAAATTCTTTTAAGAGTTGTAGGAAGAAAATGTTTAAGTCGCTTTAGGGAATGCATTATGGAGAAGATCCTTTTAGATGTTTGTTTTACTTGCTCATGCCATTTTAAATTAGAATCTAGGTAAAATCCCAAGTTTTTAACGACGTCGGTATAAGGAATTTGTTCATTATCTAATATGACAGCCGGCATATTACCATTGTTTATGAGGTGTAATAGCCTTGGATGTCCGATAATTATTGCTTGCGTTTTGTTTACATTTAGTTTCAGCCCATATTGTCTGGATCATAAAGATATATGCCTGAGGTCAGTGTTTACTTTGTCAATATATTCATTAATTTCGTCAGGCCTAAAGTGTGTGTAAATCTGTAGGTCGTCGGCGTAAAGATGATGCTTGCAGTTTTGTAGTTTCTTGGTCACGTCATTAATATAAATCGAGAAGAGAAGAGGAGCGAGGACGCCGCCTTGAGGTACCCCTTTCCTCACCAAGCGCCAGGAAGAAATGCGATTATTAACAGAAACTGATTGCTGACGATTAGTGAGGTAAGATGCAAACCAATCAAGGCAGTTTTCCGACAGATGTAGTGTCTTTAGTCTCGCTAGCATTAAGTCTATATCTACTGTGTCAAAGGCTTTGCTGTAGTCGAGTAGGACTATTGCAGTGAGTTTGCTTTTGTCCATTGAGTCTCTTATGTCCTCTACAATGTCAAGTAGTGCAGTACTTGTGTGATGTCCTGTTCTAAAACCAGACTGATGTTCATCAAGTAAGTCGTGTGTGGTGAGGTAGTCTGTTAACTGTGAGTGTATTATGTGTTCCAGTGCTTTAGATAAACAGGGAAGAATACTAATTGGTATATAATCATCGAGTGTTGTGGGAGTGTTTGATTTCGGTGTAGGACGAACTAGAGCCATTTTCCAGAGTCTGGGATAAGTCCCGGTCATTATAGAGGCATTAAAAATGTGGGTTATTGTTGGGAGAATAATGTCTATTATTTTTTGCAGGAGAGTTATTGTTATATTGTCTATTCCTTGTGCTTTAGATTTAATACGTAATACTGCTCTTTTGGCGTCATCAGGTGAGATATAGGAAAAAAAGAATTTGTCTCGGGTAGGTTGGGAATATGACATTAGTTCATCTATTGTCTGTTGTTTGTGTTGTGAGGTGTTGTCAGAAGGGAGGCGGGTAAAATGGTCATTCAACTCAAACATTAGCTCAGGATAGGGATTCATGGAGAGCTTATGCCCGCGCGATCATGAACCTATAGGTTAGATAGTGCTCATTATCATCATAGATTATTCAAATGCGGCCTTGTGAGGGCAGCTATGAATTTCCTTCGGGAATACTAAAAGTTAGTATTCCCACGCGTTCCAAGGCTAAGCCTTTTTGTCCCGTTAATTTTGAAAGTGGGCCGAAAGAGTTAAATAGGTTCGGTAGTGCCAGTGAGTTAGTTAATAATAATAATAATAATAATAATAATAATAATAATAACACTCTTCTTTATTAGGAATGTTTCTACAATAGAACCAATTGTAAATTTTACTCCTCTATGAATTACTATTCTCTGCATCACTCACTGTTAATCCTCTCGACACCATACTCTTATTTACTCCTTAAACCCGTTGTTCTTTGGTCTCTCTTTTCTTCTGTTGCCCTCCGCCTCTAAATTTAATATCATCTTGAGTATCCTGTCATCTGACATCCTCTTTACGTGACCAAAGCATTTTAGTCTTCTTTCTTCAATAACTTGTAGAACGTGTTTTTGAACATCCATTATTTCTCTTATTATACGGAGTATTTCTAATGTTGTCTGTTTCTACGAGCTCTCGTTCAAAGTACATCTCTGTCACCATAGTTTGTGTATGCTCTCTGCTTAATGTCTACGTTTCTGCACTATATAATAGTACTCTCTCCACCAATGAACTATAAATACGTTTTTTTTATTCAGAATGTTTCTACTCCACGGCACCGAATTAAAAAAAAAACATTTAAATTGTTTTCCTTCCTTGACTTACTCTTTTATCTCAGAATTGCTTGTTCCTTCTGACTCTAATATTGATACCAAATATTTGAATTTATTAACTGTCTTAATTTTCACATTTTCAATCTCCAAACTTTCATCCATTTGCATTGTAGTTGATAAATATTCTGTTTTATTGAAATTAATATTCAAATCACCAATTTGTATATTCCTCCATCAGTTTTCTTATCATATAGGAATGTTCCTCGATGTCTCGTGTAATTAATACTTGGTCGTCTGCAAACAGGAGTTGATGCAAATAGTAATTTCAATTCAAAGGGATTCCCATGTTGGAGAGGTATAAAATAATAATAATACTTACTTACTTACTCACTGGCATTATCGAACCCGTAGGTTCATGGCCGCGCGGACATAAGTTCTCCATACATCCCTATCCTGAGCTAATGATTTCCAATCATTCCTTGTATAATCTACTTCCCTCAAATTATAGTTAATGTTATTCTCCCACCTCATTCTTGGTCTACCAACTGGGCGTTTTCCCTCTGGCTTTCGTACAAGAAGCTTCCATGCGCGTCTTTCATTCCCCATACGCGCAACATATCCTGCCCATCGCAGTCTACGAGATTTAACTGTTCTTATTATATCTGGCTTCCTATAAAGACCAAGTAGTTCATTGTTATGTAGTCTTCTCCATTCACCTGCCTGTTCATCTCTCTTTGATCCAAAAAATTTCCTTTGTCATTAGCTGTCCACTTCTATTATGTAATGCATTTCTACGTGTGACCATATATTTAGTTTTATTGATATTTACTTCCAGTCCTAATTCCTTAGTATTACTCAATAGTGTGTGCGTGTTGTCCTTCAGTATCTTCTCGCTATCGGCCAATAGTATTACATCATCAGCATAAACTAGCAGCTTATTAATAACCATTGAGTTGTAGGCCTTCCGCATCCTCTAAAGATTTGATGGCATGCTCTAATACAAAATTAAATAGTAGAGGAGATAGTGCATCTCCTTGCTTCAGTCAATAATAATAATAATAATAATAATAATAATAATAATAATAATAATAATAATAATAATAATAATAATAATAATAATAATAATAAACTTTTCAATGGAATTTGTTCATTGTTGACACTTGATCAAGCAAAATTACA
The DNA here is from genome assembly GCA_030220185.1 of Diploptera punctata. Lineage (NCBI taxonomy): Eukaryota > Metazoa > Arthropoda > Insecta > Blattodea > Blaberidae > Diploptera > Diploptera punctata. The sequence goes on from JASPKZ010008378.1 coordinate 2,954,311, forward strand.
AAAAAAAGTAGGCCTATTGTAAAAATGTGTGAAATAGCTTATAGGTATGTTATATGAATGTGATTATATAGGCCTATCTCTAGATTAAATCCTCCATTAACTACGTATGTGGACTATGGGTCACACAGCGAATGCGATTTCCGATCCCGTTGAATTTATTGATATAAATTTGATCAACTCTAGGAAATCCTGGTCGCAAGTCCTTGGAAATAAACTGCCTCGTTAGTATTAGCAGTCGTATCCGCAAGATGTAACAAAGCCACCTATAATCCTGCAACAAAATAATACAGTAGAAGTAAAGTAAACCCCGCAACTTCGGGGCTTTTCATTATATCTTTGGTCATAACAGAAAAGTGCATAGGTTACTTCTATTGTAGTGAGTTCGAGAGCCTCAATGAAAATCTCAGGGGTCATGAATATTTTGTTTACACCTGATCTATTCATTAGTTGAAAGAAATGTATCACCAGACCCTCATAATTCTATCAAATACATTGAGAAAGTGTCTTTTTAATCAAACTTTAAATGTTGAAACAAAAATACAATATGTTTCTTGAGTGAGAAGGAATGATAGTCTAGTTCCAGAAACAGTCTACAGTATTAGCACAGATTCGAATAACGTTTACTTAAGACAACCTGTAAGGCTCCTTTCACATTTGACGGCTTTTGAAAGTGGCAAAATATTGTATATTCACATCTTTTAGTGAAATGAAGAAGAGCACGGGATCTTTCACTTTACACAATCACGGGATGGCGCCGTTTCCGTGCCGTGTAGCAGCCGTCCACTGATACTACAATCAATGGCACCCGTGCCATGTCAGCGGCGAAAAGCGTCCTAATATACACTGTTACCACTGATATTAATTTGAAAATATAAAAATAAATATATATTTCTGAGTCCACCGCAATGGTCTCGAGGTAGCGTGCTGCTTCGTCACGCAACTGGCCCGCGTTCGATCCCCGGTCGGGAAAAGTTTCGTGGGTAGGAACAGGTTTCCGGGGTGAGGTATTTTACGAGAGTTTACTCTCACCCGTGAAAAATGTCAGAAACCTTAAAGGACCCAACAGCCCCCCCCACACTATTTGGCCATTATCCATATCATTATTCGCTTTGTTTAGTATGAATGTGTGAGTGGATGGTTATGATGTGTTCGTGATGTCTCGTCGGAGGTGGCCCCGAATTGAGGTGATCCCTCGTTTGTGGAGGTATTCCACTCCTTGTGTGTGTGATCTGAATTATAAACTTCATCTTCATCTTCATGTCACTATAAGGCCCGTGTGGCGTGGAACACGTAAGACTGAGAGGTTAAACTAAGAATAAGAAAGAAATATACAAAACTAGTCTCAAACATACTGCTTTTATATAAAAAAAATATGTAGGCCTACCGAAAATACTCACAGTTTCGGTGCAAATCGAGAATGTTTCTCGCCAAGAATGTAGTGACACTTTTGAAAAGTCACTCGTCGCCTCTGCTAATGATTAAATGCATACTTTCACATTGTACGGCATTAGTCGAGAAGATCGCACGCAATGTATTATGTGCGTTCAGTTTTAAGGCGTATCTAAATATTTTAGAGTTTTTTTTTGGTATATTTTTGTGTGATTTGTTTGGTGTATTTTTGTGTGATTTATTATTTTGAAATAGCTGAAGTTAATGCTGAAGTTTTGGGAGAAACAATCTTGATGCAGTCTCTTTTGTAGCTTCTGCAGAATTTTCAAGTGGTGATAATATTAACTTCGGCACCGGTAATTAATAAATTCTATCAATCACAAGTATCATATTTTCTATCCTAATTTAATAAATATATTTATTTATACGCAGATTTTCAATGTTCACATGTCTTTCTGTGCCTAAAATTTTATTTTTCTTTTCCACTCGTCTCTATCTATCCCCTCTATGTCCTCCAGTCCTCTTGTTCTAATTCCAGTTCTTATTTCTTATATTCACGAGTTTCGAGGTCTTCCTTTCCTTCTTCTTCCAGGTTAACACCATTCAATTGTTTTTTCTGGACAACCTTTATTCTTGCATTCGTCTTACACCCTTAGACAAAAAAAAAAGTCATCCGCAGATTCTATCAACCGATCGGGGAATTTCGTGAGCGCTCGCAAAAGCCGTATTCACATCAACACGTTTTTCAATAATTGTACTGGGTTGTTTGCTAATTAACGCAGTGCACACTCATGCAACATGGAAGAGAGAGAGCTTGGCATAGTCCGTTTCCGTGGTCGAGAGGTTTAACAGACATCATCTCTCCGTAACCTCACGGATTCGATTCCCATTCTACTTTTTTTTTTAAACTGAATATTAGAATAGCATTTCGCCTGTAATATAGTTTCATATTTAATTTTATATTCCAGTTTTATGGATTTAATCACACACACAAAAACAAATTAAAACCTTCTTCTAATAAATAAATGAGGAAAGACAATATCTTCTAAAATGAAGACTTTAACAAAAACAAAATCACTATCGGGTGTATGAACCCTCAGCATCTATTACCGCCCTCAATCTGCGGGGCATTCATGCAATCAAATTTCTACAGGCACGTGGACAATCGGCTAGAGCATCCCAGACGTCTTGAATTTGTGCCCATAAGCCATCTTTCGTGCATCTGCAGGCCAATTAGAGTTCACCTCTATTTTCATCTTAGCCCACACATTTTCGATTGGATTCAAATCTGGTGAACAGGGAGGCCAAAAGCGTGGGGTGCTTTTTATGATTTTCACATTTTCTTCTTAGATACTTTACTTTTACGAATATCTGTTTATAATCAAATATATTAATTGATATAAGCACCCCACGCGTTTGATGGTAAAATTATTTTATTTTTGTTGATAACTCTAGTTTTATTCTATATGTGTTGGAGATGATTTTTTTGTTGACCACTTTAATTTTATCCCAAGCGTGTTGGAAATTAAAATTATTTTTCAATTTTTTAGTTCGGTTTTCTAATAAAGTGTGTTTTTTTAGTTTTTTAAAATTATTTATTTTTTATTTTTTAGTTTTAATATTTTACAGAATAAGATAAAAATGTTAAATCTTTAAATTCGATTGACTACTATTGTAGTATGAGCTAAAAGTAATACTCTTCTAAAAAATCCTCCCAGCCGGATTTGAACCAGCGACCTATGGATTATTGAAATTATATACCATTAGAGTTCACCGTTCTACCATCTGAGCTGTTACAACGATTGAATAAAAAGTCGACAACTGCGCAACCTATTATACCAGTTTTCATTTTTTTTATTTTCTGATGATTCTGGCCAGGATTTTAGATAGAAAATATGAAATTATTGTATTGTCGCGGGTCCTTTACGAGTATACGAAGTTTCAAGTAAGTCCAATGTTTCCAAGTGGGTGAAAATCGTGTTCAAAGATTCCGTTACATAGATACAAAGACACTTTTTTTTATTTTCTGATGATTCTGGCCAGGATTTTAGAAACAAATATGAAATTATTGTATTGTCACTGGTCCCTTACAAGTATACAAAGTTTCAAGTCGATCCAATGTTTCTACGTGGGTGAAAATTGTGTTCAAAAATTCCGTTACATAGATACAAAGACACGTTTTTGATTTTCTGATGATTCTGGCCAGGATTTTAGAAAAAAATATGAAATTGTTGTATTGTCACGGGTCCTTTACAAGTGTACAAAGTTTCAAGGCGATCCAATGATTTTAAGTGGGCGAAAATCGCGTTGAATGATTCCGTCACATAGATAGATAGACCGATAGATAGATAGATAGATACAGGTCAAGCTAATATAAAGCGTGTAAAAAGGAGGAGGTTTTCTTTATTATGGTAAAGAGAATTCCATAAATAGCGGGATGAAACAGGACTGTAATTGGTTGTAAAACAAAATTCATTGTTTTTTTATTCGTTATTAATATATTTTTGAAAATGTTAAGTGTATCTTGTGTTAAAATTTCTTGTTGTTCTACAGATGTAAAACTTGACGTAATTGTGTTTATTTGTTACTTCAATTTTGTTTTGATTCAATATTATTAGTTTGTTATTAGTTTTAAAGGCGATTTTTATGTTTTTGTCTTGTTTCTTCATCGAATTAGCTAATTTGACCGTTTCAAAATTGGGAGATATATTCTGTGCCAAACAAATACGAAGGCTGGATTCTCGCAAGGACTCCATGCTGGACGTAGCAATACTAATCACTGAGTTTGACGAGTGAAACTGAACCAAGTCACCAGGTAGCGTTACCTGTTCAGTGGAGCGCTCCTGGAGCACATCGGTGGGCACCGTCTCATGGAGCTCGTATTTTACATTGCTGGGTTATAAGGTGGCTTTTGATAAAGTGTCTAGACCAAAATTATGGAACATATTAAGTGAAAAAGGAATTCCACTACACTTGATGGCAGTAATTAAGGAAATGCATGAGAAAACAAAAATAAATCAAAGGGAACCAATACATATAACAGGGTGAGTTAGACAAAGTTGTCCAGTATCAGCCACTCTTTTTAACATTTATTTTGATGACATGGTAAGATCATGGAAACAAATAACGTGTGCGGGTATTAACTTAGGAAATATAGTAGAGCAATTTCATATGTGACTGACTGACATTAGAATACACTTTTGCAGCAAAATGGTTGCATAAATATTACAATTGATTGATATTAGGGGTGTTATCTACGTGATATGATAGAGAAAAAGTGTGTGATTAAGATTGTACATAAATACACAACTTCTGAAGAAAAACAATGCTATTTATTATCCATCAAAGTATGTGTGACTTACTGACTTAAATGTCAACCCATCATGCAGCTTTGCATGTTAATCTGCATCATTCTCTGAAGTGTGATTCCTAATTCAATTTTCCAAAATATCTTTTGGAGGACACATTTCAAGTTACATTCTCAACAAAAAAAACCCAATATCACAATTATGACGGAGTAGTTATAACCTAATATGTGATGTGTGACTGACTGAATACATTCTGTGACTGACTGACATATCTGAATTTTTATTAAGAATTTAATATTGTGGAGCTGCAAATATTATACAAATATTACAAAATAATATAAAATTATAGTAGATAAAAAGCGATAATACGGAGGTAAATAAAGTACTACACATATTATGTCATGTATAGGTAACGTACAATTTGATATGCTGTAAAAATATTAAATAACTAGTGTAATATATTTAACTTGGTTACCACGTAACATTTTAAATTTAACAAAATAAAGAAAATATTAAATTCTTAATAACCAAGGGCCTTCTCTATTGTTAAATATGCCTAATATGCATATAATTTTATTACATCCATATTAACTGATTACAATTTATCTGATGCTATATTTAATATTTCTGATACTGTTATTAGATTGAACCATTGAAATAAATAAATAAATACTCATACGAATTTGCATTGTTCGTTCCAGAACACTAAAATTAACTTTCACACGTCTCAACTTTAAAGACAAAAAATTAACGAAAAAGTACAGCATACAAATTATTCACTCACACTCACACACTCATTCACTGGCACTATCGAACCCGTAGGTTCATGGCCGCGCGGACATAAGTTCTCCATACATCCCTATCCTGAGCCAATGCTTTCCAATCATTCCCTGTATAATCTACTTCCCTCAAATCATAGTTAATGTTATTCTCCAACCTCATTCTTGATCTACCAACTGGGCGATTTCCCTCTGGCTTTCCTACAAGAAGCTTTCATGCAAGTCTTTCATTCCCCATAACGTGCAACATGTCCTGCCCATCGCAGTCTACGAGACTTAACTGTTCTTATTATATCTGGCTTCCTATAAACACCATGTAGTTCATTGTTATGTAGTCTTGTTATGTCTGTTCATCTCTCTTTCGTCCAAAACCTTTTCCTAAGAACTTTATTCTCAAACACATACTCGTAATCTCCTTTCCTCCCTTAAAGTAAGAGGCATTGTTTGGCATCCATATAATATAACTGGTAGAATAATAGTTTTATATATTTTCAGTTTAACGTTTTCTGAAAGGAATTGGGACATCAAGAGTCTCTGCAATGCATAATAGCACGCATTTCCAGAATTGTGCCTATGTTTAATTTCTTTGTGCTTCTCATTCCTATTTGTGATTATTGTTCCTAGGTATTTGAATTCAGCCACTTCCTCAAAATTTCCCTCATTTGTCATTAGCTGTCCATTTCCATTATATGATGAATTTCTACGTGTGACCATATATTTAGTTTTATTGATATTTACTTCCAGTCCTAATTTCTTAGTGTTTCTCAATAGTGTGTGCATGTTGTCCTTTAGTATCTCCTCTCTATCGGCCAATAATACTACATCATCACCATAAACTAACAGCTTATTAATACCATTGAGTTGTAAGCCTTCCTCATTCTCTAAACATTTAATGGCATGCTCTAGTACAAAATTAAATAGTAGAGGAGATAGTGCATCTCCTTTTTCAACCCATTCTGGATTTCAAAAGTGTCCGAAAACTTTTTGCCTACACGCACCCTACTCTTTGTGCCATTTAGCCACATTCGTATAAGTCTAACTAACTTTTTAGGAATTCCGAACTCCAGCAGGATACTATATAATTTCTCCCTCTTAATTTAATCATATGCTTTTTTGAAGTCTACATATAGTTGATGTACAGTACCATTATATTCCCATTTCTTTTCTAAAATCTGTTTTTCAAATACTAAAAATCTGATCTGTTATAGACCTGTTTCTTCTAAATGCACATTGCTGATCTCCTAGAATGTCATCAATATAGGGAGTAAGTCTGCTTACTAATATGTTTGTTAGAATTTTGTACGAAGTTGAAAGTAATGAGATGCCCCTGTAGTTGTTGCAATCAGTTTTATCTCCTTTCTTATAAATTGGTACGATAATTGATTCCTTCCATTCATCTGGAAGAGCTTCTTTTTCCCAAATCATACTAAGCAACCAGCGTATCTTGTCCATAAATTTTTCTCCCCCTGATTTGATCAGTTCTGCTGGGATTTCATCTTCAATTTTCCAATCGCCATTTCAATCTCTAATGCATTTGGTTTTGCGACTAGCATTTCTGCTGTCTGTAAATTATCCTCCTCAATGTCCTGTTCTGTATGTACATTTAATAGCTGATTAAAGTAACTTTTCCATCTATTTAATATACTCCTGGAATCTGCAATCATATCCCCATTTTCATTCCGAATTATGTTTGTTCTAGCCTGAAACCGTTTCTTCTCTATACTAATTCCCTGATATAATTCTCTAATGTTCCTATTTTTTGCGTTCATTTCAAGATCATTAATCTTCTCTCTCAAATATTCCCTCTTTTTACTCTTTAGTAGCTTGGTGGTTTCCCGTCTAATATTATCCAATTGCTCTAAAGTTACCTCATTTGGCTCGTGTAACCATTTCATTTTTGCGAGCTTTCTTTTCTTTACAATGTCGGCACATTCCTCATCAAACCATTTCTTGTTTTGCCTCCTTTTTAAACTACCAATGCTTTCTGATGCTGACAATTTAATAGTATCTCTTATAGCCTCCCATTCTTTATTTATATCAGTTTCTTCTTCGTTTGCCATATTGTCATCTGAAGATTCCAGAACTTCAAATCTATTAGCAATTTTGATTTGGTATTCTTGCCGCATTTCATCATTTTTCAAGTTTTTTAATTCAAAATTTACAGAATCGTCTTTAGCGTTTGTTCCTCTCATGAGCGATAGCCGTTGTCTGATTTTCACTCTGACCAGATGATGATCCGAATTGCAGTCTGTTCCTCTAACTGATGTAACATAGATGGTGCTACTGTGCCAGCGTTTGTCCACTAATACATGATCTATCTGGTTCCGAGTTTCTCCATCTGGGGACGTCCAGGTGTATTTATGAATATCCTTATGCTGAAATGTTGTGCTCTTAACAATGAGATTCTTTGATGTGGCGAAGGTGACTAATCTAACCCCGTTGTCGTTACTATCTTCATGAAAATTGAATTTGCCTACTATTGGTTTGAATATATCTTCCCGCCCCACTTTTGCATTAAAATCTCCTAAGACAATTTTCATATGATATCGTGAAAGGCTATCAAATAAGCATTCCAATTCTTCATAGAACTCATCCTTGATCTTGTCATCTTTATCTTCTGTGGGGGCATGTACATTTACAATTATAAAATCATGTTGTTTACCCTTTAGAATTATGTATGATATCCTATCACTAACAAACTTAATATCTCGGATAGTGGATAGGATCCTCCTTCTGACTAAAAACCCGTTCCAAATGCAGGTCTTTCTGCACCCCCGTAATATAATGCAAAGCTTCCTGATTCCTGACTACCTTCACCTGGCTATCTAACTTCCTGTAAAGCGCCTATATCCAAGGGTGATTTATCTAATTCCCACGTTAATATCTCTAGTGCCCCGCTATTGAATAAAGTCCTACCATTCCATGTTCCTAGGAACAATTCCCTGTGTTTGAGCCTTTGGCATGGGTTCCCTGAAGTAGTCCCCGCCCGGAGATCCGAATGGTGGAATATTTGACCTCCGGAAAATTTTACCCCAGTTGAACCCATGTCCACATTTCTTGACGGTTGTATTTTTACGGTGAAAGATCGTCACTCTTTCGACCAAGGTACTTTTTTTGTCTGGCTTATCACCTTCGACCAGTCCGGCATGGGTAACCCTATCGGGAGCAATGCTACCGCCGGCATAGCTCTCAGGATCATTTAAGCACGCAAGCCACTCCACCACGACAAGGTAAAGATACCATGGAGGGAAAGTAATGTGATCCCACAACAGGCCTCAGGAGGCCCTTGGGGTAGTAGGAGGTTAAGGCTCCAACTTTTTCTAGAGAATCGGCACTTTATGTCAGCCGGGTTGTCAGCCCTGCTTGACGGCCGCATTTACCCCCAGAACAAGCGTCTGGTACTCATTTCCATTAGAGGCTGAGTCGACCCCAGGGCCATGTTGCCGCCAGAAGGTTTGGGTCAGTTTAAAAATGCTGACCCCCAACGGGACTTGAACCCTCGACCCTCCGGCTTGTAGCTCAGTGCCTTAATCACTACGCTTTAAATGTGGAACATTCTGTTATAATTTTTTCAAAAGAACTGATTACAAATTATATTGCTGACATGTGTTCTATTTTTAAACTAAACAATTCAAAGAAATCTCTTAACAATGCACAAAATCTTACTTTACGACTGACGTGTTGTTCCCAGTTGGCGCACATATCACAGCGTTGTCATAGGTTACGTATTTTCACTCTGTTGGTTTCCAATAATACTACACCCAATAATAATTTTGTTTTACACGACCGGTTATACATACTTAATCACATATACGACACACCAATTGTAATTTTTTATACAAGTAACTTCATGATGATTTAAAACTGTTATTGCAATCGACATGCATGACTCTGTTTCACAAATTGCAATGTTAGCACAATAATGGAACTGTGGCAACATCGCACTGTGGATCCCCGATAATACGACACACATGGCATGTCAAAGGTCAAACTAATGCGAGAACCTTTGAAGTTCAAGGACTCCCACACACACATTTAACACGTAAGACCTGCGCACTTGTTAATTCGGCACACAATACCCTAGTGATATATTGAAGAACCGCATAATGGGGAATTATTTAAATGCCATTAATAAAATATAATTTTCTTTCACACACGAAACTTGTGAATTTTTCGCACTGATTGTTCATTTGAAATTTGTGCATATTCTATAACTTATGGCTTCAACACTTTCACATGGTGAACTCTATGAGTTGTCGGAATAGCTGCAAGATGTTGAAATCGCTTTTCTAAAAATCTGTGTAGCAAGCAACTAAGTGCGCCGTGCGTAGTAGCATTATAAATAAACAAAAAGTCAGTCACGGGATTCTAGCGGAAAACGTAATTACTTTACAAGACAATGCCGTTAATACTTTTTTGTTAGTTATGCGCCGATAACGTAGAATACGAGAGGAAATTTGAATCCATCAATTATCGTATTGTATACAATAATTTTTGTATGTTTTATGTGACTGGCTGTAGCTTACCCTTAATAATTATAGGGCGCATTTTAATTATCTAGAATATTATAATACAATTATTAGTATTACATTTACGATCAGGAAGGACCGAAATATGGTATAACAAAAGATTCAGTGAAACAAAACAAATTTATACAGTGAAATCGTAAAACAAAATTTCGTTTAATTTTGCATGTGTTTTCAGGTTTCGGAATATGTCATGTTCTACTATTAATTTTAGAATCAAAATAATCCGTATTTCAAACATTGACATCAAGAATCAGAAAATTTCATCTGTAAAAAAGTATATCTCATCGAAAAAATTACTCCTGCGCCAATTTCAAAATGTTCACATCGGTATGACATTTTCATGGAATTACTCTACATTTAAATCCTTCCGCTGACTGTCTTTTAGTTCGAATTGTCACAGAAGAAGGGCCAGTAATTATTTTATGAAACAGCTGAGCCGAACAGTCTACCAGATTTCCTAAACCATGTTTATGTTAATACACAGCGGAGTCCAGCAAGCAACTGACTGCGTCATGCTCATTAGCAATATAAATGAGGGGACAAAAAGTCAAGTCAGTTACGGGACACCAGCGGGAAAAATAATGACTTTACAAGAAAATGTCATCAATACTTTTGTTAGTTGTGTACCGATAACGTAGAATCCAAGAGGAAATTTTAATCCATCAATTATTATGTTGTGTACAGTAATTTTTATCCGTTTTCTGTGACTGACTGACCATAACTTACAGTTAACAACTATAGGACACATTTAAGGTATATAGAATATTAGAATGCAATTAATATTGTTTCATTTACGACCAAGGAGGACCAAAGCATGGTTTAAAAATATATTTTGTGAAATAAAACGAATTCATACGACCAAATCATTAAACAAGAAATTGGTAAAATTTTGCGTATTTTTTCAGGTTTGGAATATGACTAGTTCTACCGCTATTATTAGATTAAAATAATGCACATTTGAACATTTTCTTACAGAATTATAAAATTTGATATTTACAGATATATATTGCATCAACAAAATTATTCCTGCGTCAGTTTCAAAATTTTCACCTCGGTATGACATTGCCATGGAATCGCTTAGGAATAAAAACAGTAGCCTTTGAAGATGACCAGATTTTAATAGCAAAAACAGAAGACGAATTACAAAGAATGCTATATAAACTAAATGAGATATAAAAAATACAACATGAAAATATCGAAAATATAAAAAACAATGGTTTTCAAGGGCGCTGATCCAGTTCGGTCAAAGATAATAGGCCTATTAGAAAATAAACTAATAGAACAAGTGGTAGGATATAACTTCCTACGTTGCGAAATATCATACACGACGGAAACGGATATATATATCCTACCACTTGTTACATATATCTGTTTTCCATCGTGTATGATATTTCGCAACGTAGGAAGTTATATCCTACCACTTGTTCTATTGGTATATGTATATAACAATCTAAATAAGTTTAATTATATAACAGGAACACTAAAAAGAACTTTGAAAAATAGAGCCAGGAAAGACTGTATAGTGAAATTATACAAGACAATGGCAGTTCCTATTATTACTTATGGATCCGAAACATAGTTGTGACAACACAATAATCTGCCAGAATACAAGCTGCTGAAATGAAATTTCTAATACCAATAGCAGGATAGCAAAGAACAGATAAAAACACAACACAGAAATCAGACAATTAAAATTAGAGGAATTAAATAGGCCTACAACAATAGTGAAATACAGAAAAACTATTCAGCTCGTGGAAAAATAAGTTTGGGAAGACCAAAGAAAAAAAAATGGAAACAACAGCAATTTGGAGCTTGAAGAGGCTAGAAAATAAGCCTAAACCGTGACGAAGAAGAAGAATATATATATATATATATATATATATATATATCCTATATATCAGGTGTGTTAACCTGATAAGGTGAATTGATATGCGGGCCGCATGATCCAATTTTTTTACCGTGTTAAATAGGACGTAAGATAAACCAATTAATTTTAATATAAAATAGCTAGAATACTGTTACGTTATTTTTATTAAAATATTAATCATATACTAGTAGTTATTTTTAAAATTAAATTAATTATTTTTAATCTAAAATCTAAATTTAACAATGTAAATAAAGTACGTTTAATATCAATTTTGGTCCATCGCTGTGGTCTCGAAGTAGCGTGCTGCCTTGTCACGCAGCGGGCCTGGCTTCGATTCCCGGTCGGGACAGGCTCCTAGGTATGGGATTTTTCGGGATTTTTCCTCACCTGTAAGACAAATATCAGGAAGCTTAGGACCCAACGGTCCCTGAAAATCATCCGGCCATCATCATCCTCCTTATCATTAACATCATTAAACTACACCGGTGTGGAAAGCAACGGGAAGCTACCACATTTATAATTCCCTAGTAAAGCTGCAAAGCATAGCATGAAAATACTATGATTGCAATGAAAGATCTGCCCTCGGGTAGAATCACTATGGATGAATATAAATTTTAGTTTAAAATTTAAATAACTTTGTTATCTTAATATAACTAACTTTTTACCTGTCAATGCGACACCTGGCACTGCTTTTCACGAACAAGGCATCCGATACCTGGCTTGATGATTTAGCAACTCGAAGCGAACTCTGCAGATGACTGTCGGTGATTCGCGTTCTCGTTGCGCATTTCACATATTTCATCCTGGAGAACGCTTGTTCACATGTGTATGTGCTACCGATAAGTGATGCAAAACGAAGTGCATGTCTGTTAATGCCTGGATATTTTTTTTTCTCTGAGAAAGTAGTCGCGATAGAATTGTAGTAAGGAGACATTGTTAAACTTATTCTTTAGGCCAACGCACTCCATTTGCAGATCCGCGGGGACCTCGACTGTTTTAATGGAGAAAGGGGAAGAAAACATATTGAAACTTATAACACTCTCCTTGAAGTCTTGAAATCTAAAGCAGAATTAGTTTCTTAATTCTGATATAATTTCTGTGTACTGTTGAGAATATTAATTATTACACTTTTGTAGGGTTTGGAGATGCTCAAAGTTGTTTTTTATTTGTGATTCCCAAAGTCGCAATTTTGTTTCAAAGGCCTTCACGTGATCAAACATAGTAGTGATTAATTGGTCTTTATCTCGGAGACGTGAATTAAGTTTGTTCAATTGTGTTGTTATATCTACCACAAAGGTAAAATCACGCATCCATTCTGCGTCTTTAAATTCAACAATAGCTTTGCCCTTCTCCTCCATAAATGTTTGTATTTCGTTTTTGAGATCAAACACTCGCTTCAACATTTTGCCACGGCTCAGCCATCTTATTTAAGTATAATAATAAATATCTTCTACCTAATTCTGAATCGCGATTTTGTAAGACATTTTGAAATTTTCTTTGTCGCTAACCATGTGAACGAGTGAAATTCACTACGTTTACAAAGACTTTCAAAACACTGCCGTATCAAAATTTAGGGATTTATCGCAGAAGTTCTCTTGGTGTATTAAGCAGTGATATTGCATTACAGAAATGTTTCCTACTTTAGCTGCCTCTGCTTGCAGTAATTTAACTAACCCTTCTCGTTTTCCTGCAAATGCAGGAGCTTCGTCTGTTGTTACACAAGATAGATTTGTATATTTCAATCCAAGCCTATTCAAGGTCTCGGTAACACCCCCCCCCATTAAATCATTGGCTTTAGTGGTGCCTTTAAGAGGGACAAGAGCAGCTAATTCTTCTGTAATATTAAAATCTTTATCAACTCCCCTTAAGAAAATTGCTAATTGGGCGGTATCGGTAGCTTCACTACTCTCATCGAGTGCCAGAGAATAGAACTGGAAATTTTTGGCTCGGTATTTTAAAGTTCTCTCTATATCGGACCCTAACTTGTCAATACGGCAAGCTAAAGTGTGTTGCGACAACTTAATTTTGCAAACTGCGCTTTTTTGTCAGGGCATATATCAGCAACACTCTCAATGCACCCTTTACCAACATCACCATCTCAAAATGGTTTAATGTTTTTGCAATAATTTCTGCTACTGCGTAACTCGCTTTTACCAGGGATTCAGTTTGAAGTGTCACATTCTTTAAAATTAACTGCTGTCCTGAAAGTTTAATTTCAAGTTCGGATACCTTGTCTTCACGAAATTGACCCTCAAATTTATCATATGAAGTCGCATGTTTTGTCTCGTAATGTCGCTTTATGCTATACTCCTTAATCACTGAAACGGTTTCACTGCAAATTAAACACACTGCTTTGTTGTTTATTTATTTAAAAAAGTACTAATTTGTACACTTTATTTGAAATGATCTACCTTCGTCTGAAATTTTTCTTTTCTTGCCGCTACACTTAGAAGCTATAATTAACACTTTTAAAACTCACAGAATTAATTATATTCTTCAAACCTCTCACTGACACTGACGCTACAATGTGAGCGAACAAATGCAAACTGGAAACTAACTTGAAATGTACAAAAAATTAACGATAATGAAACATCTGGCTCACACTCACCTTTGAAAATGGTAACCGCGCGGTCAAAAATACAGGGAGACTTCAAAGCGATGCGCGGTAGCGGGGATCATATATATAAACGTGGGCTGGATGTTTCTTAAAACGGATGTGATTTCTCCGTGTTCTGAGTAAGTGGATGAGGAGCATGAACTTTGGCAAACACATGTGTTGAAAACAGAAAAAGTCTTGATCTTTCAAGTTTATCTTATACCAAATAGAATTACTTATTTCATAAAAGATATTAGACTATAACTTACAAATATCGCTGCGGGCCAAACACAGTGTGATAGAGCAAATATCATTGCGGACCGCATGCAATGGGATCGAGGTCCGCGGGTTGGACACATCTGCTACATACATGTATGTATGAGTCCCTCCATGGTATCTTTACCTTGTCGTGGTGGAGTGGCTTTGCGTGCTTAAATGGTCCCGAGAGCTATGCCGGCGGTAGGGTTACCCATGCCAGACTGGTCGAAGGTGATAAGCTAGACGGAAAAAAAAGTACCTTGGTCGAAAGAGTGACGATCTTTCACCGTAAAAATACAACCGTCAAGAAATGCGGACAAGGGTTCCACTTGAGTAAAATTTTCCGAAGGTCAGATAGTCCCCTCTTCGGTTTTCCGGGCGGGGACTACTTCAGGGAACCCATGCCAAAGGCTTAAACACAGGGAATTGTTCCTAGGAACATGGAATGTTAGGACTTTATACAATAGCGGGGCACTAGAGATATTAACGCGGGAATTAGATAAATCACCCTTGGATATTGTCGTCTTACAGGAAGTTAGGTGGCCAGGAGAGGGTAGTCAGGAATCAGGAAGGGCTGTATTTGGAACAGGCTTTTTTAGTCAGAAGGAGGATCCTGTCTGCTATCTGAGATATTAAGTTTGTCAGTGATTAGATATCATACATAATTCTAAAGGGTAAACGACATGGTTTTATAATCGTAAATGTACATACCCCCACAGATGATAAAGATGACAAGATCAACGATGAGTTCTATGAAGAATTAGAATGCTTATTTGATAGCCTTTCACGATATCATATGAAAATTGTCTTATGTGATTTTAATGCAAAAGTGAGGCGGGAAGATATATTCAAACCAACAATAGGCAAATTCAGTCTTCATGAAGATAGTAACGACAATGCATTAGATTAGTCACCTTCGCCACATCAAAGAATCTCATTGTTAAGAGCACAACATTTCAGCATAAGGATATTCACAAATACACCTGGACATCTCCAGATGGACAAACTCGGAATCAGACAGATCATGTATTAGTGGACAGACGCTGGCACAGTAGCATCATCGATGTTAGATCAGTAAGAGGGACAGACTTCAATTCGGATCATCATCTGGTCACGGTGAAAATCAGACAACGGCTATCGCTTATGAGAGGAACAAACGCTAAAGATGATTCTGAAAATTTTGAACAAAAAAAAACTTAAAAAATGATTAAATACGGCATTAATACCAAATCAAAATTGCTAATAGATTTGAAGTACTGGAACCTTCATATGACAATGTGGTAAACGAAGAAGAAACTGATATAAATAAAGAATGGGAGGCTATAAGAGATATTATTAAATTGTCAGCATCGGAAAGCATTAGCTAATTAAATAAAAAACAAGAAATGGTTTGATAAGGAATGTGCCGACATTGTAAAGAAAGAAAGCTAGCAAAAATTAAATGTTTACAGGAGTCAAGTGAGGTACATTTAGAGCAATTGGGTAGTATTAGACGGGAAACTGCCAGTTTACTAAAGAGTGAAAAAGAGGAAATATTTGAGAGAGAAGATTAATGATCTTAAAATGAATGCCAAAAATTTAGAGAATTATATCAGGGAATTAGGATGGAGAAGAAAGGGTTTCATGCTAGAACAAACATAATTCGGAATGAAAATGGGGATATGATTGCAGATCCCAGGAATATATTAAATAGGTAGATGGAAAAAGTTACTTTAATTAGCTATTAAATGTACATACAGAACAGGACATTGAGGAGGATAATTTACAGACGGCAGAAATACTAGTCGCAGAATCAAGTGCATTAGAGGTTGAAATGGCGATAGAAACATTGAAGATATAAAGCATGAGGATCAGATGAGATCCCAACAGAACTGATAAAATCAGGGGGAGAAAAAATAATGGACAAGATACGCTGGTTGCTTAGTATGATTTGGGAAAAGTACCTCTTCCAGATGAATGGAAAGAATCGATTATCGTACCAATTTATAAGAAAGGAGATAAAACTGATTGCAACAACTACAGGGGCATCTCATTATTTTCAACTTCGTACAAAATTCTAACAAATATACTAGTAAGCAGACTTACTTCCTATATTGATGACATTCTAGGAGATCACCAATGTGGATTTAGAAGAAACAGGTCTACAACAGATCAGATGTTTAGTATCAGACAGATTTTAGAAAAGGAATGAGAATATAATGGTACTGTACATCAACTATACGTAGACTTCAAAAATCATACGATTCAATTAAGAGGGAGAAGTTATATAGTATCCTGCTGGAGTTTGGAATTCCTAAAATGTTAGTTAGACGTATACGAATGTGTCTAAATGACACAAAGAATAGAGTGCGTATAGGAAAACAAGTTTCGGATACTTTTAAATTGACAGTGGGTTGAAGCAAGGAGATGCACTATCTCCTCTTCTATTTAATTTTGTACTAGAGAATGCCATTAAATCATTAGAGGATGAAGAGGCCTACAATTCAATGGTGTTAATGAGATGTTATTTTATGCTAATGATGTAGTACTATTGGGCGATAGCGAGGAGATACTAAAGGCCAACACGCACATACTATTGAGTAACACTAAGAAACTAAGACTGGAAGTAAATATCAATAAAACTAAATATTTGGTCCCACGTAGAAATACATTATATAATGAAAATGGACAGCTAATGACAAATAAGGGAAAGTTTGAGGCGGTAGCTGAATTCAAATATCTAGGAACAATAATCATAAATAGGAATGAGATGCACAAAGAAATTAAACATAGGCTCAATTCTGGAAATACGTGCTATTATGCATTACAGAGACTTTTGATGTCCCAACTCCTTTCAAAAAAGTTAAACTGAAAATATATAAAATTATTATTCTACATGTTATATTATGTGGATGCGAATCATGGACTCTTACTTTAAGGGAAGAAAGGATATTACGAGTATTTGAGAATAAAGTACTTAGGAACATTTTTGGACCAAAGAGAGATGGACAGACGGGTGAATCGAGAAGACTACATAAGAATGAACTACATGGTCTTTATAGGAAGCCAGATATAATAAGAAATGTTAAGTCTCGCAGACTGCGATGGGCAGGACATGTGGCACGTATGGGGAATGAAAGACGTGCATGGAAGCTTCTTGTAGGAAAACCAGAGGGAAAACGCGCACTTGATAATGCAAGAATGAGGTGGGAGAATAACATTAACTATGATTTGAGAGAAGTAGATTATACAGGGAATGATTGGAAAGCATTAGCTCAGGACAGGGATATATGGAGAGCTTATGTTCGCGCGGCCATGAATGTACGGGTTTGATAGAGCTAGTGAGCAAGTAGGTAAGTATGTGTATGTGCCCGCATAAGTCTCAAACGCAACTTCATCCAAATTTCGTACTCATTTCTGTGTGACTGTAAGCTGTAAAATATCTGTAGCATCCTAAAGTGGCAAGAGGGGGGGGTTTGAATGGAAAAATTAACGACAACTGTCTAACTTATGTTCCGTTATAATTCTACAACATTTTTGGAGTAATTTTGAACAAACGTAGTACGATTACAATCTGCAAAAGGCCTAGAGGGAAGTGTGTGGGAGTGATAAAAAATAGTGTTGAATTCATAGCTAAGCCCATTAGTAGCAGTCCCGGTGACTTTAAACCCAAAATTGACCCTACGCTCATAAGAGGGCAAAACTAAAATAAAAAAAATGGAGTTTGGTGTCGAAATTATAGTTTTTGGGATCGCTAAGCTGATTGGTGACAATCCAAATGGTATTTTAGGCCAAGTTTGGCCCTAGTACTCTCATGAGATTGAACGTGGATGAGAGGGGGTGAAAAATAATATGTAATAACAGCAGAGATTTGAGTCGAATTCGTCGTTTTCTGTATCGCTAACCTGACTAGTGAAAGTCCTGTTACCATTTATGCCCAAGATTGACCTTTGTCCCTCAAGGGGACGAGATAGAATTAAAAATAAATTGTCCAAATTGGCCGAGGTTAGAGTCGAAACTATTTTTTTTTTTCGGGATAGCTTATATGTGATCGGTGACGTTTGAGGAGCGGGTGAGAATAATGTCAAATCCATAGTTTTTGGAGGTCACTAAGCTGATTGATGCCTAAGATTGGGATAAATAATCATAAGTGATGCCACGAGTGATTTACAAATTATCGATAAATTCACGACTCACGAAGTGAGGAGTGAATTTATGTAGAGAATTTGGAAATCAAGAGTGGCATTTGTTAGGACTATTTAACGAATAAAATTAGGCTATTTACTCACAAATCATTATTTAAATATAGTTACTTTAAAATATTTATTTATTTAATGTAAACGGCGATGTTTGAAAACAAATGAGAAACGTTATGTTTCGTTTCTCCATCCACTGCAACAAGATCATATGATGTTATATATTTGCCATCTGGCGTGGGAAACTTGAAATATCATCGCAATATTATAAGAATGCATCCTAGCGGAGAAAAAATTAAACACATCAAACTGTATATTATAACCAAAAATTATAGGTTATTAATTTATTTTTAGTAAACAACTCGGTAAAATCATTATTTAAAAACACAATTATAGAACACAGAATTATCAAAAAGAACTCGGTAATATCATTATTTAAAAACACAATTTTTGAACACACAATTGTCAAATTTGTATTTCGTCTATAACTTAATTTGAAGCACAGCCAAATCTTGTTTCTGCCATTTTGAACATTCAAATATGGCAGCTTTACTGTTAACTCAGTCACTGCAAAATAATGATCAGACCTGTTCAGAATATTAAAAAGGAGGAGCTTTCTTTAATATGGTAATTATAACACTGATAAATATTTCGTGAAACACGACTCTGATTGGTTGTAAAACAGAAATCATTGAAACGTGATTGCTCATTGACTCCCATTTGGGGCATGAGTTAAATAGTCAGCTAAATTACATGACGTTACAATCATATTGATATTAGACCTCAGATTTGTGGTTTTTGTTCCTATTGTTTTTTTAAAGAATAAGTGAAAATCTATGGTGTAGATATAAGTTATGTGAAAAGTTACACCATCTTGAAGAGCTTAATTTTCCAAAAAAAATCCTATTTTAACTATTGGTATCTACTTTATTTTTTAACTAATATTTTTTTTTTAATTTTACTGAGCCTATAAGTAGAGGAACTTCATGTAATGCGAACCACTATTTTTAATTTGTTTTTTTTCGTCTTTTAATTAAGGGATTTGAATTTTGTTTAAATTCTGTGATTATCATTAGTGTTATAACTATGAAATAGCATCGTTATTTTATTAAAATATGGAAACATCTTCATAATTTATAAACTTTTTCCATTACAAGAAAGGTCCACTTTAACCTCTATGTTCTGGTAAAGTGGACCCAGAGTCTACCCTAGCTTTTAGTCTATTTTTAATTTAATTTACTCTATTAATTTATATAGACAAGCATAGACTAATCTAAAAATATTTATGGCTGATCGTAATTAAAAGGCGTTGATATTTATTTAATGTTTTGAAAAATTATTGTTGGTTATTACATTCACACATCATTCATGTGCAGACAGCACATTGCAGAATTTGGGTTTAGTAAAATTACAAGGATATTAAATAGAATTAAGTGTATAGTTTTTACAGATAGTATTCTCATTGATAAAATTTACATATTTCTGTAAGTGGACCCATTTCCTCTTTACCCGCCTCGTGGGGGGGTCCACATTAACTGAAGTAATTTTTTATGTTTAATTATTTCATACAGCCCCCATGTCACATAATATCAAATAGCATCTGCATAATATGATATATTTAGGAGATTTTCAATATTTTTAATATTTAATAACATAAATAAATAATTAATTCTTGGCTTGAAAAACTTTTTAACTAGTCGTTTTCATAAATATCACAAATAAACTCATCTTCACACAAATAATAGGAGAAACTGGCCTTGAACACGTCAAAGTTGATGAGAGGAAGAAGGTAACATATTTTCTGTTCGAGGGCAGCACCAAATAAAGAAGATATTAACAGGGTCCACTCAAACCGATGGGTCCACATTACCCGAACTTCCTCTACCAGTTTACTCATACATGCATTGTAAGAAATAGTAAGTAATCTAAATTTGAAGATAATAAAAATACTTTTTCAATCCAAATACATTCATTTATCAAAGGTATCTTTAATTCAAAAGTATGTATGCAATGAAATTTTATCAGTATTCTTATTTAACCCTAGATGGTTAACAGAGGAATAGGTAAGAATGTTTAATAAAAATGTGGCTATACCCTGCAATAATAATAGAGGTGAACGATTATCCAATCAGTATAAGGGTGATACGTGTTTTTTATCTAAGATCCAATTATTCATTGTAGCTACCCAAATTTCTCACAATGCTGAGTGAACTCCGGTATCATACTGGCCGAAACACCATGAGATAATTTGTTACCCCATAGGGACTTGGACCAGTGTAAATCCAGTATCTCTACACCAAGGTATGATGCCGTAAACTGCTCAGCTATGGCGCGGGGATGCTATGGCGGCAGCATTTTTCGGAACTAAACTCGATATGTCGCAAACAATTAAGCATTTAACGAAAATAAAATCGATTTAGTTAATCAGCAAAAGGAAACTATAAGGAGTGGAGGTTAATCTGTAGCGAAAATGTAAAAATCAGCCGCATTTTTTAGATTTTTTAATATGAAATTCGGTATTTGCTATTGAAATTAAATTACTATTTAACTCATGCCCCAAATGGGACTCAATGGCCAATCACGTTTCGATTATTTCTGTTTTACAACCAATCAGAGTCGTGTTTCACGAAATATTTATCAGTGTTATAATTACCATATTAAAGAAACCTCCTCCTTTTTAATATTCTGAACAGGTCTGGCCATTATTTTGCAGTGACTGAGCCCGTGAGAAATACGGCTACCAGATTGTATATATAGTGCATGAATGTCAACACATGCCGCATGCGGGAGTTAATATAAAAACATTTGTAGCAATTGATTATACCACCAAAAAAAGAAACTACTGTTTGCACTTTCTTAAATGTATTTTTTCCCAGGTAACAATCCAGAAAAATATAATTGTCGTATTTACATCATACGCCATCAGAAATGAATTAATATACAGTTTAATGTTTCATTTTTTCTCCAATAGAGAGCATTCTTACAATATTGCGTTCCTTTGGCAATAAATAGTATGATCTGGTTGCAGTGATAAACAAAAGAAGCAGATGAAGCGTACCTATCGCATCTCATTTGTTTTCAAACATCGCCCTTTACATTAAATATATAAATATTTTAAAATAACTATAGTTAAATAATGATTTGTGAGTAAACAGCTTAATTTCATTCGTTAAATAGTCCTAATAAATGCCAGTATTGATTTCCAAATTCTCTAGATAAATTCACTCCTCACTTCGTGAGTCGTGAATTTATCGATAATTTGGAAATCACTCGTGGCATTACTTATGACAAATATATTCTGAAAACATCAGTGGTTGGATAACGATTATACGTGCGGGTTTACCGAAAAGCCAAAATTTAAAAATCGCTCAAGCGGCCCCATGTTTGTTTTCTCACAACGAAACTGAATAGGCCTACATACATTTCAATTAACAAAAGAAATATATATTCCGTAAACCAGCAAAATTGGACCATAAATTCGACTTTCTCAGAAATTCGCTTAGTTAACCACAGACTGCGTGACGGGCTTTTCTTTAAATTAAATTTACATAATTCTAGACCGTTACCAGGACTCTGAAAATCTTCCAAATTTTTGAGAAAATCGAAAACGTGTAAAAAAAATGACAATTTTATGTTTTCGTCAATAGATAGATTTGTAAGTGTAAACCCTATGCTCTGCCCGGATGCTCCTATTATAATAACTCTTCAATAATTATTGAAGAATCCCATCTGATCATTACATCATCGCAGGACCAGGTGAAATGAAACGAAATTGATCACTTGAGTTTGGTGAAGTGGGGGGAATGAAGATTTTGGCAGGGGAAACGGGAGAAAACCGAAGGAAACCTGCCTTCGCGCCACTTGGTGCACCACGAACTTCTAATCGAGTGGCCCATTTGTATACTTGCGCCATGCAGCCGCCTAATGAATGGATTTACTTCACAAAATTAGCTTGATTTTTATTAACTTAATAACCCTTATATTTTGCAGTTAAATATCATTTTACACGATTTTAAAAACTTATTTTACAGAATATATTTTACAGTTTTAAAGCTTACTTTAGGTTCCTAAAATCTAAATTTGTACAGCCTAAAAACACGAGGTCTGTTGATGGTTTTATATATATATATATATATATAATATATATATATAGTATTAAATGCACTTATTTAGGAACAAAATTAGACCATTCAGGCGATAACACAGTGGAAATTAAAAAATATAATCGCACAAACAAAACAAGCAATAAATGCTTTAAACTCTGTTTGATGGAGCAAAAATATTACAAAAAATAAACATTACAAATATATCAAACCATAATTCAGAGCATTTAACATATGGTGGTGAATTCTGGCAAATTCCTACCAGGGAAATGAAAATAATTTTAAGTACAGAAATGGATGTTTCAAGAAGATCAGCTGGAAAATCTAGAATGGATAGAATACGAAATAAAGAAATAAGGGAAATTATGGGTGTACAAGAGGAGCCGGACATAATAGACATCATAGAAAAGAAAAGATTACAGTGGTATGGCCATGTCAAAAGAATGCCAGAACAAAGATTGCCTAAAATTGTTATGGAATGGATCCCAATGGAAAGGAGGAAGAGAGGAAGACCGAAGAAAACTTGGATAGAAGGGGTACAAGCAGCTCTGAATATCAGCGGAATGTAAGATCAATGGATGGGCAGAGAGGAATGGGCGTTTTTGTTTCCCCGGAAGACGGCGTGGGGGGGGGGCAGCTGCCATGATACCGGGATGATGATATATATATATATTTTTTTTTTTTTAATTCGTAGTGTAGTTTTCTTATTAGTAGGGCTGAAAAAAAATTAGTTACAGGCTCAGGCTGCATCGTACATAGAACGCTAATTTTTTACAAACTGCATGTTGAACTCGCTACTCGGGACAGACTTCTAATAGCAGTCCGCAATTAATTTGTAAGAATGGCATCAATCTTTGTACCATTTTTGTTTCGGCATTTCTGATACCACTGTACATCATGTAAAGAGATCTATTACTGAGGGAGAGTCGAACATACATATCCTCCTCTCCACCCGAGCAGGCATTGAGAGACGCTCGACAGAACACACGCATTTGGTAAGCAATGTGTACTAGAAATTAGTTACTATCCTGATACCGATATTTTTTTTCAGCCCTACTTATTAGTTTATGCTGGTCTCCCTTACTTTTCTAGGGATCAAACTACATTGAAGAAGAAATGCTAATTGGGAAGTCAAATTGTTACCATAGAGTTTTCAGTTTATCAGTGTGTGTGTGATACACGGAGGGACACATATCTATGGGAGATTGAAGTGATTGAATGGTAGAAAGGGGTGGTGGAGTAAAAAAAATTGTGTTATGCGTATTTAGGGTGTCACCACTACCTCAGTGTTGTAACCTTTATCCATCTGTGTTATTGATGTTTTTAATTATTTTTTTTACCACGACTGACGGCTTTCGCATTTTTTTTGTATTCTAGGACGTATACAATTAAAAAAAGCGGGATGGGGGTTGTAGACAGACAAGTTGAGAGTAATATTATGAAGTTTTGGATTAACACCTCTACGTTGTGTATAAAGGGTGAGTATTAGCATTAATTTCATATTATATGTGCAAGCAAACGTTTGTATTTTTCTGTTTTTTTATCCTATCTGTTATTTAAAGCGCCACAACATGTAGATACATGGCGGTGCTTTTCTCAACTAATCCCTTTTTTGGTTTTCACACATTCCTTCGTCCTTTACCTTCATCCCCTGAGATTATAACGTAACTGTTACTCTGCCATTGTGCGTTTTTTTTTTAATTTCGTTATTCTGTCAATTATAAGCTACAATAAAAATAAATACTGTATTTTTCTGTCGTACAATGTTTATTAAGAAGCAGTGGCATCATCAGCTTTTATTTGATATTATTTACAGTGGCTTTAACTAGAATGGTCATAGGCATATCGCAAATTGTATTTATGTTAGGGCATTCTAGACGTTAGCTTACCGATTGATGGGAGTGCTCTCTGTTACCCAGTTTCTGGAACATGACATTATGTCAGAGAGTACAAATGACAATCTTGGCCATTGAAGAAAATAATTATATCAGATCGTATTAAACTACAACATCATTGAAAAACAAACTGAAGAATTATTTAATGATATTTGTATTATATAAAACTTTCCTCATTAGAGGATTGCCTCAAGGACAAAGTGATACAGACAATTAATTTTCTAAATTGATGAAATACATTTTAAAAAATTCAACTTGTAGGCCTGATTGAAGTATATATACTATAAAGTACGGTAGTAATTTTGTAAATATGGTTTCTTATAATTGAAATTGATCCTCTAATGGCAGCGATGGCAATTTTAGAAAGATACAGCCTGTCCAAATCTAAGGAATTCCAAAATTTGGCTAAGAATTCTGGTATAGTACCTCTTGCCCCGATCATCAATCCTGTGACAGTTAATACTATCTAGTTGGTATTTATCTTTGTAATAGTCAATTGTTGGCTCATATATGGCTTTCTTTTCAGAGTCAACTTCCTCAGGTTGGCCACTATGAGTCTCAAAACGGATTGTGGGATCTAATATCATACCAATTTTAGAAGATGGTCTAAATGCAATAATATCTATTCGTCTGTTACTTCCATTAGTGGCCACACCATGAACTTCCTCATAAACTGTGTATCCAAAATCTCGCAAGGCTTCTGCCATCATATTTCGAATAGTGTGGTGCCGAATGTTTCTCAGTGATTCTCCAAACGGACAGACCCCAAGTACGTGTGCAAATGTTTCGTGCTCTCTGCGACAACGTCTACAGAGGGTATCGTCCCTAGATCTGCCCGGCAAAGAACGCACCGCCGATACATTGGCTTGCATTTTAATCGCTTCTCTGCATTCGGAACAAGACAATCCCTGATGATCACGAATCCATTGATTTGCCGGTGTTTATTCACTGTAGAGAACAACGCCTTTTCCTTTATGAGGAAGTTGCCTCCAGAGAACTGCTTCTTTGTCTCTTAGTTGTTTCCTGAGTTTCCTTGCAACTGGTAGAAGACTTCGAGTGTTAATGTTGATGTCACTAGGTCCAATGTTAAGGTCTCTCACACATTGTAAACTTTTCTCTTTTAGGTTTCGTAGAGTAGTAATGTATGTATTATTGTCTTGGTAAAGAATGTGGCAAATGTGCTGTAATTTTGTTTCCCACGTTGCACAGAATAAACCAAGTCCTTTATTCCGACGTTCAGTATATAACATGTGATCAGGGACATCCATCGGAAGATGTAACATTTCTTTAAGTCCACTTCTCAAAAGTTTATCACAATTCACTAAAAATGTTTTTGGTATTTGATTTGGTGGTACTGTTTGAAACGGGTAGATTTGAGTTGGAGATATGGAACAATTTAGAGCTGTAAATTTCTGATCAGGCTGTAACAGCGGTGAAGCAATGAGAGTTTCAATATTATCCCGTAATTTAGTAAGGGTTTGCTTAGAATCAAAAGTTATATGATCTGAAAAGCTGACACCTAAATAACGAATAGTGTCAGTGATTTTATGGGCACGAATAGCATCCATCAAATTGGAGATCCTTTTCACATAGTTCACCTTTCTCGATTGAGAGCACAGCTGATTTGGAAACATTAATTTGAAGGCCGTCCCGCGCCGTAGCCGAGCGGTTAAGGTAGGAAGCCTTGGCGCAGAGCTACGGGACTTGCGCTGGTTCGAGTCTCCATGGGGGAAGAAATTTTCTCATGGTATTTCGACCAGTATGGGACCGGTGCCCACCCAGCATCGTGAGGCAATTGGGTAGCTACAATAAGTAGCGGCTCCAGGTTGAGGAACCAGCTATAACGGCAGGGGGACTCTACATGCTAACCACATGTCACCCCTACACTGGCTGTTGATCACCTACCTCTGTGATTGACACATGCGGATGTGAAGGGCCAGCAGCCGGCTGGTAAAATGGCAACCGCTGAAAAGTGGAAAGACCCTCAATCGGAATTTGAAGGCCTATTTCCTGAAACCTCTGTAGAACAATTCTTGTCAGTTCACTGGCAGCTGCTACATATTTCCCTATAATCACCGTGTCATCAGCAAAGCTCATAATTGTTAGATGAGATTGATCCGGAAGTAGATAACCAAATTCACTTCTTATTGATTTTTTATACATTTCAATTATCTATTAATAATTACTTATTTTCTTTTGCTTTATTAAACAGTATTAAGATTGATCAATATTTTAAGCTTATATTTTTTATATATTCATTAGATTAGTTTATTATTCTTATTATTTTTCTTTTTAAATATTTTCATGTAGGCCTACAATTAGATGCGTGTTGACTGGTGAATCTTTTTACACGCTTTATATTAGCTTGACCTGTATCTATCTATGTAATGGGATCTTTCAACGCGATTTTCACCCACTTAAAATCATTAGATCGACTTGAAACTTTGTATACTTCTAAAGGACCAATGATAATACAATAATTTCATTTATTTCTCCAAAATCCTGGCCAGAATCATCAGAAAAAAAAGTGTTTGTGTAATTATGTAACGGAATCTTTCAACACGATTTTCACCCACTTAAAATCATTGGATCGACTTGAAACTTTGTATACTTGTAAAGGACCAATGACAATACGATAATTTCATATTTTCTTTCTAAAATCCTGGCCAGAATCAGCAGAAAATCAAAATAATAAAAACCGGTACAATAGGTTGCGGACTTATCAACTTCTTACTCAATCGTTGTAAGAGCTCAGTTGGTAGAGCGGTGGACTGTAGTGGTATATAATTTCAGTAATCCATAGGTCGCTGGTTCAAATCCGGCCCGGAGGATTTTTTAGCAGAGTATTACTTTTAGCATACTACAATAGTATCGAATTTAAATATATTTACATTTTTATCTTATTCTGTAAATATTAAAACTAAAAAATAAATAATAGTTAAAAAACTAAAACAACACGCTTTATTAAAAACTGAACTAAAAAATTAAAAATAAATAATAGTTTAAAATAAATAATAGCTTTAAAAACTTAAACAACACGCTATATTAGAAAACCGAATTATTGTATTGTATTATATTATAAGCCCATGATTTCCCTTTACAGAGATTTAGCCGCTCTCCCCCCACAGGGAAGAATTTGAACCACATTAATTTAGTTACGCTTGTTTTCGTATATATGTCATTTTGAGTGGTCCGTGGTCAGCGGTCAGCGTTCCGCCTCATACTGACATCTAGGAAACCAGGAAAGTTTGGTAAATTTTGCTTATAGGCCTTTCATTCAGGCTTAAGGATTTTTTTACGAGCCTGAAAATCTTCAGACTCGGGACCCACGGCTTAAAGTCCCTCCCGGAGGACTTGCTCCTTGGATATTTCCGTCCTAAAAAATCAATCGACCCCGGCCGGGTTTGAACCCGCGACCCTCGGGACCAGAGGCAAGGAGCATAAACACTAGACCACTAAAATAATTTTAATTTCCAACACGCTTGGTATAAAATTAATGTGGTCAGCAAAAAATCATCTCCAAAACATCTAGAATAAAACTAGAGTTATCTACAAAAAAAATAATTTTACCATCAAAAGCGTGGGGTGCTTTTCATGGTGTTTACATTTTCTTCTTAGAGACTTTACTTTTACCAATATCTGTTTATTATCAAATATATTAATTGATATAGAGCACTCCACGCTTTTGATGGTAAAATTATTTTTTTTGTAGATAACTCTAGTTTTGTTCTAGATGTTTTGGAGATGATTTTTTTGTTGACCACATTCATTTTATCCGAAGCGTGTTGGAAAAATTATTTTTCATTTTTTAGCTCGTTTTTCTAATAAAGCGTGTTGTTTTAGTTTTTTGAAACTATTATTTATTTTTATTTTTTAGTTTGGTTTTCTAATAAAGCGTGTTGTTTTAGTTTTTTAAACTATTATTTATTTCAAACCATTATTTATTTTTTTAGTTTTAACATTTTACAGAATAAGATAAAAATGTAAATATCTTTAAATTCGATACTATTGTAGTATGAGCTAAAATTAATACTCTACTAAAAAAATCCTCCGGGCCGGATTTGAACCAGCGAATGTAAGTAGTGCAAGACATGACCTATGTACAGGAACCAAACAATTTTATAAATGCATCATTGTATTTTTTCAACCTCAAACATAAAGAATCTTTATTTTAAATGTGTTAAGGAATAGGAATGAAAACAAAGAGGAATGCCAATTTATGACAATTTAAATATAGTTTTCTTAATAATTGATTAATTTTATTCTTTTGCATCATATGACAACATTAAATACTTATAAGAGTAACTACCATAATATTTATGGCTAAAGTAAAACCAACGATTAGGCTATATGTAATTTCCAATTATATATAATGAAATTTTGTTATAACAGCAGTTAATTATGGTTAACCACTCACTCGCCATACTTAAATCTTAAAGAAATTATTTAACTAAATCTCTAACATTGGCAATGTCACTTTCTTAGTAAAGTTAATGTTACACTAAATATATCACTGAATAATTTAAAATTACGAAAAACATTTACCACCAAGGTTAATGGTAGTATATAGTGAATATCAATATCCCATAAGAGAGACTACATGCATTCGAATTAAAAAATATAAGACCAAATTTTATTTTAGGAGAAATTGGGAGTTAAAGTGATAGTTGAACTTATTCATACCTGGTTCAAGTAATGGTTCTCAGTATCTCAATGATAGGACATAGTATATAAAGTTGGAGATTAAATAATGGATCAGCTGTGATTAAAATCCTATGTTGAGTGCACATTTTTCTGTTAAAACATTAACCAGCTCTGGTTGTAATTTAATTTTATTAATGCATATCGCACTACAGTATTTGCATCTTCACTGGTCAAATTTTGATAAGAAGTTTAGAATATTGTACTATCTGAATTCAATTTATGGCCGATATTTTACAAAGCTCGCTATTCAGAAAAGATTACAAATATAAGATACACAGTTCATCTCTTTGTCTATTCCACAATTTTCTTATTGTGTTACACATTTAAAGAAGAGTACAAATGCACAAATGCTCATTTTATCTGTAGAGAAAATTGGTTGGACAACCACTGTAGCACTTCCAGAAATTATCCCATGAACACAATCATAAGATCTAATTTATTTTATATTTCTTGAAATTCTTCTTCTTCTTCTACTACAAGGTTTAGGCTATGCAGCCTGTTCCGGCGAAGTTAAAAGTGGAGTCCATCTTCTACGTGGTCGGCCAACATCTCTTGTTCCTCTGGGATTATACAGGAAGGTTCTTTTTGGTATTCTTTCGTTGTTCATTCTCATTAAGTGTTCTGTCCATTTCTTATTATTTTCGCTGATTTCATCTTCAATTTTATATATATTTAATTCTTCTCGTATAGTTTCATTCCTTATTCTATCCGCTCTTGTGCATCCTTTCACATTACGTAAAAACAGCATTTCCGCAGTCTGTATCCTGCTTTTATCCCTTGATTTCATTATCCAATTTTCACTTCCATACTACAACAAAGGAACAGCCATTGTTTTATATAATTTCTTGAAATTAACAATTATAATTAACTTTGCACCAGGTATTAGCGAATGAATCGTCTGTGATATAATTTTCATAACAACAAACATTGACTCGCCAATAACACAATGATCTACATACAAAGAAGACCTCATAATCGTAAATTCTTGTTGTTGATAACAATATTAAAATTGTTACAATCTTTAGTTTTACTCAATATATCACTTTTATTCGTCTACAAGGATTAGTCACCTCGAATAACTCGTATGTTAATGTCCAGACGTAAATAACACAAAATATGTACTACATTAAACATAAATTGTTTGTAGACAAAGACGCCATGTTTAAACTGAATGAAACAACGAATCACAATGTATTCACCAGCTTCGTCTATCAGCAGCGTACTTTTACTTAGCTGCAATAGCTGCAAGTTCGCTTTATTGCCCGCTGAATGGTACGCTGCAGGCTTTTGCCACTAAATGCGCCTAGTATATTATGCAGCGCACCTCTACAGACGCTTTACCCAAGGAGATGGTTAATAGAGAACAGAACCACCCTCGTCGCCCGGCTAGCTCAGTCGGTAGAGCACGAGACTCTTAATCTCAGGGTCGTGGGTTTGAGCCCCACGTTGGGCGTTTTTTATTTGTCATTTAGAAGAATATTTTTTATAATGAAATACATTTATATATTTAATTTCATTTACTAAATTTAATATTATTTTAAATAGGCCTTATGAATAAATTTTCAAATAAGCTTTAACAGTGAATACCTTTTCTGTAGCGGGTTTTACTAATGTTTTAACTAATTTTGAATTTTAACATCGGATCAAACGTTTTTATGATATGTAACTAATTAAAACATACCTAAAATGAAGGATTTTTTTTATAATTTTCTAGGAAATGGATGCAGCTGTTTTGTCTGCAGAATACTTTTACTTCGCTGTAAAAGCTGCAAGTCCGCTAGAGCGCTTTATTGCTGCACGCTTTTACTACTGAATGCGCGCAGTATATTATACAGCGCACCTCTACAGACGCTTTACCATGGAGATCGTTAATAGAGAACGAAAGCACTCGTCGCCCGGCTAGCTCAGTCGGTAGAGCATGAGACTCTTAATCTCAGGGTCGTGGGTTCGAGCCCCACGTTGGGCGTTTTTTTATTTGTCATTTAGAAGAATAATTTTTTATAACGAAGTACATTTATATATTTAATTGCATTTATTAAATTTATTAAAATTAATCTTATTTTAAATAGGCCTTATGAATAAATTTTCAAATAAGCTTTAACAGTGAATACATTTTCTGTAGCGGGTTTTATTAATTTTTTAACTAGTTTTGAATTTTAACATCGGATCAAACGTTTTAATGATATTCAACTAATTAAAACATACCTAAAATGAAGGATTTTTTATAATTTTCTAAGAAATGGATGCAGCGGTTTCGTCTGCAGAATACTTTTATTTCGCTGTAAAAGCTGCAAGTCCGCTAGAGCGCTTTATTGCCCGATGAATGGTACGCTGCACGCATTTACCGCTGAATGCGCGCAGTATATTATGCAGTGCACCTCACAGACGCTTTACCAAGGAGATCGTTAATAGAGAAGAAAAGCATTCGTCGCCTGGCTAGCTCAGTCGGTAGAGCATGAGACTCTTAATCTCAGGGTCGTGGGTTCGAGCCCCACGTTGGGCGTTTTTTTATTTGTCATTTAGAAGAATATTATTTTATAACGGAATATTTTTATATATTTAATTTCATTTATTAAATTTACTAAAATTAATCTTATTTTAAATAGACCCTATGAACAAATTTTCAAATAAGCCTTAGCAACGAATACCTTTTCTGTAGCGGGTTTTATTTTATTTTTTTTCAACTAGTTTTGAATTTTAACATCGGATCAAAGTTTTTTATTTTTTTTATTATATTTAACTTATTTAAAAATACCTAAAATGAAAGGTTTTTTATAATTTTCTAGGAAATGGACGCAGAGGTTTCGTCTGTCTGCTGCATACTTGTACTTCGCTGCAAGTCCACTAGAGCGGTTTATTGCCCCATGTATGGTACGCTGCAGATAAAACGCTAAAGCGATTTTGCAGCGTTTTGGCTGCTGATTGCGCCCATTAATGCTGCAGACAGATGGAGAAAGATGTGACAAACACTGTAACATAAAATTATATTTTTTATGTGAATTTGGACTTAAGTAGTTATGAGATTGGACGACTCATTTGCAGAGTGACTAAGAAATCGAATTACGAGGAAATGTGTCTTGTTGGTTCATTATGAGTTATTAACGAATTTAGCGATTTCCGTATCGATCTGTCTGCACACCTGCGTTTCAGTCGTTGTTCAGAGAAAGTTTAGTTCTCACAGTTTGTTATTGTTGTGTTATTTTAAATAAAATGTAAAATGGCTTCTACCCGAGAGAAATGTTAAACTTGAAGACCTATTTGGTAGGCCTACAACAGAGTCCCTGGGTTCTGCCAATTTTTCGGGACATGATGAGGCATTATTTTTTACGCCCAATTAACTTTGATAGGAGGCGGAAGTAAAGAACCATCGAGAAGTGACATTTCCCTGACTGTGACAATGAAAATGAAGGAAACATGGTTAAGAGCATCTGTTCCAGGAATCGCGATTCGTAGATACAGCGAGTGATAAAGATTACCATATCAAATTTTCAAATAGATCAGAGTTTTGACTACAGTTCATGAGGTCCCGGATTCGATTCTCTATTAGACTATATTAATTTTTTCTTACAGGGAATTATTCCCGTGACTCCCCATGGTCTGGAATATAGGTTAAGTTTAGATTAAGGATTCTCCTAGCGCTTTATTACCATTTATCATCCATCAAATCATCGGGGTAACGTAACTCCGCCTTTAAGGCGCCTCAACCTAAGAAATTAATTACAATTCCGCTAATGCCAGGGGAGAAAACCAGAAATATCATCAAGGACAACCTGGTGGCATTGAACAAAACAAAAATTCAAATATTTGAAAAGAATAAATAATTAGCAATCCTTAATTTAAAAAAGTTCTAACAATCTAACAAATTGTTAGACATTTGTGGTAGTAAGTGTGTCACACAGGTATATGCCAATATAAGTGTATTAAGTTTTGTAAGATATCAGAGAGACAGAGAGAGGGAGAGCGTATTTTACTAATCAAGGAACAATAAGGAAATGGCTTTAGGCGATGTAGATGTAGGTAAAGATAAAAAAATGAAGTCTATGATATAAGCGTGAGAAATGATGGAGACGCCACATACTTCTACATCAGGGACTGGCTCAAAATAACTAAGTACGAATACTAACGAAACATCGGCAGGGGACTCAGGAACTGACAGTGATTTTCAAAGTAAATTTTTATTTGAAGTTACAAAGAAACCAAAAGCACAGACGAAAAAATATAAACAGATGGGGATTCCTCTTACCTTTCATGCTAAACGAAAGTTAAAACCTAAGTTTCTGCGAGAAAAGCTGGATTAATTACCAGTGCCTTTTTAGAAGACACAGTGTAGTGATAGAAAAGGATCCCAATGAAATTGTAGACGGATAAAATAAAAATGAATGATTAAGAACAGAAATAAAGTTTTTATAACATTAATCTATGATTAATTGATCCAATTACAGTATTTGGATGAAATGGCTAAATTACGTTTAGGTGAATATATATATAATATATATATATATTATATATTCCGTTGCAAGCTACTTAGATCCTCCGCCATGGTCTAAGGGTTAATGTCGTTGCCTTCAAAGCAGTGGGCCTTGGTTCGATCCCCAGCGAGGACAAGATTCCTGGGAGAGTTTTTTTCGGACTTTCTCCTCGCCTGTAAAACAATTTCAGGAAAATACAAGGTCTGAATAGTCCCCGAACAAAATCTCGGTTTCATAACAATCCGTATCATACTCGTCTTCATTAATATGATTGTACGTGTGAATGATGTGTGTTTTGCTTTAAATGTGTATATTGTCTCGGAGGTGCTGATCACATGTCAGGGTGGCCCTCCATGTCCTCGTGAGATCAGAACAGTATGTAGGGGCCCATAGAGAAACTTCGAATAGAGGGGAAACTGAGTACAGTGACATCTAAAAAATTTCGGTCGTTTACGATGAACTACAATGAGCAAACTACAATGGTAGCGCTGTTTCGTAGTAACAGAATATGTAACTAAATAAAACAAATGCAAGGCACACGGCGTCGTTCACGGCCACAGAGTTTCTCTATGGTTCACGGCGTGTTTAACGGTGTTCACTCGGGATTATGGGAAGTTAGCCATTTTGTAAATTTTAATTTTTAACTGCTATCCTTTCGTTCTATGTAGACGGTACTGTAAATTATCGAAGTTAAAATCATTACTTAGATTTTATTTTACTCTAATTTGTAAGTAAATTCAAGCTTGTTTACATTTTTAATGTGAATCTATTTTCAAAGATAAACCTACTAGAAGTGATAAAATTCTAAGATTTGTTAGGTTAGGAAGAGTGATGTTAGTGTACAGCCATTTATAATAAACATTTTAAAAATGTGACTTTATAATGGACAGATGTACGACATGGCTAAGGTTATTTAATAAATATTGTATAAAATATGTATGTGAGAATAAGGGGGTAGGTCAATTGTACATATTTATTAAAAGAGCTCATAATGCACGTTTTAAAATTTTAATAAACGAAAATAAATTAACATGTTTTATTTATTTCCATTCTTCCTTTCTGTTAAAATTAAAGAAAATCTGTAGGTCTGAGAGACTGTGGTGGTATACATAATTCCACAATTTAAGATTAATTAATACGTTATTTATTCCTATAAAAGTTAAATTCCATAATTATTCACCAGATGGCGTTATATAATTATAATTCATAATTTTACCACCAGGCGGTGCTGAATTTCATATTAGTACCAAAAAAAGAACCGAAAAAATTTAGGTGTCGTTAGTTGTATTACACTAGCGCCGCCTGTGGCATGTACGCGCAAACTCGTCAACTTTCTTCTCTGGTACTCTGTGGTAGGGGCCTATATGTAATACAGAGATTACAATCCTCTCCCGATGTCTGTAAGGGATGTGTGGCGTAGGGCAAGTAAAGGTGTACAGAGTATTTTAAGATCTATATCGCCTATACTGATCGCCATAAATTTTAGTTTACTCTTGCTCAGTAATATTATATATACGATTATAGCTGAATGTAAACGAGTGTATTAACAAAGATAACCGATAAACGTAACTATTTAATCGTAACAGAGGTTCTACGCGCTGGGCCCGTATTTACGCAGACTTGCTTCATTTCGTAAACGACTGCTAGTATATAATAAACAATACTTTGACCTATACTTTATTGTACTTAGCGAGGTATTTAACGAAACCATGAGAGAGGAAATTATAGGAGTCTACATATTTAATGCTTGCAATAAATAATTAATCACAATGATTAATTAAAATAAGTAATATTTAATGAAAATAGTCATGTAAGTTAAATTAACAAAATATTGGCTAGTGAAAAATTATCGAAACAATGATGAAAGTTAACATAATGATAAAGTAAAGTAAAGTGATCCCACAACAGGCCCGGAGGCCCTTGGGGTAGTAGGAGGTTAAGGCTCCCACTTTTTCTAGACAATCGGCACTTTATGTCAGCCGGGTTGTCAGCCCTGCGTGACGGCCATCTTTACCCCAGAACAAGCGTCCGGTACTCATTTCCGTTAGAGGCTGATTCGACCCCGGGGCCATAGTGCCGCCAGAAGGTTTTGGTCAGTTTAAAAATCCTGACCCCAACGGGACTTGAACCCTCGACCCTCCGGCTTGTAGCTCAGTGCCTTAACCACTACGCTACGTTAATACTTTATAATTTAACAATAATAAATAATAGTTAGGTTTTTCATACTAGACAACATTTGAACTATATAGACTCACACAAAAACAATACTTAACTATTAGTTCCTTAAACATGATTAACAAAATCTTGAAGTAATGGCCACAACGCCATAATTAAAGAGTTTCACTGTAAGAGAAAGTATCTTACTTTCTCAGCAAGACTCCCAGTCTATAACGAAGCCAGAACCATGTCTGCTTCCACCGAAGCCAGAATCATGCCAGTGAATCATTATAGGGAGATTTGGACGCAAAATGTTTTTATTTTTTTGTCCACGTAGTACTCGGGTCATCTTAAGACTGCGCCACCGTCGCTATTTTATCGATTGTAGACGTATGACGTACAAACAAATCGAAATGTAAAATTGAATATCGAACTAAATTTAAAAAATGAACGGTAGAATTATTATGTACTGTTCGAAGAGAAATTTGAGGTTCAATATAATATAATATTGTTAATGCATCGAAGTTAATTATTAAATTGATTAATTTTCTACAATCTGAAGGAGAAAGTGAAGCTGGAAAATACAGCTAATGGAAGGTAAGAGAATGATTACATATGACATTTTTTTCCCTCAAAAATTTGGTTCACTTTTCAAAATCGTGTTTTCAAATAATACTATGAACTATGTAAATTGGCATGCCGTACATTTTGTTTGCATCGTGACATTATAATGTTTGTATTTGAATTGTAATATCCCTTTAAAAAAAGCTTGTTTATATTTCATATTATTTTTTATATCTTGGTCTGTAATGTGTGTACTTATTCTTCAATATTTCTTTCACAGAATAAATGAGGCTGTCAAGATCAAATCGTATGGGCTTATTTCCTTATAACAGTGATTGGGAAGTCTACATACGTATATAATTTTAGGGAAATGGATCTAATACTTCTACCTTCATTTTACTAACTCGGGTGTTTAACCTTAAATTGATTTAACCTGATAAAAGTTAGCTAAACTAAATTACCCTAACATATTTTTATAGGTTAAATTTTCTTGTGTAGGTTAAGTTATGAGTGAGGTAGCATTATCTAGAACACCTGTAAGTCTAAAATAAAATCTTAAAAGATAACCGAAATTTAGGGATAAAGTTTCCATTATGTGACAAAAAAATGAAAAACTTCAGTTTACCTTTCCTAATAATTTTTCTAAGTCCTGCAGAATAGTGAACATGTGCAAAAATTTATAAAAAGTTTATAGAGTTGAATTGCTGGATGAAACCATGTAGATGTGAAATCGATATGACCAACCTTTGCAATAAATTCCCAACATTTATTAGATATGGATGTATACCAATTTACCCTTGCCTAACCTAACTAAATAATTTACATGTATATTATTTAATTAAGTATTCACCAACTATTCCCATCAGAACCTAACAAAATTAATTTAGTGAACATCCATTTTTTAAAACATATTTTTGAATGTTGGTTATTCCAATTTCACAGATATCTCCACCGTTTAGTGGATGTTCATTTAAGCGTTCGTGTGTATGCACAACAAATATACATACCTTCGAAGAAATCATTGCATACATAGATAAATATTTAATATTTTATTGCAAAAAAATGTTATAAGTATTGTTGCAAATGTTAAAAATATTATGAAATGTTAGTAAGGGCAGAAGAAGTAGGGTAGAGCAACAGCATTACAAGAATACTATGGAAATGAATGGTAAGATAATCTAAAGTTGGGGCAAAAAAGTTCCAAGTCTATGTAGACCCATACACATGTGCCAAGAGATAAAAATGGATATAATTTAGAATCATCCGATGCTGCCACCATACACAACATAATAAAATGAACATCCCAATATTGAAGTCTTAAACTTAAAAAAGGAAAGTTAAACACAGAATGGTGATAATAAAGACATAGTGTAATCATCATTATTATTAGTTTATTTATGGTATTAGTATTCCATTCTTTTAAGTCAAGTATTTTCAAGAATTGTCATTTCAATTTTCAATGTAATTTTTGATTGTTTGTGAAATATTACAAAGAAACTTCAAAAAATGCATGTGTGTACATGTTCATAATACATATACAATGGTTTAGGATCGCACTGTTTGAAGTCCATTTTTTTACAGTTCTTGTTATGAGGTTAAGTGAATGTTCCATTTTCATAGCTATTTGATAATAAATCAGAAATTCAATATTTTTTGATTAGTAACGCCTTTAGAAAATTGGAATATATAATTCTTGTTTTATTCATCGGATGTCCATAGATATGGGACAATAATTTTATTTACTTAAGAGTTGGAGATTCCCGTCATTGTGAAGGACACTGACAATTACATTGACTTTCACTTGACTTGCGGCCCACTAGCGAAGACACTATATGGGTAGCGTGAGTTGATGACTCAATGCTTGCAGTCATTTTTCCCGCTATCGGCAGCAGGTCAAGTGAAACCACTGTATCGGTATATATATATTTTTTTTTTTCAGACTCTACAGTAGATGTAATGAAGTTGTGCTTCAAGAATAGCTGCAACTGTTTTGCAAGAACATACCAGTACATTATAGACTATACAGAAAAGTGTTTTTGTTTTTATTAAAAACGAATTTTTAATTGAACTATTATAGCAAATATTTTAAATTACTGAAGTTGCGCTTCAAGAATATGTACAAGTGTATTGCAAGAACATACCAGTACATTATAGACTATACAGAAAAGTGTTTGTGTTTTTTATTAAAAACAAGTTTTGAAAAACTGCACTTAAACTAGCTTGAAATATTTTCTAAGTCCTATAGAACAACAGTGCACATGCGCCAGAGTTTATAGAGCCAGTGATAATCCACAATCGAACCACATATTGATTATCATCCTCGATTACGATCCGTCGTTACAAAAATTTAAATGACCAATATTTGCAATTAATCCCCAAATCTATGTTAAAAAAAATATATTAATAATATTAAAATTACCAAACGTTTATTAAAAATGGGTGTACACTTACTCATGACTCCCTAATGCTGATCCAACCAGCGATAACCCAAAACTGATAGAAAAATCATAGACTGAGTAATATACTCTGTGGAGAAAATAGCAGTTAGCATCACCATATCATCTAACAGTGTCATAATATTGTGATTTGCATATTTAAATAAATACTTGAACATTGTCTAATAATGTTATAAAAATTGTTTGAAGAAGTTTAAAATATTAAATAATGGTAGTAAATACAAAAGAAGAGCTATATATAACTGTAGGCTTTCACGGCCGGCGTCTTGATCCCTATTAGGTTCGTCTTCCGGGCATATAGGCCGTGGTCCAGTCGTTCTTCTACTCGACGTTTCGTCTACTGCTGCGGTAGACATCTTCAGGAGATACTGCGTGCTCTCTGTGAACTCCTCAACAGTCGGCTGCAGACTGGCTGGTCGTTGGAAACTCCCTCCCTATTTATAGGCACGCCCCTGGTGGAGAGGCGGTTTTCTGCGCGGTCCGTGTTGCGTGCTGTTTTGTCCAGGCTGTCGCTAGCAGAAGTCATAGGCTTCGTTGTCGTATTGTGCAATGCCGGGATCCAGATTTTGTTTATCTTCATGGTTTCTTCTTTTTTGTTAAAGGAATTTTTGTGTTTATATATTGCTTCGATGCTTCGATGTGGTTTCTTTATTTACTAAGATACCTATCCCAGACACTATGACATACTTGCAAGAACTCTTTCCCCCAGATATAGTAGCGCTGTATAACATATGCCTCACAGAAACGTATTTCCAATGGGGAGGAATATTCTACGAGCAAATAGATGGCGTGGCCATGGGAAGTCCATTAAGCCCCGTAATAGCCAATTTTTACATGGAACAATTTGAAAACAGGCCTGGAGAATGCTACATTAAGACCTTCAGTTTGGCTGAGATATGTGGACGACACATTCGTCATTTG
Source organism: Diploptera punctata (assembly GCA_030220185.1). Lineage (NCBI taxonomy): Eukaryota > Metazoa > Arthropoda > Insecta > Blattodea > Blaberidae > Diploptera > Diploptera punctata. The sequence continues at coordinate 2,994,481 of JASPKZ010008378.1, forward strand.
GGAGCATGGTGAAGAAGAACTTGATAACTTCAGGCAACATTTAAATGGTATTTGTCCCAGCATCCAATTCACCCTGGAAAGAGAAGAGAACAACAGTCTACCGTTTTTGGATGTTTTAGTAATTCGAAACCAAGACATGACACTTGGACACAAGGTATACAGGAAAAAGACTCACACAGACAGATACCTACATAAGCAGTCCAACCATCATCCCAGACAAAAACGCGGAAAATTAAAACCCTGTGGAAAGAGCCAAAAGGATTTCGGAACCACAGTATCTACAAGAAGAAATTAATCATCTCCAAGCAGCGTTTCAATCCAATGGATACAGCAAAACAGATTTTCGCCGAGCCATAAATCCCAATAAATACAAATCCGAAAACGGGAACAAGGAGGAGGCTAAGGGTAAGGTGTACCTACCATATATCAAGACAATAACGGAGAGAATTGGTCGAATATTAAATAAATATAACATATCTTACAACCTACAAGCCAACACAAAAAATCAGCAATATACTGCGCCCAGCCAAAGATACAAGAGATCCGTTAAGTACTGCCGGTATATATCGCATCCCTTGCAGTTGTGGAGAAGTTTATATCGGCACAACAAAAAGAATGGTTACCACAAGATTGCAAGAACACAAGAGGCATTGCAGACTAAAACAAAAGGAAAAATCAGCCGTAGCGGAACACTGGATGAACAACCAAGAACATATAATAAGATTCGAAGAAACACAGGTATTGTCCCAAACATCACATTATTACACCAGACTGTACAGAGAAGCCATTGAAATATATAAACACAAAAATTCCTTTAACAAAAAAGAAGAAACCATGAAGATAAACAAAATCTGCTAGCGACAGCCTGGACAAAACAGCACGCAACACGGACCGCGCAGAAAACCGCCTCTCCACCAGGGGCGTGCCTATAAATAGGGAGGGAGTTTCCAACGACCAGCCAGTCTGCAGCCGACTGTTGAGGAGTTCACAGAGAGCACGCAGTATCTCCTGAAGATGTCTACCGCAGCAGTAGACGAAACGTCGAGTAGAAGAACGACTGGACCACGGCCTATATGCCCGGAAGACGAACCTAATAGGGAAGAAGAGCTATAGTTTACAACAATATAACTGAAAAATCAAGCGCTAGTAGAAATTCAGTTGAGCCCAAATTTTTAATTGAACTATTACAGCAAATATTTTAAATTACAAATTTTAAAATTAAGTTAACATTGTTTTATGTAAACTTCAATTCATCCGTACTTCTACCTCATTAAGAACTTTCTATGTATTTTATAACATTTATTTGACATGTGCAAAAAATATCTTATTATGAAGTGTTGGTAATTACTTAGAGAACAAAACTGATGTCTTTTAACAAAAATAATTAGTCCTAACCTTCAACTATTCAGTGATTTCCTGGTAATAATCAAGGTAGGCATTTTTGTTAGGCTTAAATAAATGTTTAAGCCTAAAAGTCAATTTGGATTTTTCTCGCAGGTGAATGTTGAGCTAGCAGCTAGCTGGTAGGCCAAGGGCATTCTCAATGTGTTGCTCCTTGGAGAATATACATAATATGGTTTCTTTTCTAATGAACTATCAGATTTTCTAATCAAAATGTAAAGGTAGTTGTTCTCATTATAGGGCTTGGAAGACCCTTGGGGTAATAGGAAGCTAGTAAATAAATGTTCAAATAGTCTTCTTATAAAATTACATATAGAATAATTATGTTTATTGAATCTTTAACTATGTATGTGAATTAAGTTTCATTGAGAAAATTCTGTTCGTCTTGAATAATGTACATCCTGCAGTAACTATAAAATGTATATATTTTTTGAAATTATTAATTTTAATACAAGGCAATAAATGAATCATGTTATTTCATTTTTAAAAGCAATCAAACTAATCAAGACAAGTCTGGTTACTAAACAGAGTTGATGTGCACGCATTCACATGTGAGTAGTTCAGAATAGTGAAACATTGCATAGGTTTTAGTTTGAATTTATTTTTGCTACATTCTTATCAAATTAAGGTATTTATAAATTTTCATTTTAAGAATATTTAAAAACTTGAACTTAAATTACTTTATGGTTTCGGTTCTTAAAACTCCTAAAAACAAATAGCATTACTCATTACTACTCATTAGACCAGGCTCGTCAAATGGTGCCACCATAGCATATCATTATCCAGATCCTTTTTGATATTTCTTAATGGAAATAACACAAGAAATGTTACTTTGTAAACAATTTTGCATTTTTTATTTTTACTTCAGAAAATTATTACAAAAAATTTTGCCAATATTTCTGTTGTATATGTCTAACATTTTCAATTACTTTGTAATAAATAGTGATTTTCCATATTCACTGTGTTCATCTAAGAGTGAAATTGTTTTTTAATAAACACTTGGGAAATTGTGTAAATTATTTTAGTCAACTTACTAATTGATGAATTTTGAAATAAAGAAAAATGAAAATAATATAGTTAAAGACATCTGAAAAGTTGGCAAAGTTCTTGTAATTTTCTACTGATGAGAGTAAGAATGGAACATGCGGAAATTGTTCACAAAGTAGCATTACTTGGGTTGAACTTACAATTTTATTTTTAAATGAATGGAAAGGGTAGGGTACTGTTCTTGCGATTGAGCCACCGACACCCCGATTGATCCACCGTGACCGGCCAAAGTAGTAGCATGTAGTACCCAGGTCATCTTAAGACGGCGCAGCGGTATAAAATTGCTTCCAAAAATTAACACAGAGAGGCCACTCTATTCGGTTCTCTATGGCCAGAATCTGTCTGCTTAACGTTTCGTGTCGCCGTGGACGGACCTCCTCTTTCGCGCAGTACGTGCGCGCAGAGGAGAGTGGGAGAAAGGTGAGTTCGGAAACTAGCGGATACAAAGGAGAAAGGATCGGGGGAAGCACAGACGTAACAAATGTCCACAGACATAGGGGCAACACAGAAGTTCCAAAAATTACGCGTACACGGTGCAAAGGAACCTACAATAGGGTAAGTTAAACTAAGAAAATGAAAAGAAAGGGATGCACTTCCAAAGACGTATCGAATTTTGTCATAGTTAGGAAAGGAACCATTATTCACGGGATTGCCATTAATGAAGACCACTAGCAAGTTTCTATTTGTTATTCGAAAAAAGAATTGACACCTTTTTTTGTCAAAATGCAACATTTTGGGGATGACGCGATTATAAATAAAAAAAGGTGTAAGAATTTTCTATGCACCCTAATATATATATTAGCTGGCCCGGCGAACGTCGTATCGCCTTTAAATATTTTTACGTTAATTTTTCCGATGTTATAATAGTTATCTGCTATTCGGGGCGGAAACCAATCCAACAAATCAAAGATCATAAAAATCGGTCCAGCCGTTCTTGAGTTATAAATAGTGTAACTAATCCGACTTTGTTATGTATAAGTCACGGCCACGCGTTGCTGTGGCTAAGGTATACGTTAAATTATGTTGTAATAAACTAACTGAGAAATCTAAATAAGAAAGTTTTTGTTTTACACAATTTTTTAGTTCAGGTACGTTAACTACACCCGGTATAAATATGGGGGGTGGTTTATGTGGAAGTGGTTTTGATGATTGAGATGAATTTATGTTGTCTGCATTCTCAGTATCATCCATAAGTGTATCATAAGGATTATATACATTTATTGATGGAATATTTTGAGGAGGCTTGTTGATTTCATTATACTTTAGTTTTTTTTCTACGAACTTGTTGGCAGTTTGGATTCTCATCATCATCATCAAGAAGTCTCTGTATAGTAATATCGTCTTGTGATATATTATAGTCATCTTTGTTTTTCATTTAATTGAGGCATGGAGATTATTTCTGTAATATTAGGCATATTATTATAACTAACAACTTACTTACAATTCTGTTATTCCGTTCCTTAGGACCTTCATATGTTTTTAAATTGACATTCTTCTTAAATGTAAGATTTATGTCACATAGGCCTATACTAATTTGCGGAAATTCACTTGATATCTTATTATTCATGGTCTCTAGAACTGATTCGCCATATTGTTCAATGTGGTCCTTCTCGGTCCAGTTAAATTTAAATTAAGTTGCTCTCTTTCAGACAGATTACTTAAAACTAATACACACGAAATTAATTTTATTATCAATATATTGAAAATAAAATAAACATAAACACACTTAAATTATGAAATAATCAATATTTGTAATTCAATTGATATTCGCGGTTGCAACAAAAAGAAAAGCACAGCCACCTGGTTAAATAATAAACCAATTACCTTACATGGCCATCTGTTAGAATCGTATGGAACGCACAGATAATTATAACTCTTTGTTAAATAATAAACAAATAATTTGCAATAAAAATAATGCGACTATAAATTTAGTTATAAACTTCCCTAAGTCTCAAGTTGGATTAAACTGCACACAGTTTGCAATATTTTATTAAAATCGGTTCAGTAGTTTAGGATTCCAACGCGGACAAACAACGTGACACGTAATTTATATATATATGTACACAGGCAAGCAAGCTATCCTCCAGCAATTGTTAATAAAATAAAGAGAAAAATGTATGCCTAAATGAAGATTTGAACCCAACAAAAATATATCTGCTAGTGGATTTACCTGGGTAGCTAAATTTTTGGATCAAAGAGAGATGGATAGACAGACAAATGGAGAAGACTACAGAACACTAAGCTACATGTTCTTTATAGGAAACCATATATAATTAAACAGTTAAATCACGTAGACTGATGTGGATGGGACATGTGACACGAATGGGGAATGAAAAGGGGGCTTGGAATCTTCTTGTACGAAAACCTGAGGGAAAACGCCCAGTTAGTGGACCAAGAATGGGGTAGGAGATTAACATCAATCATGATTTGAGGGAAGTAGAACATACAAAGGATGACTGGAAAACACTAGCTTTGGATAGGGATGTATGGAGAGCTTATGTCCGCGCGGCATTGAAACTATGGGTTCGATATTGCTAGTGAGTTAATTAGTTAGTTAAAATGTAGTGCGCCAGCGAATAAAACCAGAGATCTTGGATTCAACCCTTTTTAGGCAGAATTTTTTCTTTAGTTTTGTATACTAAAAGTATATTTACATACACGACATTGTTATTCGTTACCCAAGTTCAAGCATATATTATAATATAAATCAGAGGTGATAATAAATTTTGTAATTCTGATTAGCTTATTGGTGGCCTTTTATCTGGGGGAGGGGGAAATAAACTACTTTTACGTTCGGTATTTAAGAAGTTGCTTCGAATTCCTAATTTATAAAATGTGAACCTAGAAAAGTTGAGGCAAAATATGGCGTTCGTCACGATGGGATGAATCTTGTTTACTTTATTATAAGACTTGTTTCTTATATTATATGGACGCGAAACATGGACTCTTACTTTAAGGGAGGAAAGGAGATTACGAGTATTTCAGAATAAAGTTCAGATCATAGTTAATGTTGTTCTCCCACCTCATTGTTGGTCTACCAACTGGCAGTTTTCCCTCTGGCTTTCCTAAAAGAAGCTTCCATGCACGTCTTTCATTCCCCATACGCGCAACATGTCCTGCCCATCGCAGTCTACGAGACTTAACTGTTGTATTATATCTGGCTTCCTATAAAGACCATGTAGTTCATTGTTACATAGTCTTCTCCATTCACCTGTCTGTTCATCCCTCTTTGGTCCAAAAATGTTCCTAAGAACTTTATTCTCAAAAACTCGTAATCTCATTTCCTCCCTTAAAGTAAGAGTCCATGTTTCGCACCCATATAATATAACTGGTAGAATAATAGTTTTATATATTTTCAGTTTAGCGTTTTTGAAAGGAGTTGGGACATCAAAAGTCTCTGCAATGCATAATAGCACGCATTTCCAGAATTGAGCCTATGTTTAATTTCTTTGTGCATCTCATTCCTATTTGTGATTATTGTTCCTAGGTATTTGAATTCAGCCACTTCTTCAAAATTTCCCTCATTTGTCATTAGCTGTCCATTTCCATTATATAATGCATTTCTACGTGTGACCATATATTGAGTTTTATTGTTATTTACTTCCAGTCCTAATTTCTTACTGTTACTCAATAGTGTGTGCGTGTTGTCCTTTAGTATCACCTCGCTATCGCCCAATAGTACTACATCATCCGCATAAACTAACAGCTTATTAATACCATTGAGTTGTAAGCCTTCCTCATCCTCTAAAGATTTGATGGCATGCTCTAGTAGAAAATTAGATAGTAGAGGAGATAGAGCATCTCCTTGCTTCAACCCATCCTGGATTACTTATTTATTTCTGTATATATTGTGTTATTTCTCTCTTCATTTAGACCAATTAGTCAGGTTAAGAGCATCTCCATTAACTGAGTAATTAACTCGCTGACACTATCGAACCCTCATGGCCGCGCGGACATAACCCCTTCACACATCCCTATCCTCAGCTAATTTTTTCCAATGATCCCCTGTATAATCAACTTCCCTCAAATCATGGTTAATTTTATTCTCCCACTTCATTCTTGGGCTACCAACTGGGCGTTTTCCTTCTGGTTTTCCTATAAGAAATTTCCATGCCTCTTCTTTCATTCCCCATTCGTGCCACATGCCCTGCTTGTTCCAGTCTACGAGACTTAACTATTCTTATTATATCTGGTTTCCTATAAAGATTATGAGTGTTATGTAGTTTTCTCCATTCGCCTATCTGTTCATCTCTCTTTGATCCAAACATTTTCCTAATAACTTTATTCTCAAATGCTCGTAATATTATCTCCTCTCTTAAAGTAAACGTCCATGTTTTGAATCAATGTAATATAATTGGAGCGATAAGTCAGGCGAAAAAAGGACCTTGGTCAAAGAATGTTCTTTCGCCGTAAAAAATACAACCGGCAAGAAGCGCGGACAAAGGCATCTCCATTTGATAAATGATTACATTTTACAATACTATTTAACTCATGCCCCAAATGGGAGTCAATGACCAATCACATTTCAATGATTATTTATTTACAACCAATCACCGCCGTGTTTCGCCTCTATAATGTTGGTTATAAATTTCTCCGCTAGGGTGCATTCTTACAATATTGCGATCCTTTGGCAATAAATAATATGATCAGGTTACCGTGATGAACAAAAGAAGCAAATGAAGCATACCAATCGTTTCTCATTTGTTTTCAAACATCGCCGTTGACATTAAATATATAAATATTTTAAAATAACTATATTTAAATAATGATTTGTGAGCAAACAGCTTAATTTTATCCGTTAAATAGTCTTAACAAATGCCACTCTTGATTTCCAAATGGTCTAGATAAATTCACTTCGTGAGTCGTGAATCTATCGATAATTTGGAAATCACTCGTGGCATTACTTATTAATCAGTGACACCCTGGTAATGAATTTTGAATTGTGTGATTGTCCAAGCTGGAAAATTGCAATGTGACGTCATCTAGTTTTAATAACATACAGTATCTTACAATGTAGTAATTAAAAAACAATGACGTAATAGAGGTTAAATTATGTTATACATAAAGTAGGTGATGTAGGTCAGAAATATGAAAATGAGAGAGGGTAGTTTTATGGCGGGGGGATGGTTTGGTCACAGTATGTAGCATAATCGAGTTTTTACTGTATTACAAGGGGAACAAACATCACAACGCTCAATTTCCCCTGGGGTACCTTCACCAGTTAGAGGAAGGAGGGGGGAGCTTTATCTCTGTACTGCAAAGTACAGTCTCTTTGACAATGCTCCTCTCCAACCCAAGTGGATCCGGGTTTAAGGTCTACTTCATAATGATCAGTAGTTCAGATTATGTTATTGAACTAGTTCGTACTGAAACTTACGAATTATGGTAAAGTGATCCCACTAGAGGCCTCAGGAGGCCTTTGGGGTAGTAGGAGGTTAAGGCTCCCACTTTTTCTAGACAATTGGCACTGGATGTCAGCCCTGCATGACGGCCGCCTTTACCCCCAGAACAAGCGTCTGACACTCATTTCCGTTAGAGGCTGAGTCGACCCCAGTCCATAGTGCCGCCAGATGGTTTGGGTGAGTTTAAAAATCCTGACCCCACCGGGAATCGAACCCTCGACCTTCCGGCTTGTATCGCAGTATGCTATGGCGCGCGCCTTCATGAAATATGGTAGGTGAATATATATTTAATTCAACGATTCTCTTTAAAATCTCAGGTCATTAACATCGCTATTCAACTCTGGGCATGAAAGGGACTGTGACACTTGCTTGTAGATATCTTTTTTTTTTTAGAATTGAAGTTATTTTACCTGTTGTAATCTATGACACGGAACCCACGACTTTACTTTCCTTCCGAATGAATCAATACTCGGAATATTTTTAATCTCCTCAACTCATGTCCATCTTAGGATCGGTCGAGGGATGAGTTGAGATGAAGCCCTCTACATAGAGGTCTGTGAAAGACAAGGGTGCCGGCCGACCACGCCTGACGCATCATCATGGGGGCAGATGAACGAAATGAAACGAAATGGCTGAGATGAGGATGGATAAATGGTGGAATTAAATTATGGAAGGGAGAAAAACCTGCCTAAGCTCCGTTTCGTCCACTCGAAATATTATTGATTTTAAATAGATTTTTTGTTTATAAAAATAAATATCCTCAACTCAGGGTCGGTTCGAGGGTTGAGATGAGATGAAGCCCCTACACAGAGGTCTGTGAATGAAAAGGGTGCCGGCCGACCATTCCTGACGCACCATCACGGGGGCAGATGAACGAAATGAAACGAAATGCGTGAGATAAGTATGGAGAAATGGTGGAATAAAATTGTGGCAGGGGAAAACGGGAGAAACCCCGAGAAAAACCTGCCCAAGCTCCGATTCGTCCACTACTAAATCCACATGGAGTGACCGAGATTCGATCTCGGGACCCCAGTGCAGTGGTGAGAGGCGAGCGTGTAAACGCTTTCCCCACGGAGATAATCACTTTAATTACAGCGATCGTATCGTTACTTTCTTTCTGCAAGTTTTTGTTCTGTTAGGCCTGTTAATTTCGTTGTTTGCTTGAAACTACTTGGTGTTTCTAATGATGTCATCTCTCAGTGCTCCGACCTGTATTTCCATTACCATTTATCTTAATATATAAAAATTACGTGTCACGTTGTTTGTCCGCGATGGAATCCTAAACTACTGAACCGATTTTAATAAAATTTTGCAAACTGTGTGCTGTTTGATCCAACTTGAGACCTATGGTTGTTTATAACTAAATTTATAGTCGCATTATTTTTTATTGCAAATTATTTGTTTATTATTTAACAAAGAATTATAATTATCTGTGAGTTCCATACGATTCTAACAGATGGCCATGTAAGGTAATTGGTTTATTATTTAACCAGGTGGCTGTGCTTTTTTTTTTGTTGCAACCGCGAATTTCAATTGAATTACAAATAGGCCTGTTGATTATTTCATAATTTAAGTGTGTTTGTGTTTATTTTATTTTCAATATATTGATAATAATATTAATTTCGTGTGTAAGTATTAGTTTTAAGTAATCTGGCTGAAAGAGAGCAACTTAATTTAAATTTAACTGGACCGAGAAGGGCCACATTGAACAATATGGCGAATCAGTTCTAGAGACCATGAATGATAAGATATCAAGTGAATTTCCGCAAATTAGTATAGGCCTATGTGACATAAATCTTAAATTTAAGAAGAATGTCAATTTAAAAACATATGAAGGTCCTAAGGAACGGAATAACAGAACTGTAAGTAAGTCTGTTAGTTATAATAATATGCCTAATATTACAGAAACAATCTCCATGCCTCAATTAAATGAAAAACAAGATGACTATATTTGAAGAGAAAAATTATACGCTCAGACCGGGACTTGAACCCGGGACCCTTGGTTCTCTAGACCAAGTGCTCTACCAACTGAGCTACCTGAGCAAGTACCGATCTAAACGCAAATCTTTCTCTATATACATTGTAATTCCCATCCACCAAATGCTGTGAAGCCATGCTTCTATCTTGCAAATGGCGGCTCCTTTATTAAGAAGACATATTTGGGAATTATACTACAGCCAGTACGGCTATTTCCAAGTTTTTATTATTGATTTCGTACATCTCAATGATGGATAAATCATATTTGAAGAGAAAAATTATACGCTCAGACCGGGACTTGAACCCGGGACCCTTGGTTCTCTAGACCAAGTGCTCTACCAACTGAGCTACCTGAGCAAGTACCGATCTAAACGCAAATCTTTCTCATATACATTGTAATTCCCATCCACCAAATGCTGTGAAGCCATGCTTCTATCTTGCAAATGGCGGCTCCTTTATTAAGAAGACATATTTGGGAATTATACATTACAGCCAGTACGGCTATTTCCAAGTTTTTATTATTGATTTCGTACATCTCAATGATGGATAAATCATATTTGAAGAGAAAAATTATACGCTCAGACCGGGACTTGAACCCGGGACCCTTGGTTCTCTAGACCAAGTGCTCTACCAACTGAGCTACCTGAGCAAGTACCGATCTAAACGCAAATCTTTCTCTATATACATTGTAATTCCCATCCACCAAATGCTGGGAAGCCATGCTTCTATCTTGCAAATGGCGGCTCCTTTATTAAGAAGACATATTTGGGAATTATACATTACAGCCAGTACGGCTATTTCCAAGTTTTTATTATTTATTTCGTACATCTCAATGATGGATAAATCATATTTGAAGAGAAAAATTATACGCTCAGACCGGGACTTGAACTGCTCAGGTAGCTCAGTTGGTAGAGCACTTGGTCTAGAGAACCAAGGGTCCCGCGTTCAAGTCCCGGTCTGAGCGTATAATTTTTCTCTTCAAATATGATTTATCCATCATTGAGATGTACGAAATCAATAATAAAAACTTGGAAATAGCCGTACTGGCTGTAATGTATAATTCCCAAATATGTCTTCTTAATAAAGGAGCCGCCATTTGCAAGATAGAAGCATGGCTTCACAGCATTTGGTGGATGGGAATTACAATGTATATAGAGAAAGATTTGCGTTTAGATCGGTACTTGCTCAGGTAGCTCAGTTGGTAGAGCACTTGGTCTAGAGAACCAAGGGTCCCGGGTTCAAGTCCCGGTCTGAGCGTATAATTTTTCTCTTCAAATATGATTTATCCATCATTGAGATGTACGAAATCAATAATAAAAACTTGGAAATAGCCGTACTGGCTGTAATGTATAATTCCCAAATATGTCTTCTTAATAAAGGAGCCGCCATTTGCAAGATAGAAGCATGGCTTCACAGCATTTGGTGGATGGGAATTACAATGTATATAGAGAAAGATTTGCGTTTAGATCGGTACTTGCTCAGGTAGCTCAGTTGGTAGAGCACTTGGTCTAGAGAACCAAGGGTCCCGGGTTCAAGTCCCGGTCTGAGCGTATAATTTTTCTCTTCAAATATGATTTATCCATCATTGAGATGTACGAAATCAATAATAAAAAAAAAAGATGACTATAATATATCACAAGACGATATTACTATACAGACTTCTTGATGATGATGATGAGAATCGAAACTGCCAACAAGTTCGTAGAAAAAAAAAACGAAATTATAATGAAATCAGCAAGCCTCCTCAAAATATTCCATCAATAAATGTATATAATCCTTATGATACACTTATGGATGATACTGAGAATGCAGACAACATAAATTCATCTCAATCAACAAAACGGAAAAATTAACGTAAAAATAGTTAAAGGCGATACGAAATTCGCCGGGCCATCTAGTTTACTTATATTTTTGTCATCTACTTCTAGTTTTATTAAATTGTTGTTTGTTATAATTCCATTCCATTAACTTAGTTTAACTTTTCACATACAGCTACTTTTTACATGCCACATGCCACCTGTGCCTTGCAGTGGCAAGACCTGTCGCGAGAGGGATTTTAAATTATGGATCACAAACATACATTTGTGATTATACCATTCACACACAAATATCCATACTAACCGTGGCGATGTGATAATGGTTATTATGATGTTCGGAAACAGTTTGGGTTTTAAAGTTTCCTGACATTTGTTATACAGGTGAGGAAAAATCCCGAAAAAACCTATCACCCAGGAAACTTGTTCCACCGGGGATTGGCTTGCTGCGTACGAGGCAGCGACTTTGCTCCGAGATCCCGATACCCCGTTGGACTATTTGTTATAATATCGGTATGTAAGTAAAAAGTTATAATTATCTAGAGGATTCTTCATTTATAACCTAACTGACACATGGCGTTTAGCCTGAGTGCCGTTGGGTGTGCCACAGCCGGCTGTGTTCCTACATAAACTCCGCGCGTAAAGCACGTATAAAAATCTTACCTTATAGAAGACGCAGTTGTGCTAATTTTGGTATGGATTTTGTTGGTGTATGTTCAAAACTGGCGCCTATTTCGTCTAACGTTTCCTCTGTTAATACTGTACGGTTACGCTTTCGTTTTTTTTGTTTAACACAGAACAAGTGGTTTCGAATTTCTTCACAATCTCGTGAATTGTAAATCAGGAAGGAGGCACTTCACCAGAAACTTTTGAGTATACTCTGTGCGAACACGGCTTGGTGATTCACAATGAAAGTAACTTTTACACACAAAAATGCGGTGCTCTAGATTCAATCACCTGTTCATATTGCTGGACGGTACAGTACTGCCGAGTGCCGCTGCTAGGAGATGCGCGCGCTCAAAGGCAACCGGTAGTGGGGGAATCTAACAAGAACTCGGGAGAGGCAAAACGCCGTATGTCCGTTAGGTTATAAATGAACAACCCTCAATATTTTATTTTTAATACCGATAGTTAATACTTACGGCCTAAGTTTATATTTTAATCAATTACACTATAGGCCTTAGAAGGACTTATTGGTGGTAGGGAATTAAGGCGCCCACATTTTAGATATCCAGCAGCAGATGTCAGTGGGATTTTTGGGCCCGCAAGATGGCCGTCTTTACTCCCAAGAACATAATTTGATACTCATTTCTCTTAGAGGGTGAGTTTAGGACAGTTAAAAAATGTTGATCCCATTGAGACTCCAACCCGCGACCTTCCGACTTACAGCGTGGCGACTTAACCAACTACATTACGGCATTAAGTATATCTATTATTATGATTTATTGGTTACGTAAGTTTTTGTTTTATACTTTTATAGTATTATCAACCTTACCTGCAATATAAAATCTGAGTTTTGTTGTTTTAGAGAATAGTTTGAGTAAATAAAATATTTGATAGGCAAAATAAGATATATTTTCTCTATATGATTGCATTAAATCACATATAAATACATCTTTAAAAAATGGGAAGACTCCAGATGTGTTGTTCGGCAGCCTTTGGGAAGAGCTCGCATACAATGTAAAACGTATTATTTCCGCTGATATCTGTGAACGATGTAATGTATGAATTGTATGTCTAACATAAGTTTGGCTTTTTAGCACAATCTCAATTCAAGCGGCTTTCTTTTTATTTTGCATAAGTCGTAGGCCTACATAAATAGTCATCATTGGCGTGGCGATCCTCTTAGTTTAAATTTAGCCTTTTTCATAACAACCATCCATTCTCTTCGGTCAGTGGCCTTATTTCTCCAATTTGTTATGCCAATATTCCGTAAGTTCGCTTGTACATCGCATCGTCCATCAATCGTAACCTAGGCCTCCCAACTTTTCTCCTTCCATCCAGCTTAGCGTTTGGTATCATCCTGGGCAAACGTGTCTCGTTCATTCAGCAAATATGGTCGAACCATTCGATAGTCTAACTTTAATATCTATAACTATATCGTTATCTTTAGATAGGTCATATATTTCCTGGTTAGTTCTTATTCTCCAGGTACCCTTATCTTTAATTGGAATATATATTTTCCTTAAGATCTTTCTCTCCCAGGTGGCAAGTCTTGTAGCAGATCTACATAAATAGACAGTTTTGGACTGGCAGTCCATGGATTTCACCATCTCATCTGCAAAACCAAAACATACCATGAACCAAACCAATCATGTGAGTGTACATTGTGCAACAAAACATGTGAACGCTACCATATCGAACTGTGCACAAAGAGGACAAAACCAATATGCAAAGCACAAAGAGTAAAATCTTATATTAATCTTAATGGCCTTTGGCTACTATTAGAATAATAAATACATAATTTCATTTGCCTACTGTTCATCTTGATAGGCTACCTTCATTCATTGATGATTGAAACCTGTGTTGTTTCAGATTTTGTAATATTTATACCAAAATAATAATTTAAATGGATGACCTGCCGATACCGTCCTGATGGACTAATGACTATCATGCTTGCCTCTGGTTCAAACCCGGCCGAGATGGATTTTTCAGGGCGTAAAATTCACGAGTAAGGCTACTTTGGGAAAGCAAAGTTTTTCGGCCCTTTCACGCCTAGATTAGCTTAGTTAAATAAACTATCACAATAACCAAAGTGACTACTTTTTTTATTATTGGTGAATATTTTATTATTGGACAGAATACGGATATTCAGCCATTAAAAAAAACGCATACTACGTGTAACATACGGAGTAAAAAGAGGCATTTATATTTTCCGCCGTGGTCTCGAGGTAGCGTGCTGCCTTATCACGCAGCGTGCCCGGGTTCGATCCCCGGTCGGGACAAGTTTCCTGGTTGATTTTTTCGGTGTTATTTCTTCACCTGTAAGACAAATGTCAGGAAACTTTAGGACCAGAATGGTCCCCGAACATCATCTGGCCATCATTAACATATTCATTACGTTTAAGGTCTCTCCTAGCGCATCATTACCACCATCACTTATATATCACCGGGGCAACGAAACTCCACCTTCCAGGCGTCCCAATCTCATAAATGGGTTACAATAACATCACGCCAGGAGAGAATACCAGAATATCGAAATGACAACGTGGTGGCGTTGAACAAAAAAAGACCTATTTATAAAGAGAATTCGCAAGAATACTAGACTCGCCCTTTTACTCTAAATGCTGTCCATCATTCATTACGTAACTACAAACTGTTCATTCAGAAATGTTGTCGTTTGTCAGATAATTTAAATTCCTAAATTAATAACGTTTTAAATTGACATTGCAGGAAAAATATTCGACGATCAGGTGGCGTGCAACTATAACTTGAACACATTGTTAGCGCATTGCCTTTATAAAATGGAACATTACAACTGCGCTGGAACAAAATATTACTCCAATTCTTGCAAAATAACCATTTTATTGCAGTAATAGAAATATTGAAAAACAATAATTGCGAAAGGTAGAATAATACAAAATAAGGTACAAACAAAAAAGGCAATAATCCATAAATTATACCTTCCCGTAATGTTTAATAGATCATGAATATTATATGTGTCTACTTAAAATACGTTTAATGGCGTTTGCCAATAAAATAAAGGCTTTTCCATAAACCCGGGCTCTATTAATGTGTATTATAAATAACTATAGTATAATATTAGATTAGATTAAATTTATTTAGCCTGGTGGAGTTAAGGTCATGTGGCCTTCTCTTCCACTCACCAGGACAAACATATATTACATCAGAATATAACAATCTCAATTAAGTCTAATATTAAATACTAAATAAAAATTTGATCAAAAAGATAATATCTATTATATTACGATATATAATGCAACCAGTTAATGTTAGTTAAAATTAAGACTAAAACTAATAATAAAGTGTATACAAGCAAGACATATTAAATTGTCCCTGTCTAATGTATATAAAAAACAAAAGAAAATAATGAGATATAGAAAACTAATTTTACGATTATACAATATTTAAAGTCCTAACATTCCATGTTCCTAGGAACATGTCCCTGCGTTTGAGCCTTTGGCATGGGTTCCCTGAAGTAGTCCCCGCCCGGAGAACCGAATGGGGGACTATTTGACCTCCGGAAAATTTTACCCCAGTTGAACCCATGTCCGCATTTCTTGACGGTTGTATTTTTACGGTGAAAGATCGTCACTCTTTCGACCAAGGTACTTTTTTCGTCTGGCTTATCCCCTTCGACCAGTCCGGCATGGGTAACCCTATCGGCAGCAATGCTACCGCCGGCATAGCTCTCAAAAGTAGATAAAACTGATTGTCCCAACTGCAGGGGCATCTCATTACTTTCAACTTCCTACAAAATTCTAACAAATATATTAGTAAGCAGACTTACTCCCTATATTGATGACATTCTAGGAGATCATCAATGTGCATTTAGAAGAAACAGGTCTACAACAGACCATACTTTTAGTATAAGACAGATTTTAGAAAAGAGATGGGAATATAATGGTACTGTACATCAACTATATGTTGACTTCAAAAAAGCATATGATTCAATTAAGAGGGAGAAGTTATATAGTATCCTGCTGGAGTTCGGAATTCCTAAAAAGTTAGTTGGACTTATACGAATGTGTCTAAATGGCACAAAGAGTAGGGTGCGTGTAGGCAAACAGTTTTCGGACACTTTTGAAATCCAGAATGGGCTGAAGCAAGGAGAACCACTATCTCCTCTACTATTTAATTTTGTATTAGAGCATGCCATTAAATCTTTAGAGAATGAGGAAGGCTTACAACTCAGTGGTATTAATAAGCTGTTAGTTTATGCTGATGATGTAGTATTGTTGGCCGATAGCGAGGAGATACTAAAGGACAACACGTACACACTATTGAGTAACACTAAGAAATTAGGACTGGAAGTAAATATCAATAAAACTAAATATATGGTCACACGTAGAAATTCATTATATAATGAAAATGGACAGCTAATGACAAATGAGGGAAATTTTGAGGAAGTGGCTGAATTCAAATACCTAGGAACAATAATCACAAATAGGAATGAGATGCACAAAGAAATTAAACATAGGCTCAATTCTGGAAATGCGTGCTATTATGCATTGCAGAGACTCTTGATGTCCCAACTCCTTTCAAAAAACGTTAAACTGAAAATATATAAAACTATTATTCTACCAGTTATATTATATGGGTGCGAAACATGAACTCTTACTTTAAGGGAGGAAAGGAGATTACAAGTATTTGAGAATAAAGTAGGCCTACTTAGGAAAATTTTTGGACTAAAGAGAGATGAACAGACAGGTGAATGGAGAAGACTACATAACAATGAACTACATGGTCTTTATAGGAAGCCAGATATAATAAGAACAGTTAAGTCTCGTAGACTGCGGTGGGCAGGACATGTTACACGTATGGGGAATAAAAGACTTGCATGGAAGCTTCTTCAAGGAAAGCCAGAGGGAAAACGCCCAGTTGATAGACCAAGAATGAGGTGGGGAGAATAACATTAACTATGATTTGAGGGAAGTACATTATACAGGGAATGATTGGAAAACATTAGCTTATGTCCGTGCGGCCATGAACCTACGATTTCGATAGTGCCAGTGAGTAAGTAAGCATACAATATTTAAAACAAAACAAATGAAAATATTTGCTATTCTTAATATTATTTTCATAAATAATTTAATTTGTTAATTGTTAAAAGAATACTATCAGTGAGGTGTATAAGTTAGTTTGTTATTAAATAATTCTTTAGTTTGTTTTTGAAGGATATTATAGTTTGACAGTCTCTGACATAGGGCGGAAGGGAATTCCATGTTTTGGTAAGTGAGACCGTAAAAGATAACGAATAATATACAGTGAGATGAGGAGGGATATAAAGGACAATGTGCTGATGGGATCGAGTGTCAAGATTATTTGTCGGATAGTCTGATGAAGCGGCATGATAAGTAATTATGCGATGATGTGTGAAGTATTTTATAGAGAAGGGATAGGGAATGGACAGTTCTACGATCTCTTAAGGTACGTAAACACTTGCGCGCCGCGCGCGCGCACCATGTTCGTCAGATTTGGACGGGGTTTTAAGGTGCGCGCGAACGGCGCGCGCGCGTCTCGCACCACGATCCACTCATTGTCGGTTTTTTCCACGAACACTTTGATGGTTCGCTGTTTAGATTTGGACGGGTACCTGAGAGGTTCGTTGTTTTCGGTGCGCACCTATTATTTGAGTATGGAGTGGTCAGAGGAAAACATGTTAAAACTTATTGATATTTATAGAAGCAAGCAATTATTGTGGGATCCTCAACATAAGGATCATTTTAAAAAATCATTGAAAGGAGATGCCTGTTTTTTTTTCAATGTTATGTGTTTTTTTTTTTCGTGTGTGCTGTAATTGTATGAATAAATTAAAATTATTTAGAATATTATGTATGAAGTATCACAAAACAATACAATATATAAACACATTTATTACTAATTATTTATTTATTTCTTCAAAGACTCCAAAGAGCAAGATTGCTCATGTTAAGGGGCAATATACAAAAAATAATGACCATAAAACAAGTAACAAATTACATAAACAAGATAACAAATTCAGGCTACTGAGTTTAAGTAATACTACTATAGATGCACAATTATTATAGATATATATATAGGTATATAGATATCATATTTTTATACACATATATAAACAATATTTATACACAGAGATAATATTACTGAATAATAAGATTCACAAAATCAACTAAGAAATCAATGAGAATTTTTTTTAATACAATTATAAAAAATTTTAACATTCGTGAAATTTTACATATTCAATAGGTTAATTTTATGGGTATGTTTTATTAATTGCATAACGAGATCCCTTTATACACCTTTTTTTTTTTGAGTCACTAGTATCTTTGTGTCAATAAAGTTACAACCTCTAGTATAATAATCATGTACATCTTTATTAAAAAATTAAGGCCAATGTTTATGGTGAGATAGATTCTTAATAATTTTAATAAACATATATATATATCAAATCATTCCTATTTTTAAATTCCTTTAATGCTATAATTTTGGAAAAAAGTCTCAATAAAAAGTTATAAGATGTAATAAGTAATAATCGGTTGACCAGACGTCCGATTTTGGCGGGAACAGTCCCGACTTATTTAACAATTTTTCCATCGGTCGTCCCCGCGGCATTGTTAAAAAAAGTCCCTATTTTTTGGGAAAGAAAATTCAAGACAAGCGGGAGAACGGAAAGGGAATATACGGTTTTCGCCGCCCATGTAACTATTTCACCAGGATATGAGTTTTATATTATTTTTGTTAATTTTGTAATGTTAAACTTTAATAATAACAAATCATTGTTGAGAACTGCTTATCAAAGTTAACATTGTTG
The DNA here is from genome assembly GCA_030220185.1 of Diploptera punctata. Taxonomy (NCBI): domain Eukaryota; kingdom Metazoa; phylum Arthropoda; class Insecta; order Blattodea; family Blaberidae; genus Diploptera; species Diploptera punctata. The sequence continues at coordinate 3,013,596 of JASPKZ010008378.1, forward strand.
ATTCGACCACCATTGTTTGGTAAATAAGAGTGCGGACAAAAAAAAATCGCAATTGAGTGTTGAGACTTCGAAAGTTATTTTATGTGAAGTATAATTTAACAAATTCTTGTGAAAAAATTCATGACCTTTTAAACAACGACAGCAATCTACTTAAAAAAATCACTCAAATGAGAAATATGCCAAAGAATAAAATAATACTGGTACTATACATAATTTTGTAATGTATTACATTTGTAAATTATACTTATGTTGATATATTTTTTGCGTTCTATAAAATTTTTGTTGCTCCATAGAGTATCTTTACATTTTATAATCAAATAAGACCAACATATTTTTTTCATATTTCATAATATTTTGGCGAAATGTTCATATTTTAGTAAACATTTAATATTCCTTCATATTCTTCAATTTTTTAAAATAAAATTTCAATAACTGATTAAAAAACATGTTTGAAGTGATTGTAGAGACATGGTTGGTTACACCTGCTCTGCAAAATGTCTACTGAAGGTTTGTGGGTTTCCTATGGATCGCAGGAGGTTCGTTGAAATTAATCATTTCGACGAACATAACACGCGCCGTGCGCGCGCGGCGCGCATATGTGTACGTACCTTAACACGCGCCGCGCATATGTGTACGTACCTTAACACGCGCCGCGCATATGTGTACGTACCTTTAGACGAAGCCACGATAATAATTATAATCATATTCAACTTGTAGAGGAAAGAAATAACCGCATGGTCTTAAGACTGCAGGTAAATAAATGTAGAATATTAGAAAATAATGTGGAAAAAACAAAACTTAACATTCTAACATTAATCAACTCATTTATTACTCAACTATAAATTACCATTGAAGATCAACATCTGTTATTTGTGCTTGGGAATACGTCTAACTGCTAGTATTAATCAGATGATAGAGAACAATTAAAATGGCTATTAGGCCTATAACGTTTTTTAGACTATCATTCTCCCAGTTTTTAAACTGTCCCAAAACCTTCTGCCGGCACCTATGACCTTGAGACCGACTCAGCCTCTAAAGGAAATGAGTACCAGACGCTTGTTCTGGGGTAAAGGCGACCGTCACGCAGGGCTGACAACCTGACTGACATTAAGTGCTGATTGTTTAGAAAAAAACTGACATTAAGTGCTGATTGTTTAGAAAAAGAGGCAGCCTTAATCTCCTACTACCCCAAGGGTCTCCTAAGGCCTGTAGTGGGATCACTTTACTTTACTTTACATTCTCCCAAGTTATATTAAGTGGATATGACGCATGGGCTCTTATTTTAAGGAGGAGAAAATATTACGAGTAGGCAATTTGAGAATAAAATTTTTGGACTAAAGTGAGACGAACAGATGGGCGAATGGAGAAGACTACATAACAGTGAGGTACATGATCTTTATACAAAATCAGATATAATAAGAACAATTAAGTCTCGTATACTGCGAAGGGCAGCACATGTGGCACGAATGGGGAAATGAAAGAGAGGCCTTGTTGTAGGAAAACCAGAGGAGAAAGCCCAGACGATAGACCAATAATGAAGTGGGAGATTAACATTAACAATGATTTGAGGGATGTAGATTTATGGGGAAATGATTGGTTAACATTAGCTTACATTAGGGATGTGTGGAGAGCTTATGTCCGTGCGGACATGAACCTACGGGTTCGATAATGCAAGTAAGTTAGTTAATATAACTTTTTTTCAATACTTTAAATTTTAAAATGTATAAAATGTCCATCGCAGGAAAAAAATGTTCTTATATAATGTACAATAATGCGACCTATACTAGTATATGAAAGTGAAAACTGGACTTTTTTTCACAGAAATATGTATTTGAAAGGAAGATGCTCACGAAAATCTACGGTGCAATTAACGATCAGGGAAACCGGAGAATTAGAAGAAATGAAGAATTTAGATAGCTATTCACAAAACCTCATAATCTTACATTTTATTAGACTGAAAAGACTCCAATGAGCAGGTCATTGTGGTAAGAATAGATGAACAACAATATCCAAAAAGTTTTACGGGAGCTCTTTGTGAGGAGGAGGAGGAGGAGAAGGACAGTGGGACGACCGAGAGGAGCGCACAGTACGTGGAAACGCTACTACACTTCTGGGACTAAGGAATTGGAAGACGATGCTAGGTACAAGGAAGAATGGAGGGGGAGGATTAGGGTTGGTCTGGGTCGACATGGGCTGTAGTCAGAATGGATCGATGAATTAGAGAGTAATGAAACATATTACAAAGCAATTATTAGTTTGATGGACACAAAAAGTGACATCAAAATAAATTACCATGAAAAAACATAATCTACTAAAGCGTATTCTTGAAGGACAATTTCAAACAGTCGAGCGATTAGAAACACTTACGTTGATTATTGTGTGATAAAAAAAAAGCTTTCATAATCACTGCAATTTCATTTTAAAGTGATAAACTATAATGAGGTTTATTATCGAAGTGGATTCAGTCGATTTTTGTAGAAAAGACTTGAAAATTGAGGAAATAGTAGTAATTTGGTTTGAACTTTTCGAGAGCAATTTTATGTAAAATTAAAAGAGATTATAGGAATTATGGAGGTGTGGCAAGCTTGTGAATGGTTCCCAATAGTGCATAGTCCAGGAATCGTTAAATTATCTTATTAAATACAACTTTAACAATTCTCTGAAACTTTTAATAAGGGAAATTATTTAGCAGTCAGTACCAAGTTCATTTTAAAAGGTCCTAAGTCATAGCTACTAAATAAGTAACACAATTGCTAATCAAATGAAAAAGTGCTGAGCAAAAAGTGACATTGTTAATATTTTTCATTATTATTTATAGAAATTTTAATTTATATGGTCATATTCGCGTTTATTTATTACTATTTTTAAAAATGTGATTCATGGGATGAAATAGATCAAAGTAATGAAATTCCCAACCCAGCATTTGCCTTGATGACTAAGGAAAACCGGGAAGAAACCTCAGTCAGGTTGGTCGGCACCGAGGTTTGAATCCAGGACATACTGAATACGAGTCACAAACTCTACTGTTCGAGTTAATTCGGTAGACAAAAATAATTCTCATTTCTAGAGGTTTTATCGCATCTGGAATCTTTTGTTTGATTTAGTAGGCCTACATACATAGGCCCTATTATATTTTAGGCCTATATTGTTCCGTTTGGTATGTTTTCTGTTATAGTTAGTTAAATGTAGGTAGGCCTATAATCTGCAATATATCCTGGCAATTAAATTAAAATCCAGATCTAGCATTGGCAGTTGAGAAAAACCATGTAAAGTCTAATTACATAATCGATCACAAAATTTTAACAAAAATTTCCAGTAACGGGTCTGAAACTGTACAGTTAAACAAATATAAAATAAAATAAAAAATAAGCATATGTAGGTATAATATATATATGTGTGTGTGTACAAATATACTTATATGATATGAAAAGAAAAATGAATGCTTGAGTCGGGATTTGAACCCGAGTCTCTAAACTCTCTACGTTTAGCGCACTAACGACCTGAGCTACCCAAATATTCCAATTCAATCATACATTTTTCTTATATATGTAGTATTCTCAATTCACACAAGAGGTAGCGGAAATTCGTTCCGACTGACATCTAGTGGCTAACATAACAGTTAAGCAATTTTTTTAAAGAGAACATTTACTTTATAGCAGTAACGCTTGTAAAACTCTGCCAGAATAAATAAAGTATTATTATTATTATTATTATTATTATTATTATTATTATTATTATTATTATTATTATTATTAAAAAATTGCTTAACTGTTATGTTAGCCACTAGATGTCAGTCGGAACGAATTTGCTCTACCTCTTGTGTGAATTGAGAAAACTACATAAGCCTATATAACAAAAATGTACGTTTGAATTGGAATACTTTGGTAACTCAGGTCGTTAGAGCACTAAACGTACCGAGTTTAGAGACTCGGGTTCAAATCCCGACTCAAGCATTCATTTTTCTTTTCATATCATATTTGCCTTCATTGCCAAATGTCAAAAAAAATATATATATATACACACACACACACACACACACACACACACACACCACACACACACACCACACACACACACACACACACACAGAGTGTAAAAATAAACTATATGCTTATTTTTTTTTATTTGGCTAGGTTTTGGATCAGGCTGTATAGTTTCAGATCCGTAAACTGGATTTTTTGTTTATACATACATACATAGTGATCTGCCCAAGAGCAGGTCTTCCACTGCAAATTCAGCATTCTCCACTCTTTCCTTAACTCAGCTTTCCATTTTGTATCTGCATACAAACCTTTTATTTTAATGTTGTCTATCATCTGATGTCTTTTTCTGCCTCTAACTTTCTTTCCATTGACTATTCCTTCTAGAGCATCCGTCAGCAGGCAGTTTCTTCTTAGCCAGTGACCAATCCAATTTTTCCCCCTCTTCTTTATGAGTTCCAGCATTGCTTCCTTCACCCACTCTGTCTAGCACATCTTCATTTTTTATTTTGTCTGTCCATTTTATACGTTCCATCCTTTTCCATATCCACATCTCAAAACCTACCAGTTTATGTGTAAATAAATAAATAAATAAATAAATATATATGGCTTTCATGAAACCGGATGAGACAACAGGCTTAATCCCTGGATGATATATATATATATATGGAACATTCCATACGAAATCGGCAAAAAAATTGTGAAAATTGAACTCACATCTTTAAAAGTTTACCATTTTTTTTACAGTGAAACTTTATGATATACTGAATATCTGAACCGAATTTCAAGTCTTCACTTGGTGTAATTAAAGAGTAATAGAGCTGTCAATTTATCGTATTGTTTCAAATAGTCTCTTTTATAAAATACATTTCTCGAAGTATGGCTGTTCCCTCAACTTGAAAAGATAGTCACATTATAGATGATTTTATGCTCTATCGCTTGAAAATTAGTATGTTAATATTTACGTTTTTCTGAAGGGCGTAAATGCAATTAATATGCAATTGACCTTCCTCACCAAAAATTTTATAAAATCAAAAAATGCCACATTATTACCTGAACACCATTTAATTGCTTGTAATTAGCATTAAAGTGGAGTCTTGAAAGGAAACTACCAAAAATAATGATTTTTCCTAATATCTTCTATGTGTAGACTGCCCGCAATACCTATCGCGTGAGTGGAGATCGCTCACTCGTACAAACAATGACGGAGCTACTTGGTAATAGTCCTTTGCGCATTTACAAACATTTTTATTGTTATTATCATCATTACATTATTTTTATTATCATTATTACAATTATTACATTATCATTATCATCATCATCGTGGACAAGTGGTTATTCTGCACGCCTCCGATTCCGAGGTTCGCGGGTTCAAACTGGATAGGAATCAATGACATTTTAAAGGCGTAACAATTCTGAATGTAGCTTTCTCCAGAAGGAAGGAAATCCGTGAGTCCCGTGTCGTAAATTTATGGTACGTAGGAGAAACTCGCGCTTGAAATAAATTGCTACATAATAAACGTCATTAAATATAACAATCATGTATTGATATATTCAGTAGGCGGTTAATTTTGTGCCGATTTTGGCTAATGTATAGTTTAATTTAAATTACTGAGCACCTACGAATTCAAGCTGGTAGGCCTATTAAAAATATTTTCTACAGAGTAGTTTTGTAACGTGTTGTAATGTTTTGTACTTTTACCCTACACCAATGTCTGATGTTGAATATTGTAAGTAATGTTAAGCTATCGATAATAATTTATAACAATTTTCATGCTGTTACAAGTAAAATTTAAGAGGTATATATATATTTTATTGGCTTGGCATCACTTACTGATCTTGCATCCCCTACTCATGACATATCTAAGATGATATTATAATGCACGATAATATTAGCTTTTATTATAAGCTAAATTATTATAGTATTTAATTTAATGTCTAAACTTCCCATTATTCTCCTTTTATAACACAAAATGTATACCTCTACGATTATTCTCTCATTCCAGAAACATTTAAGAAATTGTAAAATTATATATGAACACATAATATTGTTAATAAACTATTGTATACTAATATATGCATAATTAAAAATTATATATAACTTCTAACTCACCATTCAGTCTTTGTAGATCTGCAAACTTTTGAGTTAAAAACAATAAGATATTATTTTTAATTTGACTGTGGCACTTAAAATGACGAGATGCACTAAACATACTGATTGATGTAAATCAACTGTCTAGTATGTAATCTAAACTTGAGAATTGTTGATGTAAAACAGATGTTTAAAGAAGACTTGCTGATGATGCAGTATTATCGTTTGGTAGGAAGTAGTACGAGTATTAAAACATGCGGTTTTATTTGAAAGTGATATCTTAAAACAATACTATTTCGTCAAAGTTTTCAGGGTACAATAAAATACACTGAATAAAAGTTATTTTAAGACTGAAATTAGTAATTATAACATAATAAAAATTTATACCAGTTTATTCAATTAATGATGAAAGAGTTTTATTATATAATATTACATTTAAATTGTAATGAAAAAATTGTAACAAAATAAATAATTTGTTTTAAAAAAGGGCAGAAGGTTACGAGTATTTGAGAATAAAGTTTTTAGGAAAATTTTTGGATAAAAAAGAGATGAACAGACAGGTGAATGGAGAAAACTACATAGTAGTGAGCTACATGGTCTGTATAGGAAGCCAGATATAATAAAAACAGTTAGGTCTCGTAGGCTGCGATGGGCAGGAAATGTGGCACGTATGGAGGATGAAAGAGGTGTTTGGAAATTTCTGGTAGGAAAACCGGAGGGAAAACGTCCAGTTGGAAGACTAAGAATGAGGTGGGAGAATAACATTATACATGATTTGAGGGAAGTAGATTATACAGGGAATAATTGGAAAACGTTAGCTCGGAATGGGATGCATGGAGAGCTTATGTCCTCGCTGCCATGAACCTGCAGGTTCCACAGAACCAGTGAGTGAGTTAGTTATAAATAATTTATATATTAAATTTGGGAATTTTTAACATTATGAGGTTCAATTAATAATAATTAAATGAATCGTGATTTTTTCTTACCTCATACATCTATGTTTCTTTAAACACAGCACTGCAGTATCGGCGACACTTTGTCGTCATCGTCAGCTGTTTTCACGACTGTCAATTTTTTCTCCTTTTTGCCGGTAATTATCTAGACTGCCATCTGGTGTTCTTTTTAAGGAATTCCTCTTCAAACTGCCATCTGGTGTTATTTTGAATGAATCATTTCCTAAACTGCTATCTGTTGTATTTTTGAAGAACTTTGTAATCAAGCTTGGTTCTTCCGGAATCTCAAAGTTCATAATTCTAGTATGGTTTTTTTTGAATATATATTTTTTCCCAAACTGTTAAATCCAAAGGTTTAGATAGATGTTTTAAAAGTTTTGCTTCTTTTTCAATCCTATGATGCTCTAATAAACTATGTGCTGCTTAGCTGATTTTTCAATTTCTCCATTCTTCATGTTTCTGAAGTGCTCTTTTTTACGAGTTTCCAAGTTCCTTTAATTATTATAAATAATTTGTTTAATAATTCACAGTAAACGTAACAGAGCTCTTTACTTCTCACTTCAGCAATAACATTTGATAAATAAATATCTACTGCGTAAGACTTAGAATAGAATCGCCAACTTTATACATTTACATGGTAACTTGTTCCATTCAGCAGAACATTGAGATAATCTATCCGGATTTACATGGGCAAATGCTTGAAAAAAAGTCACGTGATGAAGCTCTGTCAATAGAGTAGGCTGCGCGGACTACCAGTTGGTCTTGAAATAAATCTGCTGCGGGCCGTGGACCCGGGCGAAAGTTTTGTGATTTTGACTAAAATAGAATAGGAAAGAGACATTTATATATTTGTCTAAACTACTCAACTCTCCAAAATTGTAATTGCTGGAAATTAAATCCTTATTACGTGAGTAGTATGCGCTGTATTTGTTTCCGTTTTCCATGTTTTGATATGGGTACTGCAGTAAACCTCCATAAAAGCAGAAAATTACACCGAAAATAAAAATATCCTACTTATAAAAATAAAGCGGACCTTACTACTGACATGACTAGTGCACCTATATAAATATGTTTTAAACAAATTTTTGCTGTTTACTGTTTCAGAAATATTATCGAGTAAACTGTTTTCAGTTTATCATATTTACGATAATATTCAGATCATCATCACTACGAACCTATAAATGATAAAATGTAAGCGTTTGCTGTATATAGAAATAACGTTTATATTTGTGTCCACTATATTAGGGGAGTACATAAATGTAGGAAAAAATTAAAGTTGCTGGAAGATTTTTTGCTGATCCGATTATGAGATGGATTGTCCCATATGTGTACAATAAAGTCCACCGCTTTCGTGTCTCGGAAGGGTCACGCAGCGCGGTGAAGCCCGGTGTTCGATCCCCGGTATCGGGTAGCGATTTTTTTGGGTGAGGTTTTTGTCGGTGAATTTTTCCTCACCTGTAAGACAAAATTTCAGGAAAACTTTTAGACCCAAACGGTTCCCGAAATCATATGGCCATCATCATCATCCTTATCATTATCATTATCATTATCATCATTATCATCATCATCATCATCCTTCACCGGTGTGGAAAGCAACGGGAAGCTACCACACCTACAATTTCATAGAAAAGCCGCAAAGCATAGCATGAAAATGCTATGATTGCAGTGAAAGACCTGCCCTCGGGCAAAATTACTATGGATGGATATGACAATAAGTTCCGCTCTAAGGTAAGGAATTTGGGTAGCTATAATAAGTAGCGGCTGTAGATAAAAAGAACTTTAAAATTGGGGACCCATCATGCTTCATCACATATCACCCATATAGGGCCTACTACTGATAGGATGATCGCCCAGGTATATGATTGACACATGTGGATGTGAGGCTAGCAGCTATCTGGTGGGCCAAGAGTCTTCTAGGTCAGTCATACCATGGGGAGAGAGATAGATATATATATATAATTAGGGCCTACATTTTTCATTTTATATAATAATAGGAATTTATCCTTAAACATATTAACCCTTGCTAGTTAATTATGTTAGCGTTTCTAATTAGCATCCCAGAGATCCCGGGTTCTATCCCGGCAACAAATCTATTCTTTAATATTTTAGGGGAGTAGACACATATGCATTTATATATATATATATATATATATATATATATATATATATATATATATCCATCCACAGTAATTCTGCCCGAAGGCAGGTCCTTCACTGCAATCATAGCATTTTCATGTTATGCTTGCAGCTTTACTAGGAAATTGTAGGTGTGGTAGCTTCCCATTGCTTTCCACACCGGTGAAGGATGATGATGATGATGATAATGATGATGAAGGATGATAATGAAGGATGATGATGATGGCCATATGATTTGGGACCGTTTGGGCCTTAAAGTTTTCCTGACATTTGTCTTACAGGTGAGGAAAAACCCCGATAAAAACCTCACCCAGGAAAACTGCCCCGACCGGGGATCGAACCCGGGCCCGCTGCGGGATAAGGCAGCACGCTACCTCGAGACCACAGCGGTGGACTCTATATATATATATATATATATATATATATATATATATATATATATACTGTTGAAAATATTCTTTAATGTTATCTATAATAAATCAATATCAACCTTGACTCTTTTGAAATGTAATATTAATACAGCTAAATATCCTTAGAAGTAAATTTAAAACATTAATATCAGCAGATGAATTAAGTTCATTATAATAGTAATATTATAGACAATATCCTTCCCAAAGAATCTCTTTTGGCAACTGTATCAGTGATTTTCTCTAAAAATAATATAGTAAAAATATATATTATATTTGTTATAATATAAGCTATTGAAACAAATAGTAGGCCTAAACCTAAAGATTTTAAAAATAATATTTGGCGGTGGATTGACATGCAGACTAATTCCATGCGCCCTCGTGGGATTCCTCCCTTCAACACCTGTAGTCAATTAGCATTGCAAAAGTGGCGAGCGTGTTTGTGTATGGTAATCAATGCAACACTGGCGCTCTATTGTCGTTCTGGGACCGATCCGCCATTGTTTATATCGCATAAAAATGCCATATACTCCGGATATATACAATTCATTTTCGTTCTCTCCTGCACAATTCAAGTTAAACCGGTACCCAATTTTCTTTCAATGACCAATAACTATTTTCTAATTATGGTATTAACTGTACGATTAAGAAACTGTTTAGATAATAAAAGAGTACTTAATAGCTCGTCAGCTGTTACAGACAGCAGGTGTTTATGCCCGGTTTCTCAAAAGTTGAAATATCTATCCATTAGTTATGGTTTGTTAAAGTTGACAATAATGTATTCAATAAATCTTCGCTGTATTGGAGGAATTAACGCATATTTGTAGATCTGAACCTGTCTTTAAATGCACTGTTAACTTTGCACCCCTATTACCAAGTCGATGTTAAGTCAAAAGACGATATAAAATATCGTATCATAAGTTTAACATCGATTAATAATATACCAGCCACTCATACGTTTCCTAGTTATATGACAGACATCTCTCCAAACATGGCCCCCTTATACGCTTGCAGAATTTAGGTGTCATGGTTTCTACTTTCCTCTTCCAATCTTGAGTGTCGTCCTTGTCTAACAATATTCACATTAACATTTATTGTCGATAGTCTTCTTTTGTCAAAATTCTTGAAATTCTTGCTTCGATGTTTTCACCCCATCCTCCTAACACATTCCAGCATAAGCACGGTATTCAACTGTTTTTGGTCTTCTTCAGGCGTATTATGGTGATGGAGGGAAGAGTGAGTACCCATCTCTTTCTTAAACAGAACAGACTACTTATCTCTCTTGAAACGACTGGATAACTAAATCATCATAGACTGTAAAAGTTAACGAGTTGATGGATCAGCGATGTCAGTTGAGGCCTGAACGCGCGCTTGAGAGCTTGTCGTTCCCGCTCATAGCCTCTACTCACTTGCTTAGTCAGAGGCAAATCTTCAGCAGAAAATGCACTGTAACGAGGATTGTAGATAGTGCAAACCATGGATACATGCAAGGAACTTGTGGTAAATTTAATTGAGAGTGGGAGTTATTATTTTTATGTAAAGAAAGTGGTAGATATGCTCAATCGGAACAATTGTTTTCAGTATTGAATACGAGCTGGGTTGACTGACCATAATTTGATATCAATGTTAAGACTCGCTTCCGCAGCTAGTCTTTCCTCTAATATACGCCTATTGCAATTCGTACATCCTATTAATATGTAAGTATTTATAGTAAAAACTAAATATATATTGGATGATGGACACAGCGTTGAAGTCAAGAAGTGCTTGTGTTGTAACTTATAATGAAATTACTATTCCCTATTTGTGAACAGATTATATGTTATTAGTTTGAAAGCGTACCTAATAAAACTGGTCAACATGATTTTTGTCTCATGAGTACCAATAGTTGAACTTAATGCAGTTTTTATCGTGTTTTCAAATATATATTCGGAATTTCTCCATCGCCCATAGTTTTTATTTCAATTTCAATTAATGGATTTAAATAATTATTTTTTAGTAAACGTTTTTTCGTCCATTTGTCCGTTGAGCGATGAGCACGGGGAACACTTTCATAAGGAGATTTCAGCTATGGAAAAAAGATATCAAGGCAAATGGAATCCTAATATGCTGGCCGATTATTGTTGGACCATCAAGAGGGATGCTCCATAGGCGAAATATAGCAGAAAAAAATCGTCATTTCTTACTTTCTAGGTGAGTCTGAATGTTCGAATATTGTGTAGTTCGAATGTAGAAAATATTAAAGTGTTTGGAATTATAAAAAACCTGTCTCCCGGAAACCTTTGCGTGATGGAGAAAACCCGTTATCGTATTTGAATTCAGGAGAAAAAAAATATCAGAATCACATATGTTTCCTTCTGAGACAAAAAAAAGTTTATTTTTTGTTGCTCAGTGTAATTATAATATACATGATTAGTTACTATTTTTATAAAAATCCATGTAGAAAATAATTTTTATAAAGCTGGAGTTTACATCACTTTCTGACTAGCTGTGTATATCGTTGATTTTGCCAATTGCAATCCTATATTTTGGTACCCGTGACTATCTTCATGGTCACATAAATGCTACACCGTTATAAAGAACGCGTTTGAGAAATCAGGCGTAAGACTGATATTCGGGAGACGTCTTTTAACCGGGTAAACTTGAGACTTAGGGTTTATTTGGGACACATATGGTATGCTTGAATGTCGTCCCTTTTACACATTTTTTTAACGATTTGAAATTATGAACACAAAATAATAACTTAAAAAATTGATGTGAAACAGAGGAAATTGAATTTCATTACACTTACATGTTCCAGGGCCGTTCAGTGCAATTCATTACTTTACTGCCACAGCATTAACCTCAAATTAAATTTGTAATTTTGAAAATCATTAAGTTCAAGATTAGTTTAATTAAGGAGATCATTTTTCATAGAGTCCAAGCCGCGATCAAGGTATTGCAGTCCAGCCTGTCAGTCTCCGTCCTGACGTCTTCACGATAGTGTTTTCCGATATGGATATTCAGTGGAGGGGCTGTTTTTTGTGCAACACAGTTGGTAGAAATACAGCCAACAATATCGCAGCAATTTCAAACCTCACTAGCGGCGTCAATAGCAGTGATTGGTTGTAGCAGTCGTCCATTCACACTCAATTATTTCCTTATTGGCAGTAGAGGGCGAGTACAACCTAAACGTCAAAGCCGGAGACTCAGCGGATGACTTTAGCTATCTCCACCCTCAGTCATTTCAGCGATCTGTAGAAAAACAATGCTGAACGGGGCGATAACTACTTCTTGAGTATTGCTGCTTGAATGATTTTTGCACTTACAGGATCCTGAACTTACGAACCATGAAAATGCGAACAATCTGAAGATTTCATATTTGTATAAGGTGGACAGTAACGTTCAGTAGTCATTGTGCGTTGATTTATTGAAAATGACAGAATGAATTAAACCAGTGTGGGCCAGCTCGTTTCCAGTCACGGGCCAGATCTTTTCTCCCTAGACAGATTGAGGGCTACAATTATATTTTATTTATTTATTATTATTATTATTATTATTATTATTATTATTATTATTATTATTGGTATGGGCACGTACGACGAATGCAAGAAGAAAGAATACCCAGGAAAACATTGGAATGGTATCCACCTCGCAGAGGGAGGAGAGGAAGACCTCGAAACTCGTGGATGCAGGAAATAACTGGAATGAGAGCAAGAGGACTGGAGGACACGGATTGGATAGAAAGAGATGAGTGGAGAAGAAAAATAAATATTTAGGCACAGAAAGATGAGTAAACATTAAAATTTTGTATATAAATAAATTATTATTATTCAGTACACTGCTAGAGTACTTAAAGTTTACACTATACACATACGCTATCAGTATTTAAAATAAGTTTTTATTTATAATAATAAAATTGAACATGAAATTTATAACTACATTGCATCTAATATTTGAATTTTTAAAGTAATTTTTCCTGTGGTTTAGTGTGAGCAGTGAGCTCATTGACAATGTAGGACATGTTTATTTCCTTCTCTGTTTCATAATTCGTAGATTGCACTTCAAGAACTCCTGATATAATTACTTCATCTGTTTTGATTTCTGCATTTTCATTATTGAGAAAACACATTCACAAATGTTCGTATAAATTACTTTCAAATATAAATCTTGAACCTTGGCATACTTGCCAGGTGCCGCATATTTTCAAAATTATTTACATTTAAAATTATTTATTGAAGAAAGTGATACATTACATTGAAACGCCCACAGTTCCTTTTGAAATTGAAGCTGAAATGTACTCTTCAAGTAGTCAAAATCGGACAATCGTCTTTCAAATTCTTGCCTTAATTCACTAATGTACGGTACATATTGTGTGAAATCAATACATCCTATTAACCGTTGATTTCATTGCATGATTAAGAAATAGGTCTGATTTTTAAGAACTTCTTTACTTTTTTTTTCTTCTGGAAGCTTCACTATGACTCATGAGCAGAGGTATATTTTGTTTCTCCCGTTCAAGCTTCCAATTTAAGTTCTTGGGATGTTCTGTCATGTCAATAAGGAAGGCAAATGTGCACATCCATTCCTCATTTTCGAGAATATCACAATCGATCTCTCCTACCAATTTCTAAAAAAATAAAATTTAATTTCTTATGACAAAAAATGTTTTGAGATTTTTATTTGCATATAGCCAACGAATCTTAAGAATAAAGGGGAAATCAGAAAATTCTGCTGAATTCTCCTGAAGAAATGTCACTAACTTCCTGTAGATATGTACTCTATTGCCTCCTCTAGTGACATACTCCATCACTAGTTCAACTTAAGACATTTGCTGCAGAGAACTTCCCGGTTAATAATATAGTGTAACACAGGTACGTTAATGTCGTTTTTATTCAGAAATTCAAGCCCGTTGTTTTTTCTAATCATGCATTTTCAGGACACATAATTCCGCTGATATAGGAAGTGGTCACAAATTAGTTTTAAGCAAAGTAAGAATACGTTTGCCAAATATAAATAAACGAAAGTCAACGTATATAACAAAATTTAATATTGAATCATTTATAAATGCAAGCACAAGACAACTGTACCAGCAAAGATTAAAGGAAAAACTGCAACAAGTCCAAACGGATACACAAAATAGTGTAGACCAACAATGACAACAAATCAAGGACAGTATATTAAATACAGCTAAGGAAGTAATAGGACTAAGACAAGTAAATATAAACAGCAATAAGTAGAATATTCCATGGTTTGTACCTGAAATTAAGAAAATAACCAAGAAGAAAAAGGAATCACATTTACAATTTTTGAAAAATAAAACCCCTGAATCTTGGGAAACATACACAACAGAACGCAATATAGCAAATGCTAAAATTAGAAAAATTAAGCAAGATTGTTGGGGAAAATATTCCAAAGATATGGAATATGATATATATGGAGGCCAACGAAAAATATGGGGAACATTAAGAACAAATAAAATGGAAATTAGGGATTAGTATACATACAAACAAATTGACAATGCAAGAATGGAATAATTATTTCCAGGAACTATATAAACAAGAAGAAATTAATCAGGAAAACAATCAGGATATTTATGAATATCAAAATCAAGATGAATTCATTGAAATAACAATAGATGAAGTAACTGACACAGTACAGAGATTGAAAAATCGAAAGGCTGCAGGTCCTGATACGATAACAAATGGAATGCTGAAATATGGAGGAATACAACTGATAAATGAACTACAGAAGTTATTCCAAAATATCATAATAAGCGGTACCACCCCACCAGAATGGAAATCGAGTATAACTATCCCAATATTTAAAAGCGTGATAAAACTAAACCAGAAAATTATCGTGGAATTACATTACTTAATAGTTCTCTAAAAGTATTCACAAAAATGTTACACAATCAATTAAATACATTAATCCACATTAAAGAACAACAACAAGGATTTCGAAAAAAATAGATCCACATTAGATGAAATTTACGTAGACAAATTGTGGAAAAATCATGGGAATTCAATAAACCAGTATTCTTATGTTTCATAGATATGAAGAAAGCTTTTGATAGAGTACAGCTTGAAGATGTTGTACATATCTTGAGAGAGAATGAAATTCCTAATGAACTGATTAGAGCAATGATATCAGTTAACTCACACTGCAAAACAGTAATCAAAGTAAAATAACAGCAAACTGAAGAAATAACGCTCACAAAGTGCATCAGGTAAGGTGACTCTTTAAGTCCATTCTTATTTAATATTATAATGGATGAAAATTATTGAAAACATACCACCACGTTTGGGTTATAAAATGGGAAACAATAGATTTCGCTTAATATGTTACGCAGATGATGTCGTTCTGCTTTCAGAATCTGAAGATAATTTACAAAGATCTTTACATCAATTTAATATAAATGCCAGAAAATACAATATGGAAATTAACACGAATAGGACAAAATTCTTAACAATTTCAAAAGAACCAGTAAGATGCAAATTAGAAGTGGAAAGAAAAATTATAGAACAAGTGTCACAATTTAATTATTTAGGTGTATTAATAACAAACACTAAAATTTAATAAAAGAAGTAAAGAAACAAGCTGATAAAACAGCAAATACCAGGATATATGAAAGATTTAATTTGGCGCAACAAACATATGTCAATAGAAAGCAAAACCCACTTATACAAAACGATAATCGACCAGTTATCGTATAAGGAGCAGAAACTAGGGCTGATACAACAAAAACTAAACAAATAATAAGCACGTGTGAAATGAAAATCTTAAAAACTATTCAGGGGAAAACATTATTTGATACATTACACAACACAGAAATTAGGGACAAATGTCATATTCAAGACATAACCAAATTTATTATAGGCCTAGATAGACGAAAATATTGGAAGGGTCATATTAAAAGAATGGAAGAAAACTGACTTGCAAAAAGAGCTAAAAAAGATGGACCAATGAACGGGAGAAGAACAAGAGAAAGACCAGCCAAGAGATGGATAGACAGTGAATGCATATCCAATACGTCTTCCTCCGAGGAGTGATTTTGGAAATAAACAGAATGAAAATCAGCTGGAAAATCTAGAATGGATAGAATACGAAATAAAGAAATAAGGGAAATTATGGGTGTACAAGAGGAGCCGGACATCATAGACATCATAGAAAAGAGAAGATTGCAGTGGTATGGTCATGTCAAACGAATGCCAGAGCAAAGATTGTCAAAAATTGTTATGGAATGGATCCCAATGGAAAGGAGGAAAGAGGAAGACCGAAGAAAACTTGGATATATGGGGTACAAGCAGCTATGAATATCAAAGGAATGGAGGAAGATCAATGGATGGATAGAGAGGAATGGCGTTTGGTTTCCGGAAGACGGCGGCAGCTGCCATGATACCGGATGATGATGACGATGATGAAAATCCTACAAATTATGTTTAAGAAGAAGAAGAAGAAGAAGAAGAAGAAGAGCAATTTGCACCACCAGTCACTATGCAAAAACATTTTTTTTTAATTCGTCGTACTTAACTACAACCGAAACTAAAACATTGTAAATATCTGAGCTTTTTGCACTTGTTGGAAGTGGTACTAAATCAAGGAGTTCTTCTTTACAAGGGGCACGCCGTAGCGTAGTGGTTAAGGCACTGCGCTACAAGCCGGAAGGTCGAGGGTTCAAGTCCCGGTGGGGGTAAGGATTTTTAAACTGACCCAAACCTTCTGGCGGCACTATAACCCTGGGGTCGACTCAGCCTCTAACGGAAATGAGTACCAGACGCTTGTTCTGGGGGTAAAGGCGGCCGTCACGCAGGGCTGACAACCCGGCTGACATCAAGTGCCAATTGTCTAGAAAAAGTGGGAGCCTTAACCTCCTACTACCCCAAGGGCCTCCTGAGGCCTGTCGTGGAAATACTTTACTCTTCTTTACAAAATAAATAAATAATCAAATGTCTTTATAAAACATAAAAACTGACACACATCTGCAATGTTTGTACTTTCGTCAACCGCGATTGAAAAATATTCATTTATTGAGATTTCTTTAGTCAGCTGTGTTTTAAGTCGGTCACTTATTTCTGCATTTCTTCTTGAAACTGTCTGATGGGAAAGAGACGCCGTTTTGAACTATGAAATAACTTTTCAGTCACCAGATAACTTCGCCATGCTAATTGCATACTGTTTAATAACTAACTAACTAACTCACTGACACTATCGAACTCGTAGATTCATGGCCTCGCGGACATAAGCTCTCCACACATCCCTATCCTGAGATAATACTTCCCAATCATTCCCTGCATAATCTACTTCCCTCAAATCATAGTTAATGTTATTCTCCCACCTCATTTTTGCTCTTTCAACTGAGCGTTTTCCATTTGGTTTTCCAACAAGAAGGTTCGATGCCCCCCTTTCATTTCACATTCGGTCCACATGTTCTGCTCATCGCAGAGACATATTGTTTAATAACTTCTCCTAATCTAAATGACATTTGATTTTTAGCCATTATCGCCAAACCTTATAAGACGCCTGCGGACTAGACATCTGATTTTTTTCAACTTGTTTTTTTAATCCAGTGACCAAATCAATCGTGCCTGACCGCTAACACTTCCATATTTTACTTTATGAGAAGTTTCATAATGACGACAAATATTATATTTCTTTATTACTGACATCACTTGCAAACCCACAAGTCATTGCGGCTTTTCTCAGAAATCCATTAACAAAAACTCATTTTCACATCATTCAGTAAACTGATTATTTTCGAAATGCACTTCCCTTTTCTTATCCCTTGTATTAAACTCATTATGCTACTAGTGTGATTAACACACTGATATCCCCTCTGACCGAAATTATAACACATGAGTTGAAAATACACTATTCGCACTTCTCATCTCCTAGTTTTCACCCACCCTCTGACCTTCTGGAAAGTAGAAATTCAACTCAACTATTGTGTTGGAAAGCCCTGGCTGTTCTTGCATTCGCACAATTCGTGTCCAGAATTCAGCATCTCAGAGAGTGAAAAAGAAAATAATTTGACCTGAGGCAATCTCCCTGCATATAGCTAACTCATAGAAACTTGGTGAGTTTTTCTGTACTATGAACGTTGTTTTAAGTTTCTATCTTCAACCGTTTGCCAGTAACAAGCAATTGAAATTAGGTCCATTCGAGCGGTCCACCCTGTAGTATATTGCCGACTAAATCCAGATTGATTGAACATAACTTATAATAATTTAATTGTATACGTAATTTTTATTTATAATAATATGTTATATTATTTTTTATTTTGCAAAGTAACAAATTAGTGCCTCGCGGGCCAGCGAAATAGACTTCGAGGACCTCATGTGCCACCAGTTGATATACTGAATTGAATATGCCTATGAGATGTTTGATGGAACTAAAACACATTTCAACATACACAGAACAAAACACATGTAGAATGCACAACATGAAATATTACGTCATAACACCTAACACTCACATAATTCTAACGTCCTATTGATGCCTGTATTCATAATTATTCATTAGATTTGAATTTTCACAATTTAATTTACAATTTGAAATCAGTGATAATTTTATTTGATTTGGAAAAGCCGGAAAATTCAAGCCCCCCAAGTCGAAACTAAAGGGAAGAATGGTGACAGTGAAAACAGGAACTGTTCCTGTTACATCTGGTCACCTTAATTTCATGACTATACATTTTAAATACAGCCTTTATTATTAATAATAAGGCGTTCCAAGTTAGCGTCTTGGTGTGGTACGGTGTGCGGATTGGAAGCAGGTCAGGTTTTTTTATGGGGCTTTCTCTTTTTTCCCTGCCAAAAATTTCATGTATATCACCACTTCTTCATAGTCATATCATCCATTTCGTTTCATTTCGTCTGTCCCTGTAATGATTTTACAGGCCTTTTCCGCCGGCATCTTCGTATAAGCTTACCACAGTCTTTCAGTAATATGAGCTTCATCTCATCTCATCCTTCGACATGGAATTACATCAGACACGAGTAGAGTATTTAATTAATAGTGGCCCTGATAAAATACCGTAGTTCATCATCATCATCATGAACAAATTCGTTTTAGGCCATGTGGCCTGTACGGTAAACCTAGCGAAGATGGTCTTGATCTTTCCACCGATGTTTTGGTCTTCCTTGGTCCCTATGTCCAGTTGGGGTATATTGGAATGCCAATTTTGGAAGTCTATTTCTTGCCATTCTTCTCAGATGATTTTTCCATTCTTGTTGGTATCTTTGGATATCTTCATTTAAACTTGCTACTCCAAGTTTTCCTCTGATAGTGGTGTTCCTTTGGTGATCCAGTCTATTAACTCCTAACAATGATCGTAAGAAGCGCATTTGGCTTACTTGAAGTTTATGAGAGTTTCTTTTATTTAAAATCCAAATTTCACTTCCGTATTTTAGAGCAGCTTTTGATGTGACGTTATGTAATCTTAGTTTTGTCTCTGTCCTCATCTGTTTACCAAAATGTCTTCGTATTACCCCATTCATTTTATTATATTTTTGTAATTTTGAATCAATGTCACTCTTATACTCTGCAAATACACTTCCTAAGTAAGAGAAATCTGACACTTGTTCTATA
The DNA here is from genome assembly GCA_030220185.1 of Diploptera punctata. NCBI lineage: Eukaryota > Metazoa > Arthropoda > Insecta > Blattodea > Blaberidae > Diploptera > Diploptera punctata. The sequence goes on from JASPKZ010008378.1 coordinate 3,033,730, forward strand.
ATTTTTCCATCAATCTCACATTTTCACCCTTTGTATGTTTTTTCCACACATTGCCATTGTTTTGCATTTTGATGTGGAAATTTTCATATTATATTTGCTGGCAATTTTGAATAATTGATATGCTGCTATTTGTAAGCTATCTTCGGAATCTGATAATATTATTTGATCATCAGCATATAATATTGTTTGAATTATTTTATTCCTAGTTATTGAAATTCCACTGTTTACTGTTTGTTTCCATTCTTGCACTGTGATCATTCCAGTCTTTGCTTAAGTTTCTTCGAGTAGTAGGAAGTCCCCTGGGTTGGTTACCAGCCATCCGCAGAGCAAGACTAGTGGTAGGGCTGCTACCTTATAGCCTCTAGTCAGGCGTTCAAAATATGGAATTTCCTCCATATTCGATGGAACGGTTATACCGCCGTGACTCGGTCCCCAGTACCTCGTTAGTTAAAAGCAGGGTGTACCACGTGCAGGTGAGGTTGAGAATTAGGTAGGAGAGGTTATAGAATGCACATCACTACCTCTTACACCCACCGTAGTTAAAATACTATATTATATTCATAAAATAAACTATCAACTTTTTAAAATTAACATTAAAACAAAATGTAGTTATTGGTTATTAGGCCTATTTAGATGTATGGAATGATCTTCACTTTTAAAACTGTTGAGTTACAGTTAAATATAAAATGCATGTCTACATTTCTAGTTTTAACATTATAATAGAATTTATTTTGTTTTAATATCTAATTAAATTACACTTTTGTTGCAAAATCAGAGATTTGGTCTGCATAGCTACTTTCTGAGAGATTTCATCCTCAATCGAAATAATGGCAAGTCCTTCCAATATAGTTCTCGGCCGTTGTCGTAACTTTTAATAAACTTCTTCTTTCTTCTTCTTCCTTCCAAGTATTAGGCCAAGGCCTGTTACGATCCTATAGAAAATTTTCCCTCCCCGGGAAATTCTCATATAAGACTTGAAAGCATAATAATAGTCCCTTCAATTGGTTGCTGGTCAAAGGAAGGCAAGACCAGTGATGGGGCTGCCATCTTATAGCCTCTGGTCAGTCTTTTATGGAGAAGAAAAGAAAATAAAGGAAAGAAGAAATGGAAGAAAGGAAAGACTCCCTAGCCCTCAGATGCCCTAATAGCGTCGGGGTCGAAAAAACAAGAGTTAACCAAGAGAGGTTAGATAGTAAAGTTAAAAGAGTGCAAAACACAAGTAAGTGGAAGAAATGTTTTGCTCAGCTTGGGCACCTTGTGGTCGCCATCCACATATCCCCTAGATGAGGACCCCTGAGGGTTCAATTTTGAGAAACTTTGTTCAACAGTCACAGATAAGATTGGCTCGCATAAATTCGATTGCAAAAGATCATTACGCGATGCTTTGTCAAAATATGAGCAGCATCATGGACATAGGGTAAACTAAGATAATCTCATGATATTGGTCGATTCTTGATATTTTCATACATATACCACTTAACTGTGGTTAGTTGAAGACAGCACAGAACATCACCCTTACATCTTGATAAGCACATACGTATGTAAGACAGTATCGCGAGTTTAGCCTTATCACAAATTTATCTGAGTTTACCTTAAGTCTCTAGTCAGTCAACATCTTATAAAAACTGTAGTTTTATTATTATTATTATTATTATTATTATTATTATTATTATTATTATTGTTATTATTCAGTACTATTTATTCCATATCTTAATGTCGTTTATTTTCACTCACCTACTCCAAATTGATGCCCAATACAAATGCATTAGTGTATCGTTGATAGAGCCGGTCATGGTCCCAAATAAAGTTTATTCGTAACTAACCTATACTTATTGAACGGTATCTTATTCAAACCTATCGCAGAACAAACTGAGATTTTTCCTGGTGTTCGTAGTTTGCAAGGGAAATGTCGCATTTGCATTTCATTATCAGGGCCCATTACATCATAACCTTCCATAATATCTCTCTCTCCCTTTGCCTCGGTTTAAATTTCCCATTTGTATGTACTTTTATGTGCCGATGTTCCTCGGCCTTACACAAGGACAATAACCGGGAGAACATTTTTAACTCTGAATCACATACAGTACAGTACATACATTTTTAAATTTCGAGGATGAGTGATCAACTGAATACCTTAGCCACTTCGTGACATCACGAGCATTTAACATCAAAGAGCTAAAGAAGATAGACCAATGGACGGGAGAAGAACAGAGGGACGACCGGCCAAGAGATGGATAGACAGTGGCTACTTATCCAATACACCTTCACTCCGAGGAGTGATTTGGGAAATAAACAGGATGAAATTCCTACAAATAAATAATAAGAAAAAGACGACTCCTATATGTATACTGCTAAGACTACTAAACAAGGTGATTTTTCCCCCAATGTTGTCTTTTATGACATTTCTGGCTTTCTTCCCTGGCATTGGTAGAATTATACATAATCGTAATTTATTTCTTAGGTCGGGGCACCCGGAAGTATAGTTACAGTACCCCGTTTATGTGATGGGTGATAAATGATAATGAAGCGCCAGGGAAGGCATTAATCTAAAATTAAACTAAATTCTATACCATGGACAACCACAGGAATACCGTAATTCCCTTTAAGGAAACATTCCTATGGAATCTTATGATCGGGAATCGAACCCCGGACCTCATGAACTGTAGTCAGAAACGCCGATTACTAGCCCATGAGGCGAATATTACTCGTATATGGGTAATTTTCAGAGGACATTAAGTTTCCTGAAATTTGTATTATAGGTGAGAAAGAAATAAAAAAAATTCCAGAAACCGTAAGCTGACCAGGGATTGAACCCGGCCATTCTGCATTCCAGATTTTACGGCATCTAAGCAGTGGACCTTTTCATTAAGAAATTTAAAAAACAGTCAATTTAATGTTCAACAAAAACTCCTGGCAAATATTAAAATGTAATTTCAGACATTCATGAATTCCACAAAATGGATTTTATACATACATTATGAATTTATGACTGTCTCTGAGGCAGGGATACCCAAACTACGGCCCGCGGGCCGGATACGGCTCTCCATCACTTCTATCCGACACCTTTAGGTCTGTAGCATTCTAATAAATTAAAATATGCTAAGGGATGTTATCATAGACCCTATTAGTCTATCAGCAATGGAACAAGAATTTGTGAAATACGTTATAACGACATTAACAACAAAAGTAGCATATCAACACACGCTTATAGTAATAATAATAATAATAATGATAATAATGATAATAATAATAATATATCATCGGTTGATTAATGTCTTTGACATCGTCCGATTCTTAATAGCCAATTTTGTCGGTCCATCAAATCTCCTGGTTGTAGATGTTTCTCCTTCATGTATAAATTCCCTGACTGCAGGAGGTTTTAGGTCTTCATCTGCCTCGTCTTCCCTCAGGTTTCCATTCCTAAACACATTTTGGTAGCCGTTCCTCTTCCATTCGCTGGATATGTTCGTACCATCTTAATTGCTGAGTTTTAATATAATCTAAAATAGTGTCTTCAATCTTCATTTTCTCCCTTATAACTGAGTTTCTAATTATTTCTCTTCTTGAAATTCTTGCTGCCCTTCGCATAAAATTCATTTCTGTTGCCAAAAGATACATATTTGATTTTATTGTTAATGGCTGAACTTCTGCTCCATGATGCTTTTAACAATTGTATGCTATATATTAATTTTATTTTATTACTTATATTTTATAATAATAATAATAATAATAATAATAATAATAATAATAATAATAATAATAATAATAGATAAACATACAAAACAGATAATGGAATTCTACGAAAACAGAAGTAAAGCTCCAGTGGATACTATGAAATGGATTGATGAAGTCAAAAAGGACTTAAAATTGGCAGGAATTACTAAAGAAGATATCCCAAACAGAGATATATTTAGAATTAAGGTGAATAATTGGCAAGTTGACCAAGAAGACAAACCGGAGAAAAAAACTGGAACAACTTGGACAGATGAGAGAAAACAGCTCATAGCAAAGGAATGAAATAAATTTGGGCTCAAAGGAAACGCCTCTAACTACTTTGCGTAGTCCTACATGGGCTCATCCGCAATTTAAAACAAAAAATAATAATAGCAATAATCCACAACAGCTATTAATGGAGCCTATGGCCGCATCATCTCGATTTTTCTTCCATTTACAAATAAGTTTATGTGGCTCTGATATAATGGTTAGCATGTTTGACTGCTTCCTGTAAGTCCCGGTTCGATTCCATTCACATCACATAGCCTATGTTGTAGGCATATAGTGTCTGTAACAGGATGCACTCAGTTAAATAACAATATTTGAGTCTTTTAATTTTTATCAGAAGTCGCTAAATACGTTAGAGAAAACTTCAACCAGGGTTGAGGAATTGCGTCACGCTTACCATGTGACTCTATGTTGCCTACTATTATCATTTGTTAGCCAGTGCCAGCATCCGTTTAGTAGGCTGCCATTCCGATATATAGCTGTATGGATTTATTTATAAATAAACTATATAGGCCTACTCTTAGAATATCCGTGGGTCAAAAACCTATAATAATGAATGATGTATGAGAGGTTTAGAGCAAAATTATATCAAGTCCATATTTCACTATTTTGAAAAAAAAAAAACAGATATAAAGTTAAAATAATACATTTAATTGCAGATGAAGAATTAAACATCAATTTTCTACAGTGAAAAAAAAAAGTCGGCCGCAGTGGACAAGTGGTATGCTCCTCGCCTCTGGTTCCGAGGGTCGCGGGTTCAAAACCGGCCGCGGTCGATGGATTTTTTAGGATGGCAAAATCCAAGGAGCAAGTCCTCCATGAGGGACTTTAAACCGTGGGTCCCGAGTCCGAAGATTTTCAGGCTCGTAAAAGATCCTTAAGCCTGAACAAGGAGGCCTCTAAGCAAAATTTACCGATCTCAAACATCCTAGTACTACCTTAGTTGCCTGCTAGATGTCTCATTGAGTCGGTGTGTTGACCACATGCCACTCATGCCATTTTTGGACAAATAAAGTAACTAGAAAGGAACTTGGTCTATAAACTCCTGACAAAGGAAAAATTATGGCTCAACAATGGGCTACGCCATTAATTATATAAAATGAAAAAAGTACAATACTTGATTCACCATTGCTCTGAATAATATTAACATTTTGAACCCAAATGCACATATAACTTGAATTTTCAGTCATTGGACTTAGTCCGCTTTTGCTCTGAAATCTTAATATAAGAAATGGTATATAATTAGTCCAAGATGGTGGTCAGGATGTGTTTGATCTGTGTGCAGGTGGTCTAAATATTTACTCACTGTATCACAACACAATAACATCTTGAGGCATGCCTTATCTTCCTTGCAAGCTATCATAAACATACGATAGTCCAATCTGCCTGCTTTTGAACCTCAACACCAACCTTCACATTTCTACCACTGCTTCGTTTTATACTGTTTTAAACTTAAACTGGACTTAATATAAGAATAACTAACTAAATCACTGGTTCTATCGAACCGGTAGGTTCATGGCCGCGCTGACATTAGCTCTCCATACATCCCTATCCTGAGCTAATGTTTTCTAATCATCCCCTGTATAATCTACTTCCCTCAAATCATGGATAGTGTTATTCTCCCACCTCATTCTTGGTCTACCAACTTGGCATTTTCCCTCTGGTTTTCCTTCTAGAAGCTACCATGCACCTCTTTCATCCCCCATACGTGCCACATGTTCTGCCCATCGCAGCCTACGAGACTTAACTCTTATTATAGGGCCTATCTGGCTTCCTATACATATCATATACCTCACTGTTATGTAGTTTTCCCCATTCACCTGTCCATCTCTCTTAATATATGAATACATAAAATATTATTTCTTCCTCTCTCATCCATGCAGCTATCTACACATATCTAATTGCAGTGTGAATTTGTCCTTTGTATAATTAAAATTCAGCAGGCGCGGGTATAATTGGGCCCTGAGGCAGATCATTTCTTAAAATTTCGAGAAAAAATCTGAACACTGTTCTCACGTATACTATTTTTTAAACGCCGTATTAACTTCTGTATCTACTTCAGTCTGCAATGGCGTAGCCCAATGTTTAGCCTTATTCTCTCATTTGTAAGGAGTTACTTGATCAATTTAATTTAGTTGCCTTATTTGCCCATATATGTCATGAATGGTATGCGGTCAAAATACCGACCCAATGAGACATCTAGCAGGCAACTGTTATTACTAGGATGATGGGGTCGGTACATTTTGTTTACAGGTATTTTTATTCAGGCTTAAGGACCTTTTACGAGCCTGTAAATCTTCAGATTCGGGACCCACGGCTTGAAATCCCTCCCGGAAGACTTGCTCCTTGGATTTTTCCATTCTACGATAATTCATCGATCCGGCCGGATTTGTACCCGCGATTCTCGAGACCAGCGGCTAGGAGCATAACCATTAGACCACCGCGGCCGACAATAACTACAAAAAAAATCTTAACGTCTTTTAAAATTACACTGAACATTTTTAAACGCTAAGAAAATCACCTTGTTTATAGAATTGCAGATACGATATAATGAACAATTATTTTAAACACTCTGTGACAGGAAGGCAGCAGCTAACTTGTAACAGTAAGTCTGCATTGCCACACTGTCTTATTATCGCCTCACTATGATGCTTAACAAGCGGCTCGCTTTGTTTCCCCGCAGCTGTTATATTGTTATTAAAATACAAATATCCCGAGTACCGCGACTACCACGATGTTCCCACATTGGTATTCTTCCCTCAGTTTCAATTAAAACTCGGGACGTGGATCAGTTGATCCAGGTATAAAATTGTGTACCATAATTAATTGTTATAATTATCAGTGGTTTATTGTGTTATGTAGCTCGAATAATAATACAATATCAACATATTATATGTGTTTAATATATGAGCGATTTCAACATGTGGCGGCCATGGGAAAATATTTCAGACCGCACAATTAATACTACTACTGCTGCTGCTGGTGGTGGTGGTGCTGGTATTGATGATGATGATGATCAGCCACCAGTTAGGGATAATGTGACACAAGAGGAAGAACCTCATAATAGTTCAAGGAACAATAAATTACGTTCACAGACTCTTAGTAAGCAGTGTCAGCAGTTGGTTTGTAATGTCTATGATTATGTTAAAGAAAACAATCTTGGAAGAGGGTCTCTCATTGAAACCGCAAAGGCAGTGAAGTTTTCTATTTGGTAAAATAGTTAAAAGCGAACAAAAAACTCCGCTCAAACGTACTACCAAAAGTCGACGGTTTGAAAAAAATTGACAATTTAACATGTGACGTGGTTCGCAGAGAAATTACCGATTTTATGATCAGGGACAGTCGCCAACAGTTCAGGAACTATTAATCAAACTTCAACACGTGTGCCAACTTCCTTATAAAGCAACCCATCTCAGTGAACTTATAAAATCATTAGGGTTCAGGTTTCGCATGTTAGATAAAAAACATACAATCATGGAATCCGCAATAATTATAGCATCGAGGTACCGCTACTTAAATAGGCTTTCTCAATTTAGATCAGCTGGGTACAAATGCATATATTTGGACGAAACGTGATTAGACACCCATGATGTCTTAAAAAAGGGTTCGGATGACGGATGTTGCGCCTGCACTCTGAAAGCACCAGCATCTCACGGAAAAAGAATTATGATTCTTCATGCAGGAAGCGATGAAGGTTGGGTTCCCAACTGTCTCTAGATTTCTTCCAAAAATATTAAAGACTGCAAAGCCGATTCGCGCGATGGGGAAATATTTTAGAATTGGTTCAAGAATACATTAATGAAAAATCTATTCCCTAATGAACGGTACGTAATCTTTATTGATAACGCTAGTTATCATTCATGCCTGAAAAATTAAAATCCTAACTGTGACCAATAATAAAGAATGATAATAATTTGCCAGTACCTAATCCGATACCCATAAAATCAGTGCTGATACAAATTATAAAGGAGGCTAATATAATTCCATAACATGTGGTTGATGCTATAGTAAAAGATAACCCAAGTCTGCATTTTAAAACTATTTCGCAGATGATTTATTTTAAATAGTTGGTTTTAAATCAAATTTTACACTGATTCCAGAAATTATTTCCATTTTTGTCTATCACGTCAGGATTTTGCACAAAAAAGAATTTATATTTTCACGTTTTAGCTACAACACAAATATATTCAAAATTCATTTCACACAAGATACATTTTTGTTAAAATACATGTTAAAAATACTCTAGAGAACTGTCCTAATAATTTTGTGACTACCTTGTAACAAAACAGAAAGTAAATGGTGTTCCATTAATTTTGAAATCTTCTCATCTTTGACTTCCTTGAAGTTGCTCCATTTTTAGTCTCCCTCGCCAACATCCAACAGTAGTTCCATTCCATGTTCCCTGTTACCTTCTCTCCATCTCTTTAATATCCTGGTGAAAACGTTCACCTTGCTCTTCACTATATTGTTCCACATTTTCGGGGAAGTAGTCGATATGGAAACATAGAAAGTGAACTTTTACACTCATGTTACAATTCAACTTTTTGAAAATTTCCAACATATTTTCCACAATTGCCTTGTAATTAGGATATTTGTTATTGCCTAGAAAGTTTTCAGTAACAGATCAGAAAGCGGCCCAGACTTCTTTTCCTCTCTTATTCAGTGTTTATTCAAAATATTCATCCTTCATCAGTTTATTTATTTGCGGACCAACAAAAATTCCAGCATTAAATTTTTCTTGTGTGATGAACGGAAAGTTCTTACAAAGGTACTTGAAGCAAGGCCCATCCTTTAGTAGAACACTTACAAACTGCTTCATCAAGCCCAATTTGATGTGTATTTTGTGGAAGCAGGACTTTTTGAGGGTCTACAAGTTGTTCATATAGGATGTTTTTGCTTTGCCCGACAGTCCAATTCACATATAGGCCTATAGCATGGCATTTTTAAACCAGCTTGTTGCCCTAATAGTATCCCTACAACATTAAAGTCGCCGCAGATTAGCCTCCTCTATTCCTCATACTGAAAATACTTGTTAATAGCAACTTCATATTCTCGAATGTTGCCTTCATCTGAACTTAATGGGCAATAGGAATGGACACATACACATTCCCATTATTGCTTAATTCCATAGAAGTGCATTAACTCGTTTATACTCATATTATTACTGTAAACCAAGCAATCACTCTGTGAGAATAAAGGAACTAGTTCTTTTTCTCTTTTTCTATACCATGAGTAATGTGTTCCTGGTTCCAGAAGATTCTTACTTTTAAGCCGTGAGCCAAGTAGTTCTGCAGATTCCTTTGGCAAATTGAGATCACGAACTAGATCATTAAGGCCACTTTGAGAGAACCGTTGTGGAGAGCCGTCTTCAGGCTGATATATGTCATCAGTATCGTCGTCAGTGATTGCATCAAGTTCACTTTCAACATTATATTCTGTCAGGTTCTCTAAAACAGCTGGAGGAAGAGGAACATGCAGCTCTTTTGCATGTGGAACTGGCTTAATGGCTGAAAGGATGCTTGGATATAAAATTTGGTTCTTATTTTTTTAATTACACCCGTGAATATTAAGCAAACAGGGGTAACATCATTAAGGAGGTCTTTAGGCTCCCTCCACACCATAGGAATCGCAAACGGCATGCACGTTTTCTTCCCTTTTGTCCACAATCTTAAGCTCTCAACGCAATAGCGGTAAAATTTGTTCGGCGCCTACATCTTATCCTGGTCACCAAATTTCACTTTAAAATAAGCATAGTAAGCTTTTTTCACAAAGTCTGTTATATCCGTTCTTTGCTTAAGCATTGTATAATTTCCACAAATATAGAAGAAAACGTTAGGATTTTTCACACACTTGAGTATATACATTGTCATACTTGCAGTCACACTAGAGAGATAAAATGAGAACAGCATTGATAATGCAAGTGTTTGAGATGAACAACACTTCCGATGTCACCCAATAACAACATCAGCAGCAGTTGTGGCAACCTAAAAGTTTAGAGGCTTGAATTTACAAATTTCCCTCCAACAATAATTACTCATTACCGTCTGGCACATATTATGCTCTCACCTATAAATATATGAAAACAGACTACGTCCGTTGCGAAAAAAAAAAACTGTATGTGACAGAAGAAAACTAAGAACAGTTCTGGAATCAGCATAAGAATGTGAACTAATACAACGTACTAGTTTTCAGTCATCTGATATCATGCAGACTAGTGTAATGAATAAGAAGTGTTACGTTTGTCGCAATATTATTGCTGCTTTAATCCGATCGAACTGATCTGGCAAAAAAAAAAAAAAAAACTTTAAGAAAACGAAATGTTACCGTGTCAATGAGTGTAAGTGTATGCACTGCAATCCGCGAATGTGTGAATATGATAGACGCAAATCTGTGGTTTCAATGTGTTCGGCATGTGAAAGAGACGGAAGGACGTTACATGTACCGGGACACACATAATGAGAGTCCTTTCATCATACGCATCAACTATGATAGTAAAGAATTATTGTTTATAATATGTCTATATAAGTTATACGAGAGAATATTTTAATACTCGTATATATAATTGTTCTGTACATGTGTTTGTCACTCTACTCCTCTTAAACGACTGGATCGATTTTTATGAAATGTTTTGTGTGTCTGAATTAGGTCCGTCGATGGTTTAGATTCACAATTTGATCCTCTAAAAACATTAGATGTAGAAATTACCCTGAAGTGAAAGTTTAAAAATCGCTCTAGCGGTTACATTTTTCGATGTTTCACAACGAAACTCTGTATATCCTATTGAAATAAACCGAGGTAGGCATTGCCCCAAATTTAGCGAAATCCGACAATTAGAAGTGAAGGTTTACCTAAAATATGATATTAAAAACTGACTATCAAACGCCATGTTTAGTTCGTCTGAGCGTATACCATACATTTTAATTAACCTTTCATATTTCATGTATTTAGGCGGGGAATTAGCTACTGATAACATAAACCGCAATAACTTGTAGCAAATTTTAGAAGAAGAAGAAATACTCCATCCATAGTAATTCTGCCCGAGGGCAGATCCTTCACTGCAATCATAGTATTTTCATGCTATGCTTGCAGCTTTACTAGGGAATTGTAGATGTGGTAGCTCCCCTTCCTTTCCAGATCGGTGAAGGATGATGATGATGATGATGATAATGAAAGGTATGATGATGATGATGGCTATATGATTTCGAGGACCGTTTTGGCCTTAAAGTTTTCCTGACATTTGTCTTACAGGTGAGGAAAAACCCCGATAAAAGCCTAAGAAATACTCAAAACACTAATTAGAGCCATCCAAAGTCTTTATGTTAATTCCAAAATAAAAATTAGAACTCAAAAGAATAAAGTATCAGAGGAGATATTAGTGTGACCTCTCACCGCTATTATTTAATGTGTACATGAATAACATAATAAAGACTCATAAATTTATATTTCGACAAGGAATACAGTTTTCCAAAAATGAAACTTTGTATGCACTCTATTTAGTACTGTTTGCAATCTCAGAGAATGAATTACAAATGGGAGCATATCAATTAAATTCTATAGCCAAACAGTACTATTTGAAAATTACATCCAAGAAAACAAACTCTATGGGTACATGTGCAAAACACTTACGAAGAATTAGAGGAAAAAAATGATAGAACAAATTTATGAATTTAATTACTTCGGTCACTTAATATATGGTATAAGAAATGACACAGAAATAAAGTTACAGAAATACAATGCCATAAATGGAGTCTTTAATTTTGGTAAAGCAATGTCAACCGCAACTAGATTGAGATTACACAATGTACTGCAAAATCAGGACTGGAATATAGCAGCGAAAATTGGATACTAAATTCTGAAATCAAATCAAAATTAAAAGCGGTACAGATGGGATTTTTACATCCACTCATGAGTTTGCAAAAATTGACAAGCAAAGAAACACAGATAGCCTATACGCGATAAATTAAAAGTTCAAAATATAGTTGAAATTCAGAATTATCAAAGCAGTTGGTTACAAGATGTTCAAAGAATGGACTCATCTCGATTTCCTACATTAGCATTGCAGTGTCAATCTAAAGGACTTCGAGGTAAAGGAAGACCAAAATTAAGATGGACTAACCAACCACATCTTGAGTTCTCAAAGGAACACGCAGAAACGACCAAAGGTTATCTGCTCTTAAAGTGATCCTCATCAAAACAAAACCATGTGACCTGCTCGCTTTTCTTTGGTTATGGACACTATGATTCGACATAAAAGCAATAAGAACGCGAAATAGTGTTTCCCTTCATTAAATTAAAAATATGTCCTCTGAATATAGTTGTTATTCTTCGTGGATGAATCAAAACATAGAAAATATTCTAAAATGTACCTAATCAATAATTAAACCTTAAAATAGTTCATTGCATATGGATGATGCATTTGAGACATGCTTCAGTCGATTTTGATGTAACAAAATTGCTGATGGTGTCGAGTCATCTGTTGCTATGTCGCCATCTAAATTTTCAAAACGCAAATCAGGCAAATATTTGACAGTAATTATGGCGTGAATGGTGGAAGGATACAATTGACATTTTTTATGTTATTATCACTTTAAGAGTGCATAAGGTAACAACCTTAATAAGTTCATGATGATGATGAGTTTACCTTGTAGGCCTATATTAGTTTGTTTTTGGTCGTTTTCCGTGTGTAGTAAGTAGTTTGATTTGTTTTAAAATATTTTTACGAGAACAATCTCAAGAGTTTGATTCCTTCGGACAGTGAGTAAAGAGAAGTATAACGGACATAATGCTCTGTTGCTTTTATTAGCTATAAACTTGTTCAACCCTTGAATGAGACAATTTCACTTGTACAGTTGCCATCTTTTCCACAAGCAGTTTAAGTTTTGTTCAACGATGCTCTTTAAGGCGTCTCGATTCTAATGAGAGATAAAATTAACTCATATGTCACTGGCACATTCGATGCCGTAGGTTCATGGTTACAAGGAAGTAAGCTCTCCATTTATTCCTATCCTGAGCTAATGTTTTACAGTAATCCCCTGTATAATTTACCTCATCAAATCAGGGTTTATGTCATTCTTCTACCTCGTTCATGGCCTAACTACTGGACGCTTACCTTCCGGTTTTCATACACGGGAGTTTCCACGCCCCTCTTTCATTCCTGCCCATCGCAGTCTATTCTTATTATATCTGGTTTCCCATAATTATCATGTACCTCAATGTTATGTTGTTTTCACCTGTTTGTTCGTCTCTTTTGATAAAAAGTTTATTCTCAAGAACTCAATATTTTCTCCTTCATTAATGTATTGTGAGTCAATGTTTCACATCCTTGTAATATAACTGTGGAAGTAACAGTTTAATATATTTTCAGTTTAACTTTTTTTTAGAGAAGTTGGGTCAACATGAGTCCCTGTAATGCATAATAGCATGCATTTCCAGAATTGAGCCTATGTTTAATTTCTGTGTGTAATTGTTGCTCCTAGGTATTTGAATCCAGCCGCTTCTTCAAAATTTCCCCCATTTCTATTATATAATGTATTTCTTTCTATATGTGAACATGTATTTCGTTTTATTGATTTTACTTCCAGCCACAATTTCTTAGTGTTAGTCAATGGAGTGTGTGTATTGGCACTTAGTACATATTAATATGAGTAATTAAAACATTAAATTAAAAATAGACGTTAAGAAAAGAACATAAAACGAACTACCCTCACGAAATGGGAAGGTGCGCTATTAGGGAAACATGTGACAATCTAGGTTGATTGACCGTATTCTCCCGGTAAAAACAATAACAGTATTAACTTGGCTCACATCGGTTTCAGCGATGGAATGAAGTTATTGGGGTTGTTCTCATGAAAATATTGTTGAAAACTTTTTTCAGATCTTCAGTGATTCTAACAAATAGAAACCATTATATAAGAAACAAGACTACATAACAGTGAGCTACATGACATTTATGGGGAAACCAGATATAATAACAATTATGTCTCGAAGACCGTGATGGGCAGGTCATGTGGAATCAAAGAGGGGCATGGAAGTTCCTTGTAGTATAACCAAAGGGATTAGCGTCCAGTAGGTAGGCCAAGAATGAAATGGTAGAGTAATTTTAACCATAATTGACAGAAGTAGATTATACAAAAACATTAGCTCAAAATAGGGATGTATGGATTCTTATGTGCGCGCGTCCATGAACCTACATATTTGATAATAACAGTAAATATCCCAGCACTATATTCCTTACGTTTCTTGTTCGTAGGAATTTATTCTTGTGTTTGAGCAACTCTGAAGAAGTCCCCCCTGGGACATCCGAAAGGTAGACTACTTTACTGTAATGGACCGATATCCACGTTTCTTGACGGTTTTATTTTTACGTTACTCTTTCGTCTGTCTTATAGTCTTTCACCCCTCCGGCATGGGTAACCGTTTCGGCAGCAATGCTATCAAGACTATAGCCTTCGAATATACAATCGGGAAATTTTAGGATTTTTTGCATTAGAAATCCTGGACACAACCTGTATTTCAAGGTCTTGGCGTTTTTACAAAAAATGTTCAATTTTTCGACATTTTGAAAACGGCAAAAATTCAGTATACATTTTATTTCCAGGATTTCCAATGTAAAAAATCCAGTCTGAATCCCAAATTTATCTATTGTATATTATAAGCGTGTTTTTACGAAACATCAAAATTTTCGTAATTTTGAAAATTGCAAAAATTCAGTCTACAGGATTTGTCCGTGATTTCTAATGCAAACAATCTTGTCTAAATCCAAAATTTCCTGATTGTATATTCTAAGGCTATAGTTTTGTTTTTAAGAAAAAAAGTGAAAATTTTAGAAATTTTAAAACAATCGGTGTCTAAAAATGACAGGTAGTGATTGAAAAAGAGAACACCATTATCAAATTCCCAAGGAATGAATCTAATCAGGTTCCTCTCATGAAAAATTTATTGAACAATGTTTACAAATCTTCACCTATCCTGCATGGTAGACATGTGTGTGTGTGTGTGTTAAAGCTATAGTGGCAACTAACTAACTCACTGGCACTATCTAACTCGTAGGTTCATGATAGCGTGAGCATAAACACTCCATACATCCCTATCCTGAGCTAATGTTTTCCAATCATTCCCTGTATAATCTACTTCCCTCAAATTATTGTGAATTTTATTCTCGCACTTCAATCTTGTTCTACCAACTGGGATTTTCCCTCTGGTTTTCTTACAAGAAGCTTCCATGCACGTCTTTAGTGGCAACAATGTTGTTTTTTGTGACCTAGATTCGGCATAGAGTAATCAAATAAGAAAATTAAGGTAAAGTTCGTTTATCAGCAATATCGAACCATTAGAAGTTGAGGATCACCAGAAACAAACCTTGAAAAAATTGCTCTAGCGGCCAAAATGGTTGGTTTTTTTAGTGAAACTTGGTACATGCCATTGAAATAAACGAGAAAGGTATTCTCCAAACTTCCGACTATTGGGAATGGGGGTTGTAATTTAAAAGCATTCTAGCACTGCCATATTTGGTTTCTTGCAACGTTTGATTCAGTTAATAGAAGAAACATATATTTCGTTCATTTGCAGGAAGAGTGACATATCTAAAAATTGCCGATTTTGAGTTACTAGCACAACATGAAAGACAGCTCGGTTCTGTATTTTAGAACAAGTACATAACGTGGGATAACTGTTTTATTATTTTGACATTCGAGAGCTTCGAAAACAAAACAAACAAAAAATCACCTGGAATTGATAGAATCAATATCGAACTTATTAAATGCGGATCTCAAGCTCTTATGTATATAGAATATTAAACTTCATAAATATCTGTTGGCAATATGACTGTGTACCTGAAGAATGGAGTGAAGCTATTGTTATCCCTATATATATATATATATATATATATATATATATATATATATATATATATAAAGGCGACAGACATAACCCAAATAACTACAAAGGTACAAGTCTTTTGGGAACATGTAGCAAAATCTATGCTAAAATATTATCTAGAAAAATCGGAAAGATAAGTAATGAAATTATTTCAAATGAACAACATGGGTTCAGAAAAGGCCGCTCTACAATTGACTGTATTTTTTCACTCCAATAGTTGATAGAAAAAAGGAGAGAATTTAATCTTGAGACACACATATTGTTTATCAACTATGAGCAGGCTTTTGATAAAATTATGCGTTCTAAATTATGGGATATATTAAAAAATAAATCAAGCAAGAGGAAGGCGTGATGTCGGAAGACCTAGAAGACGTTGGGCTGATGCATTATGAAGTCGGAACGGGCAATTGCCTAATCCCTGGAGTGATGATGATGATGATGATTAAAAAATAAAGGATATCCACCTCATCTAATTAAAGCTATAACAATTTTATACGAAAATAAAAAAATCTTATAGATGAAGGAAAGGGTCCTGGAGAAACTTACGTAGAAATCAACAATGGACTTCGACAAGGTTGTCCTCTTTAGCCAATACTTTTTAATACATATTTAGATATCATTAGTACATGGCAAACTCTTTTACATGAACATTTTATGATAAACTGTACGAAAAATAACCTTTATTCGCAGATGACCTGATCTCGGAAAATCAACTACAAAAATCAGTTTATAAATTATGGAAACTAATAAACGATTATAATTTAAATATATCAACAGAGAAAACAAAGTCAATGACATTTATTGGAACTCAGCATAAAATGACAAAAATTGTAATTGGAGCAAACATCATTGAACAAGTAACTTGTTTGAATTATCTGGGATGCATGATATCGTACCTGCAAAATTTAGATATGGAGAAGAAATTAGGGAAACTTCAACAGATACGTGGTTTAATAAGAAGATATTTGAGAAATAAGACCACAAAGGAAACTCAGTTGAAATTTTACAAAACAGTAGCCGTTCCAACGTTATCATACGGGTCTGAGACTCGCCTTTAACGATCTCTGATAAACATAAAATTGAGACAATAGAAATGAGATTTCTGAGATCAGTTGCAGGTGTATCTTTAAGAGATCAAAAGAGAAGCCAAGATATCAGAGATGAATTACAAATATATAATATAAACGAGAGAGTATACAGAAATAAATGTAATTGGTTTGAACATGTACGTCATCATCATCATCCTGCCAGGTATTAGTCCTAGAAGAACTGTTACGGCCTGAGAAAGCGGTTTTCGTGACATCTTTTCATAGGTCGACCAAGTGACCGTTTCCCATTTGGACAGTAGTTCATTATTGCCTTGGGGATCCTGGATCTAGCCATTCTTGAGACATGCTCCTTCCAGTTTAGCTGATATCTGGAGATGTAGTCCAGTATTGGTGACACATTAAGTTCTTGAAGGATTTCTACATTTTTCTTTCGATCCCATTGGTGTAGCTGTTCGACGCATAAATTTCATCTCACAAGCTGTTAGTCTGCTTTCATCTCTCGTCCTTATAGTCCACGCTTCACTCCCATAACATAGGACTGGTCGAGCCATTATTTGATAAAGACGAGTACGAGTTGATTTTTGCACTAATGAAGGTTTTAAAACTCTATTAATGATTCCCATTGATTTGTTGAATTTCACAATTTTCTCTGGTAAATCCAAATTTTCAACAAAAGAGAGTTTATATCCTAAATAAGTAAACTCATTAACTCTCTCTAAAATTTTGCTTGGTATTGGAGATTTTCCAAAAAAGGTCATTATTTTAGTTTTATTGGTAGATATTTCCATTGAATATTTCTGGGCTATCAAATTTAAATTATGTACTGACCATTGTAAATCATCTTCAGATGTTGATAGTAAAACAAGATCATCTGCAGACATTATTATATCTAATTTTAAATTTCTACTGATAGTGATACTTCCAAATAGATGGAAAGGTTACTTTAATCAGCTATTAAATGTACATACAGAACAGGACATTGAGGAGGATAAGTTTCAGACAGCAGAAATGCTAGTCGCAGAGCCAAGTGCATTAGAGGTTGAAATGGCGATTGAAAAATTGAAGATGTATAAAGCATCAGGTTCAGATGAGATCCCAGCAGAACTGATAAAATCAGGGGGAGAAAAATTGATGGACAAGGTACGCTGGTTGCTTAGTAAGATTTGGGAAAAAGAAGCTCTTCCAGATGAATGGAAGGAATCAATTATCATACCAATTTATAAGAAAGGAGATAAAACTGATTGCAACAACTACAGGGGCATCTCATTACTTTCAACTTCGTACAAAATTCTAACAAATATATTAGTAAGCAGACTTACTCCCTATATTGATGACATTCTGGGAGATCATCAATGTGCATTTAGAAGAAACAGGTCTACAACAGATCAGATTTTTAGTATAAGACAGATTTTAGAAAAGATATGGGAATATAATGGTACTGTACATCAACTATATGTAGACTTCAAAAAAGCATATGATTCAATTAAGAGGGAGAAGTTATATAGTATCCTGCTGGAGTTCGGAATTCCTAAAAAGTTAGTTAGACTTATACGAATGTGTCTAAATGGCTCAAAGAGTAGGGTGCGTGTAGGCAAACAGTTTTCAGACACTTTTGAAATCCAGAATGGGTTGAAGCAAGGAGATGCACTATCTCCTCTACTATTTAATTTTGTACTAGAGCATGCAATTAAATCTTTAGAGAATGAGGAAGGCTTGCAACTCAATGGTATTAATAAGCTGTTAGTTTTATGCTGATGATGTAGTACTACTGGCCGATAGCGAGGATATACTAAAGGCCAACACGCACACACTATTGAGTAACACTAAGAAATTAGGACTGGAGGTAAATATCAGTAAAACTAAATATATGGTCACACGTAGAAATTCAGTATATAATGGAAAATGGACAGCTAATGACAAATGAGGGAAATTTTGAGGAAGTGGCTGAATTCAAATACCTAGGAACAATAATCACAAATAGGAATGAGATGCACAAAGTAATTAAACATAGGCTCAATTCTGGAAATGCATGCTATTATGCATTGCAGAGCCTTTTGATGTCCCAACTCCTTTCAAAAAACGTTAAGCTGAAAATATATAAAACTATTATTCTACCAGTTATATTATATGGGTGCGAAACATGGACTCTTACTTTAAGGGAGGAAAGGAGATTACGAGTATTTGAGAATAAAGTTCTTAGGAAAATTTTTGGACCAAAGAGAGATGAACAGACAGGTGAATGGAGAAGACTACATAACAATGAACTACATGGTCTTTATAGGAAGCCAGATATAATAAGAACAGTTAAGTCCCGTAGACTGCGATGGGCAGGACATGTTGCGCGTATGGGGAATGAAAGACGTGCATGGAAACTTCTTGTAGGAAAGCCAGAAGGAAAACGCCCAGTTGGTAGACCAAGAATGAGGTGGGAGAACAACATTAACTATGATTTGAGGGAAGCAGATTATACAGGGAATGATTGGAAAGCATTGGCTCAGGATAGAGATGTATGGAGAGCTTATGTCCGCGCGGCCATGAACCTTCGGGTTCGATAGTGCCAGTGAGTAAGTAAGTAAGTAAGTGATACTTCCATGTTTTGTTTCTCTAAAGTCTTTTACAATGACATTCATATATTTGTTAAAAAGTAGAGGGGAGAGGCCACAACTTTGTCTGGCTCCTGAGTTTATTTCTTTCCACTGAGTTATTTTTTCTTTTATTTTTATTACAATGAAAGTTGACTTATAAATGTTATAAATATTATATATGATCTGCTTTGGGATCTGATCTTTCATCAAAATTTCAAATAACAGACTTCTGTTCACTTTATCAAAGGCTTTTTTAAAGTCAATAAATGCCAAGTGTGTTTCTATATTAAATTCACGATGCTTCTCAATCAAAATATCCATCAGAGCATGATCTACCCTTCCGGAAGCCATTTTGTTCTTCTCCAACTATATCTTCATAATATTTATATACTTTATTCTTAATAATAGTGGTATAAATTTTGTAACCAGAGTTTAATAAGCTGATCCCTCTGTAATTATCCCAATTGGTCTTATTTCCTTTTTTAAATATTGGAATTACTAATGATTTTGACCAATCTTGAGGTGGATGTTCTCCTTGCCATATAATATTCAAGAAGTTTAAATATCTTTTGAGAAATAGTTGACTGGAATGTTTAAATAGATCCGTGGGTATTCATCTTCACCAGGTGCTTTATTACTCTTTATATTTTTTAAAGCTATTTGAAGTTCTTCTAAGGAAATAAAGTCTCTTTGTAAATTATCTGGCTCTTGTATATGTAAAGGACAGTTGTTTGTCCATACATTTTGATAATAATTAGTCCATTTATCATGAGGAATTGTGTACAAAGAAAGCCAAATAATCGTTTATCAAAACAGATGCTTCATTATAAATCTCAAGGCCGAAGAAATGTATGAATACCAAAACGACGTTGGAAGGACGACTTACATCTCCAGCATATAGTGCACTGAACGGGCCAACAGGCCCATGTCTGAAGAAGAGGAAGAAGAAGATGATGATGTGACATTCGATATCCCGTGTTATAACGCTTTGGTGTTACATAGAATTACAATCTTCGTAAACTTTCGGATGTGATATAAAATATTTTGTAAACTTAAGAAAATTGCCGGAATTCCACCATCAAAGTTTGTTGAATTTTTATTTAATTTAGGCCTACTATAAAAGGAAACACAGAGCTTTTATGGATTTTGTCAAGGCATTTGATAAAGTAGACAGAGGAAAACTTTGGACAATTTTAAAAGAAAAAGGAATTCCGAAACACTTAATAGCAGCTATAAAGAGTTTGTACTGGAACACAAATTCTGTTATAAAAACTAGAAATGAAGTAAGTAAAAATAAAATTCATGCTAATCAAGGAGTTAAACAAGGATGCAGTATCTCTCCAGTTTTGTTTAACCTATACATATATGATATAATATAAAATGGAACGAAGAAACAAATAAAGGAATAAAATTAGATAAAACACACTACTTGAAAACATTATTATACGCTGATGACCAGGTAATAATAACAAATACGGAAGACGAACTTCAGAGGAATATTTTTGAAACTACATAATATATGTGAACAATATAATCTCAAAATATCCGTAGATAAAAACTAAGGTAATGGCATTCCAAGGGAAAAATCTAATCAGATCCAAAATAGTAATAGGAAACAAAATAATAGAACAGGTGAACCATCTCACTTATCTACGATGTGGCATTTCATTTAATTATGATAATGACATAACTAATAAAATAGCAAAATTCCAGCGAATATGTGGTACGATAAAACGATCACTAAATAACAAAAAAACAAGAGAGACCCAATTGAAATGTTATAAAACATTGGCAGTACCGGTACTGCTCTATGGTTCAGAAGCCTGGATACATAAAAAAACAAGATCTAAGTAGGATAACGGCGGCAGAAATGCAATTTTTGAGATCTGTTAAAGGGTGCACTAAGGAAGACAGAATCAAGAACACAGAAATAAGACAGGAACTTGAAATATTTGCAATTAACTGATAAAATAGATACATATAGACAAAAATGGAAGCAAGACATAGACAGAATGAATGAAGATATCCAAAACAAATAAAATACAAACCTAAAGGCACCCGAGATGTGGGAAGTCCCAGAGAGAGATGGGCTGAAGTCGGAACGGGTCAATAGACCTAATACATGATTGCACATGATGATGACTATCAAAGGAGGAAAGTGGGCATACTGCACCAGCACCAGTGCCACCATCATTTAGTACGTTGGAACCATGTGTAAAAATGTGCATCCATCTTAAATGTATTATTTCTAGTGGCATTTATTTTAGGATAAATGGGGACATTTCAGATTTCTTGATGCCTTCTGTTAAATTAAAATTATATTCAATTTCCAAAAATTCTAAAGAGTTGTTTCTTATCTGTATGTTTTCTTTTGAACGTGTAGTTTCTGTTTGATTTCTTGTTCTACGCTTAAGAAGCTTTGCTGAGATTTCAAACATACTTCTGGTTTTATTTGAATCCGGTTATTATGGGGTAAACTTAAAACAAATTCACACTTTATGATTGTTGTTTTCTCAATTTCAAATTCTATGCTTGGGTTATTTGTTAAGATTTGGATGGCAGTGATTGGTGTTGTTTTAACAGCTCCTGTTATCGGGCGGGGGATTTGATTTTGTAATTTATCAAGTTTATTCACTTTTGTAGTTATAACCATTTCTTCATAATAATGAAGGATGTTTCTTTAGTTTGTGAACTGCAACCCCACTTTTTTCCGGCTAATCGGTTTAATAATGGTAACCATGTTCCTATCTCGTACATATGTTCTCTATATTTTTCTGTTCCATGTTAATTTCGTTTCAAATGTTATTCCTAGATATTTTGCTTCATGTGTTTTAATTAATAATTCTCATTCTTAATGAAAATAGTTTATACTTTATCTTCTATCTGTTTATCTTCATTACGCTTTGGGATGTCCAATTCTGTAATTGTGTTAGTGATTGTTGGACTGTGGTCATTAATTGTTGGCTTTGATTTTTAGGTTTGGAGACCCATATTACATCATCATCAGAAAGAATTATATGCGCCTAGGTAGATCATTGATATAAACAAATAAGAGGAGCTCAAATTCAGGTCGGGTTTACTTGTTAATTGTCATCTTTTAAAACATTAAATTTGAATTACCCTTTGAAGTATTATAGGAAATATTACTATGAGGTTTATTTTAAATATTAATTACCTGCTTCACCGAGATTTTCAAGAGATTTATGTATTCATAATATTTATGTTATTCTTTGCACTTATATTGAATGTAATTTGAAACAAATAATATTGTACTTTCTACTTTAAGACAATTTGGGTAATAGTTTACAGGTATAGCTTTTTTTCCATCTTTAAACTCGTGCTTTATTTAAAGCATTGAAAGATGATAAGTCAGACAAAGAAGTACCTTGGTCGAAAGAGTGACGATCTTTCACAGTAAAAATACAACCTTCAAGAAATTGGGATAAAATTTCCCAGAGGTAAAATAGTCCCCCATTCGGTTATCCGGGCGGGGATTACTTCAGGGAATCCATGGCAAAGGTTCAAACACAGGGACATGGTTCTAGGAACATGGAATGAAATGACAATGCATAATAGTTGGGCATCTAGGTTAAACTGGAAACATATAAAACTGTTATTCTTCCATTTATATTATACGGATGCGAAACATAGATTCTTAATTTAAATGAGGAGAAAATGTTATGAATATTTTGAGAATAAAGTTCATAGGTAAATTTTTGGACCAATGAGATATGAACAGACAGGCAAATGGAGAAGACTACCTATTAGTGAGCTACATTATATGTTATAGGAAACCAGATGTAATAAGAACAGTTAAGTCTCATAGACTGCGATTGACAGGACACGTGACACGAATGGGGAATGAAAGAGTGCATGAAACATGAGAAAACCTCAGTATATAAGCCAAGAATGAGATGGGACAATAATATTAACCATGATTACATTTAATTATACACGATATGATTGGGAATAGGATAAGGATGTATGGAGAGTTTTGTCAGCATGGTCACGAACCTACAGGCTTGGTAGTGCCAGTTAGTTATTATTTATGTCAATAATAGTTATTTCTATATGGCATAACGTAGGAACTAAGATGCATATTCCATGAACAGTACATACAAAGTTCTTCTTTGTGATTTTTACATAATGAAAATTAGTTTCTTGCCGTTCCGCATGATTTCAACCTGAAATATAATTCAACATTATAAAAATATTCTAACATGCTTCACTATATTGTAAATTTATCGATAAGAATATTTAATTTAATAACTTTAATACAATTAGAAGTGCTCCAGTAACACTCGATGATACCTCGAGAATCAAGATGGCCCAGTCACTCGGATCCATTTACTCGACAAAGCAAGCAGCATGATTTGTTGTTCTGACCACAAATATCAGGAGTTCTTAGTTTGCTGCCTTGTTTCCACACCAAATTTCAACCAACTTCATAGTATTGTTTGATTAACTTACCTTTTATGTACATTTGTAACAAAATTATTATCTTCTGTAAAGAAAGATTAAAAATTAATCTTTTTAAAAAATTCCAAAGAAAGGTATTATGAACTAGAAATACAGAACATTGAGGACCCTTGTATAAAATTCACTTTGAAAATTTACGTTTCTAAAATATTATGTAAACTGAAGATAAACTTAATATTTAAACAAGAGTTTGAAATCATTAACACTTACAGTTTAAATTGCGTATGTACCTAACTATTGCTCAAGAAAACACAACTTAAAATTAAAATCAAATACATATATTCAATGGAAATTTCCTGAAGGAAGACAAATATTACATGGGAACTAATTTCTGAATACCGCTGTCATTTTGTATTTTTTGTCACTAGACATCAATGTACACTGCATACAGTACATCACATTCATCTTCACATGTCACGTCTGCTATAATTGTCATACATCATATTAACAAGTTTTTTTTAGAATTACTATTAAGATATGTAAATAAACAAATCATCACCCACATAAGCATATATTGTTTGGCGTAAAATTGGATGTAGTTGTACTTAAGGTACATCTCCATCCTTGTATTAACAAAAGTTTCAGAACGGTTCGTCCAAAAGAGTATTGTGGCTGAGATAAAAAATGTGCAGGATGATTGCACACAATCTTGAATTCAAATAAAACACCTGCTCAATTCCAGATTCTAGGAAACATGAAATGACATTATCTTACACGAGATATTCAAAGACATTATAAATTACATTTTAAATTTATAAAATTAAGAGGAATATTACCTGAATATTTCCAAGTATCTTGCGGTTTTCATTCCCATTCACTCTTCTTTCAACCTGAAATATTATTACATGTTATAATAATACTGCATTTCTGAATCGTGGAAATTTATAAAAAGTATACGTCCAACGAATAAAAATAGGAATCTTCTCAATCACACAGGAATGGGAAGAATATTACAAAAAAAACTTTTACTAGATGACCGAAAAGAAATTTTGGGAGAAAATGACGATTTACCAGAGATGGTAACAAGAAACATATTCGAAATTGATATAAATACTATAAAAAAGGAGATTATGAGAATGAAAAATGGTACTAATGCCGGTCCAGGAAATGTTTCTATAGAATTAATTAAAAGTGGCAGCCAGAATATATTGGAAATGTAGCATTTTGTTTCTCTCAGCCTCCTTTAAAATGAGCAACTGAGTAAATTAATAAATCAGGAGAGAGAGAAAAAATTATAAATGATTAATCGATTAATTAGAGTAAGAATGATCGGACTTATAGCTTGTGTAGATTCATTTTAACCGGGAAAATATGTAGAATCTAATAATTAGATTATCCGAAGAAATTGATAGGATAAGAAATAAATAAATAGTTATTAACTACGGAAACACTGAGGTAGCTACGGGCAGCGAACATAATGGATCCAGAAACTCTAAAAATGTATTATTTCCACAGCTAAGCTAGCGATTCTTTGTGGAGCAAGTTCTTAACAATGGTAAATCCTCCCGACTTGACGTGTTAGTATTTCTATACCAAAATTTATTGCGAGAAACTTTCTAAACTCAGTACACAGGCTTTTTTACAAAGACGGGGTGGGGGAATAGATGCGACAGAAGCCATCAGACTTAGGACCCAAGTGGTGAAGGTCACTGAACTTAAACTAAATTCTAAACTAACTTAGGCGGGATTTCCTGATTAGAGGCTCCATCAACTTATGTCCTGACTGTATCTAATCTCATAGAAGGAGGGACTAAGAAACTTGTTGACGTTACGGCGAATTACATATCCTCGAACCCATCCTAAGATTATAGAAAAAAATGGACCAATAGCACATGTATTGTATGTTAAAGGTACGTGTTATCATGTGGTGACGACAATGGTGAGTGGGGTCGGAGTTTATCTTATGGCAAAATTAACGAACTTGAATCAGTAACTAAAAAGTCAACAATCCGAGAATTCCCATCATCTGCTTGCGGTGTCGACATGGACACATACACTTGTTCACTTGCTGGCTATTAGGCCAACAGCATACATTAAAACACTTAGGGCCGGTTGTACCAACTCAGTATAAGTTCTGAATACATGCTATCTCAAGTATTCAGCCAAAATTGCGTTGTACCACGACAGTATTGCACCTTAGCCGGAGCATAAACTCGGTAGACTTTTTACGGTCATTCGAAGCCGATTATTGTGAAATACTCGAGTTAACTTTCCAAAATGGCAGCCAGAAACATGTCTAGAAATTTATTTCTGGATTCTGATAGTGACGACGAAGTATTATACGATATGTTTCTAAAGACCCGGAAACTCAGACAAATCAGGGGAAGACCGGATCATATTGAAAATTACAATGATGAAGAATTTTTCGTCCGCTTTCGCCTTGATCTCATCAGACATCGATTATAACATAAAACGAAAAGGTAAGATTTTAACATTTTTCGTTTGTATTTTATTATTTCCACAATCATTGTTTAATATTTGTAGGTGATTATTTAAACATTTTTATTTAAAGAGGTATGAGCATGAATTAGCATTAATACTCATACTTGAACCTGTAGCTTCATTAGATAATACTGTATAATACAATGCATTTTATAATAGGGGTAGGAGTTTAAAAAATAATCTTCTATGAAAGTGTGCTTTTCAAAGTATAATTGCTTTTATTTTACACACTATAATTTAACAAAACATTGAAGTGCAAATTTTGAGGTTATATTATAATGCCATTAAATTAAAATCTTAATTACAAACGTTGGTTATGCCATTGACTTTAAATAAAAAATGTGTATTATGTCGTGTGCCATAACCTTTTTTCTAAACTATCATAAAATTGATAAATTGTTATTATTATTATTATTATTATTATTAATCAGGATATTATCTGTAACATAACCATAATTTTTTCAACATTCTACAGAAAAATCTCAAGGAGACCAGTTCATCTTGAAGAAGGTATGGAAGATTGTTTCGTCTGGTTTCGCTTTTGAAACAAAGCAATTACGTTCAATGTGGATCTGATCATACATCGATTACAACAGAAAGGTAAAATATTTTATATTTAGTAAAAAAATTAATAAAAAATAGTCTTCTATCCAAGTGTAATTTGGGCTATATGTTACATACCCACAAAAATGTAACAAAAGAACATTGAAGTGTTAATTTTGAGATTATATTACAGTGCCATAACCTTAAACTTAAGTTACAGTAGTGATTATGGTATGAATGTTCAATATGCAAGGTTGATTATGTTGTACTACCATGAACCTCTAAATTTATACTTAATTTCCAATTTTTCAAGCTGTTATTACATTGACACATTATTATTAAAATGCACTGGCTATTGTATGCCAAGAGACCACGTATACTTATTTTGGCTTAAGTTTCCATTAAGTGCAGTGAGAATTTTTTCTAAGCCCGAGGCAGACACAACGCGCATGTGCCAACAAGGTTTTATTTTCAAATTATTTCCCACCATTTACAACAAATTTTACATTTTTTCTAACGATTACTTGAACACATTTTTCTATGATATTTAACTATATACGTAACATGAAGACGTGGCAACCATATTGATTTTAAGGAATATTCTATATAACAACAGTGCAGCCAACATAGGTTATGTACTTCAGAATTTGAGAACTTACTATTTATTTTTGGGTGTTGCATTCTTTCACAGGTTAGAGTGCTTAAATTATGTTAGGTTAGCTTTTAGGTTGGTCTTTCATAAGTTAGAGTACTTAAATTACATTACGTTAGCTTTTAGGTTTGTTAAATAGCATGTATAATGTTGGCTGCATCGCGATATTCCATAGAGTAAACTGCTTCGCGTTTGTCGTGCATGCGTCTGGTGTCTGCCTGGGACTTAGAAAAAATTCTCACTGCGCTTAATGGAAAGATTATTCCTTATTTTATTTCATTAGCTGAGAAAATGGGCAGGTAAGTGTACACCATATTAGTTTATAGTTTATTGGATAATCTGGTGCACCATAAGGATAAGTTTACTATTCTGTTTGAACAGTGACTAATGTAGATGGAATCCTGGCATAGAATACCCAAAACATCACTGTGAAGTTATGACATTATTAAAAGCTGACACATAGTACACAACACTTTGTAGAAACCCCAGTTTGCGACTCACCTTGAATTTTTCTGGCTCGACTTTAGATTATCTTCCTCTTGATTTTCCATCTATATTCTTGTAATACTGATGCTCTACGTACTCCTGTCTTTACTAACTTTTGTACTTTTTTAAACATTTTCGCTTCCGACTTCACTCTGCTAATTAACTTCAAATTTGAATTCAAAATTTAAACTGGTGCTACTGTATTTTACAGGAACCAGGGGTTCTACCTATTAAAGAGGATCAAAATGGATCGCTCACCGCCAACACTTAAGTGATGGCCACAGAGCTTTCCATCTATCTAACATTTTGCAACAATACTTATAACATTTTTTTTACAAGTATTAAATATTTATCTCCATACACAATTATTTCTTTGAAGTATGCAGAATCATTGTGCACATGTGTGAACGCTAGAAGAACTTATACTAGATGGTGAAGATATCTGTGAAAATTGGAATGACCAACATTCAAAAGTATATTCTCAGAAAAAGATGTTCACTCAGTTCATTTTGTAGGTTCTGATGGGACAGGTTAGTGTATATCAGATTAGTATATGCTTCATTAAATAATATGCAAATAATTTATTTTGTTAAGTTAGGAAGGAGAAAGTTGGTGTAAATCCATTTCTAACAAATGTTTGGGGATGTATTGAAGTTTGGTCGCAGCTACATTCTTCCATCTAGTGTCAATTCTTTAAATTTTCTGTAGAACTTGTTTTGTGATTCCATCTAGTGACAACTCTATAAACTTATGCTCATGCACATGTTTCACTGTAGGGACACAAAAATTAAGGGAAGGTAAACTAAAGTTTTTCTGGCTCAACTGCACTTCTACAAGCACTTGATTTTTCAGTTATATTGTAAACTATAGCTCTTCCTCTATATTTACTAACATTACTTAATATTTTAAAACTTTTTCAAACAATTTTTATAACATTATTAGACAATTTTGAAGTATATATTTAAATATACAAATCACAATATTATGATACTGTTATTCAATATTGTAATGCTGCTATTTTCTCCACAGAGTATATTACCTAGTCTCTAATTTTTCTATTGCTGTTTTGGGTTATCGCTGGTTGGATCAATATGAGGGAGTGATAAGTGAGTGTACACCCGTTTTTTAATAAATGTTTGGTAATTTTAATATTATTAATATATTTTTTAAACATAGATTTGGAGATTTATTGCAAATATTGGTCATTTAAATTTCATTGCGACGGATAGTAACCGAGGATGATAATCGATATGTAGTTTGATTGTGGGTTATCGCTGGCTCTATAAACTCTGGTGCATGCGCACTGTTGTTCTATAGGACTTTGAAAATATTTCACGCTAGTTTAAGTGCAGTTTTTCCATTTTTCCTACATAACAGTTGTGTGGATGCTCAAAGCTTATGAACTTACTCGATAGATGAGTATCTGTGCTATTGGAATAATCAATCTTCACAATAAGTTCCCAAACATGCTTTTAAAGAAAGGAGTACATTAATTTGTAATTTCATAACCTAATGAAGTTAATAATTTATTATTCGATAATCTAATTTGGTGTACAATAACTTTTCCTTCTTAACCAAACAAAATAAAATAGTAGTTATATTGTGAAAGATTGTCATACAATAGCACAGTTAGTCTTGCCATATATTGACAAAACCTTTTGCATGCACATATGCACTACAGCTCTGTAGAACTTAGAAGAAATGATTGAGAGATTTTATATACATAGATAAATATATAAGAAATATAAAAAAAATGTTTTAAGAATCGTTACAAAATGTTAAAACAGTAGGAAATGTTAGTACAAATGGAAAAAGTAAATAGTGTAACAGTGTCATATTAATGTTGTATGGTATAGCATAGTGGGTCATAAACTATAGTTCAGCCATCATAGGTTTAAGCAACTTTCATTGTATATTTGATAAATGGTGACCTTTATTACAGCATAAGTCAGTTTTGGAGATTCTATGCCTCTAGTCCACCTGCATTAGTCACTGTTCAAACAGAATAGCCAACTTTGCCTTATGGTGCACTGCAAGTTTGTGTACACCAATTAGTTTATTAGATAATATGGCTTCCCATAAAGAAACCTCTAATTTAATTAAAAGCGAGTTAATAAGAAATGCCATAAATATAGCAACTTAACGTTTGTATGCAATTGCCCAAAATGTTGTATTTGTATAAACATGTTCTGGTATGAACTGTGAAAACATTATATGAGAATTAGAGGTGAGTTGTAATCCAATACATCCATAATGAGAATAATGAAACTTGTTAATACAGTAATCATGAATAAAATAATGTGTACCAGTAACTGAAAGGGAATCAAATTACAATGCATAAAGTAATGTAACATATCAATTGTTGCTACACATTATGTTTTTTCTTGGAACATTCTTTTTTTAATATAGCAGAAAATAATAATTTTGCCCCTTAGCTTATGACGTCTGAGAAATTACAATGTTATTAAAGTAGTAGAATCCACTAAAAATATTATGCATTTGTTCTATAGTCTATATTTGATGGTGAATAAATATTAGTCACTTTTGATTATCTGATAAAATCATAAACATTCTTTTTTTTTCTAGAAGGCTTGCTGGGATATTACATCGCTTCATTCTCCGAATGTCACCGAAGACTTAGACTGCATGCACATAAAGACCAGTTCTCCAGGCTAGTTCAATACTGAGGAACATACAAGGAATAAAAGCGTATGATGTGCAGTTAAACATTTTAGATATTATTGTTTAGTTGTTCTTCACTCACCTCATACTTCTTAACTCCCAAGCAGACTCGAGTTTCTTCACTTCATTTGTGATATTCTCAATGTTGTATTACATTCACAACTGATGTCCAATGGCCTCCTATCCTGCAGACTGACCTCCGCGCCATCTGATGGCTGACCGACGAACTTCCAAATCAATCCGCTCTCCTTATCACCGGGTATTTCAAAATTCATATTTGTGTTTTTATTCTTGCATATATAATTTTTTTCCCCAAATTGTGAGTTCCTTCGTTTTTTTCCAATTGTTTAAAGTAATTTTTTGTTTGGTTTCTATTCTGTGTTTTTTCTGACCAGGCATCTACAGCTATTGGCAGATTTTTCTTGTTTCTCCATTTTTTTTTAACATTTCTGAGGTGTTCCTTTAATCTTGTATATAGATTCCTTTTTGTTTTTTCCTATGTATATCTTTTCACAATCTTTACAATTAATTTGATAAATTCCCGATTTTTTGCAGTCTTCAATCTTTTCATTTTTGTTCGCTTTTAAAAAAGATTGAAGATCTAACACATGACTAGACAATATTTAACAATTGTGCATTGAAGACTCAGTTTGAAAAGGAGTAAATGTTCTTTAGTATAAATGGAGTAGAGAGTCAATCATAAGCATCATCATTACCAGTACTATGGTCCATAAGAGCCAGGATCCCCTGATATATACGTCCAATTTTGATTCCCCAACCAATATAAAGGTTTCTATTATTATTTTATAAACTGTACATAACCACTGATTTAATATATTATCTTGTATATCAGCAAATTAAGTTTTCACCAATGTAGACAGATTTTTTTGAAGCTGTAATAGTATTTTAAAATGCAATAGGAAGTAGAAGTTTGTTTAATAATTAAGACATTTTGTCTGTACATTCTTACCTCTTATGGTTGTTTTTGTAAAATATATGTTTCAAGGCTTCTGAGCCCCATCGTCAGCAATTACAGACTGTAATCAGAAGCCTTGAAACATATTTTCGACAAATACAACCCAAAGAGGTAAGAATGTACAGACAAAATGTCTTAATTACTGTAATATGTTTTCTGCTGCTAATTTTCATTAAGTCTTTACAAAGCCTTTACTCGGATGGGAAAGGCCATTCAATTTTGCTCCAATGTAGGCTGAGATTATGTTACGAGCCTGAAATCTTCAGACTCGGAATCCATGACTTTAAGTTTCTCCCAGAAAACTTTTTGTTTTCTAGGATTCATCCATCCTAATAATATATCGACCCCAGCCAGATTTTAACCCTTGACTCTTGGACGAGCAACTTGTAATCCCCAGATCACAAGCCGGATATTGACCCCACCCAAATACCTATATATTTTATAATCCGTTTGTTAGAATCATCATAAGCAGGAATTCAGTCGTTTATGTTTTTCTCTTTCAAGAGGTTTTTTTAAGCCTTTCTGACCACAAAAAAAAAACAATAAGATTGAATGCAACTTAAAATTTAGCCTTGTGAGAAAATATTAAAACGTAATGTTCCAGCCGTAACTGCCATTAATAATATTCACAAATGCAATTCCTAATAGGCAAGTATGCCAATCGATCTATTTTAAATGTTTGTCTCTTGATATTTGGTCAAATTATGTTGTATTTTTACTGTACAGATAGAAATATTGAAATGCATTTATAAATTCTAACATGCCGGTGCTGGCACCCTCTCGTGCTAGCCATTATTATGCCATGACTTATTCGTTGTAGTCAGAAATCCAAAAGACTTCATTCATTACCTATAATGAATATCCATCTATAGTAATTCTGCCCGAAGGAGAGGTCCTTCACGGCAATCATAGCATTTTCATGCTATGCTTGCAGATTTTACTAGGGAATTGTGTAGGTGTGGTAAGCTTCCAGTTGCTTTCCACACGGTTGGAAGGATGATGGTGATGATGATGGTAATGACAAGGATGATGATGATGCCATATGATTTCGGGGACCGTTTGGACCTTAAAGTTTTCCTGACATTTGATTTACAGGTGAGGAAAAACCCCGATAAAAACCTCACCCAGAAAAACTACCCCGACTGGGGATCGAACCCGGGCCCGCTGCGTGACAAGCAGCACGCTACCTCGAGACCACAGCGGTGGACATAATGAATATAAATTATCTGAAATGTATTTTATACATCTGCAGAGAAAGTGGTTTATTTAAAGTTTCATTTGTAATATACATCACGGCTATGGTCTTGGGCTAGCATCACTGTTTTGTTTGCAGAGGGCCTGAGTTTGATCCCCAGTCATGACAGATTTCCTGGATGATGGTTTCTCTGAACCTGTACGACAAATGTTAGGAAACTTTAAGGCCTAAACAATCTGTGATCATCATATTCGCCAGGTTTAGTATGAATGTGAGTGAATTGTGCATCTTGTCTTAAATATTTGTGTTGTCTTGGGGCAGGTCCTGGATTGGAGGTCCTCAGTAACCATGTGTGATCCAAAGTCTCTCTCTCTCCCAACCTATAAGATATGAGGTTAAATTACAATAGAGAAGAGAAGATCTGTATAATACAGGGCAAGTCAAAATGTTGTGCAGGTTTTCAGAAATTTATTATGTGAAATGTAATGAACATATATATTGTGAGACATATTGTATGAAAGGTAAACTCTCAAAGTTTTTTTTTTAAATATTCACAGATGTTCTATGTGAGCGCCTTTTGTTACACGACAGATGTCAAGGCCGATATTCAATCTCCTGCCAAACTTTCTGTAGCATCCGCGGTCGATATCAGCAATGGCTGCTGTGATGCGGGCATGCAGTTCATGCAGTGTTGTTGGAAGTGGTGGTACGTAAACATGATCCTTTACAAGACCCCACATGAAGAAATCACACGGGGTTAGATCTGGTGAACGAGGTGGCCAATGAATGAGTTGTTGATCACCCTGAGATGCACGGCCTATCCAGCGTTGTGGTAAAGCCGTATTCAAATGGTCTCGAACACTGCCATGGTAATGTGGAGGGGCACCATCCAACTGCAGAATGAAATCTGGACTATCCGCTTCAAGCTGCGGAAGGAGCCATTGTTGTAGCATATCAAGGAAAACATGTCCGTTCACAGTACGTTCATGAAAGAAAAAGGGCCCATAAACCTTTGCATGGGAATCGGCGGGTTTTAAGGCTTGAACCAGTTGCAAGTGGTAGGGTTTCATCTGTAAACGTTTCCGGAGAATCCGCCATACAGTTTTTTGTGGTAGTTGAAGTTCTGTCGCTCCCCGGTAGGTGGATTTCTGTGGACTCCGCACGAAGCATGTGCGAACGCGTTCGACTGTCTCTTCACTCGTCGACGGACGGCCAGTCGATTTTCGTTTACAGATACAGCCTGAATCCCTAAATTGTGTGTACCACTTACGAATGGATCTCCCATCCGGCGGGTCTTTATCGTATCTGGTACGGAAATGTCGTTGAACACTAGTCACAGAGGTGTTACATGGTAATCAAGCACACAGAAAGACTTCTGATCCCCAGTCAACGCCATTTTCCTTTACTGCTCTGCTGTTGACATCTTGCGGGTGAACGCGGAACTTTAGAAGTGGACAACTAAACTTTGAGAGTTTACCTTTCATACAATATGTCTCACGATATTATATGTCCATTACATTTCACATAATAAATTTCTGAAAACCTGCACAACATTTTGACTTGCCCTGTATATGTGTGTGTTCCAAAGCCACCTGGTGCACCTTTCATGCTTTGGGTTTCATCATATTATGTAGAAAAATAGTTTAATGTGGTCTATTTTTATTTTACGTAGGTGATGTTTACTTTTATTGTGTATAATATAAGCATGTTGAATATCCATTGTATAATTTTTTATAATAAAGTAATGTATGAGTAATATATTTTTATTAAATGTACATAACTAGTACCAATAAATTACTCCTCAGAAGGTTGTCCCTAAAGTAAATCTGAAATATACTGTCTTATGATTGGTTGTTTCACAAAGGACTACAGTTTCTATCAATAACAAATTTGTCAAAAATATGATAGAAAATTTGAGATGATATAATTATGTTAAAAACATATAAACGTTCAAATTTGTTTTATCTGCATTATGTTAGTTCAAATTGTGAAAGAAATCAATCATAAAATAAAATGAAAAAAAGTATAGTGGTGGTCTTTAAGTCGACCATCAAAAATTACTTTAAAAGCAGTCTTCTAATAGGGGATATCTCTTCATCCTGAATACAATCTGTACCTTTACACCATAATTGGAAAATGTTAACATTCTTCTTCTTTATTAGGAATTTCTTTATAATACAGTAGTTTTTCTACAACCCATTGTAAATTTTACTCCTCCATAAATCCCTATTCTCTGCATCACACTCTGTATGTTATCCTCTCGACACTATACTCCTATTATGCACTCCTTGAATTCACTTTCTTTTGATCTCCCTTTTCTTCTGTTGCCCTCCGCTTCAAGATTTAATATCATCTTAGGATCCTGTCATCTGACATTCTCTTTGTGACCAAACCATTTCAGTTCTTCTTCAATAACTTGTGGAATGTCTTTTTGAACATCCATTACTTCTGTGATTTTAGCATTCCAATTTTGTCTCTTTTTGAATTTTCTAGAAATCCTCCTCTAAAATTGCATCTGTCGCCTATAGTTTATGTGCTTGCTCTCTGCTTAATGCCCAATATAGCATAGGGATTTCCAGCCAACCTAGACTCTGCCTGTCACAAGCCAGAAGAAATGGGGAGTGATGGAGGAATAACACCTCTTTAAAAAACCAGGGTTCATTCTGGCCTGGATGATAGTACTTTGTGACAGCTCCTTGCTAGGATATGGCAACTACTGCCTTGTAAGGATATGTTGGTTCGTCAAAGCCTAGAGGAAGGAAACCTTGAACAAAAATCATCTGGTCCTCCAGGTTGAGGATTATAACTAGAGCGCGGAATTTTATGAAATTTCATGTTTTAAACTATAAGTCGGAGAGCATTGCGACAAAGTATCTTCACGTTTTATGAAGTGTAGAATTGAATGGGACCAAAAAAAAATTTCATATTTCATAATATTTTGACAAAAAGTTCATATTTTAGCAAATATTTCATATTGCTTCATATTTTCAACATTTAAAAAAAAATATTTATTTTTTTTCCAATAACACTTCTAGGAATTTGTTAAAAATATTTTTTGAAGTGACTGTACCTCTGTAAGTTTTTGACATTGTAAATCGTAGACAAGTGGAAATTCTCCACAATTCCTTTCTGGACAAAACAAATACCGTTAACCGGCAATAACAGCAAGATGAGTCAAGAGATGGATGGGGTTTATCCGTAACTTGGCCCGCTGGAACGAGAACATGATGAACTGATGACAGATTGATAAGTTTAAGGACAATAGTAGATTAGTGACCACCCACTCTTACCTAGGCAATTTCTTCACTTTGCTTGTGTACAGACATACTTGTTGTTGCTACTAGTGAAAAACAAGATGCCAAAAACTGGAGTTCATGATTGGATTTCAGCATTTAAATGCTACACCACGGATGGTAAAATAGTTTTGCACTTACTGTAGTAAAGAGGTATGTTCATTTTATATTTGAAATATATTTAAAATAACTAAATAATATTATTTCTTAGCCTACATTTTATAAAATGCAACCTCTTGTGTCAAAATTAAATTGTTCCTATAACTCGATTTTTATAGGTATGAGCAAATACCAAAAATAAAAAACACAACTCAATTATAATTAAATTTAATGTTATTGTTACATGTACATATATTGAAGCTCAGTATATTTATGCAATGTAAATAGCTACCATACCAAACTGTATATAGTCTCAATTTTGTCAGTCCTATATTTCATGGAAAGCTTTCTGTTTTGGTTATGTATGTTTCTTGGATTTCATAATTAAGTATAATTGAATAAATAATTAATTCTTTTTTTTATATACGTATATCAATACCAACAACTAATTTAACGTTATTGCTACATATACAATTACTGGAAGATAAATTATATTTGAAATGTTAAATTAATAAAAAAAACAATTACTGGACTTTGATATCTTTTATGCAATGAGAATAGTAATCATGCCAAATTGTACCTAATCTAAATTTTTAGTGCTATATTTCATGCAAGTCTGTTTGTTTTGGTTGCTATGTTTTGTTCCTTGGATTTTGAAATTATAATTAAATATCAATGAATAAATTAATGGATTGTTGGATTTGTTTTATATATATATGTATATATAAATATAATATATACTCCAGTAGACATGATCTATTTATTAACAATGTTTCAAATCGTAAGCATGATCTTTCTACGGGCATGGAATTAATGGAAAAGCTAATTAAAATAAGAAATATAGTGAATATCTTGAATTTTTGAACCACAAATAAGGTCTACTTGTCTCATTTACATGCTGTTGGATCCTATATATTATACCGAATGTATGTATATGAAAATATAATGTAATAACGTTAATAAATAATAGCTTCATAATATTTTCATGTTACAATTTTCATATTTTTCATATTTTCTTATTTTGATTTCATATTTTGGTAAAATTTTCTTCATATAAATCCTCGCTCTAATTATAACAATGGCCCAGCTCCCCATTTTATGGAAAAAAATTAACTATGCTAAAGAAATTAATGTGAAGAAAATATCAACATCTGAATATAATTTATTGCAAGCACATTAATACTACTGAGTTCAGGTAAGATAATTTATTTGAGCAGAGGTTGCTGTTACTAATTTAACTATCACTTAAATATGTACAAATTGAAGACTAAACTCATATATCAATAGCTATCATAGAAAGATTCTGAATTTACAAACCAAATGTCTTGCATAGTTGCCTAAATAGAAAAAAAAGTTAATATTTTTATTCTCAATTGTTGTATTATTAGATTTCAATGGGATACAGGATTTAAATAACTACTATTCTACCCCTCTGGCCACACAGTGACAAGAATATACGCCTCATTAGGTTTTATTACATAATATGAGCAAATACAGGCAGTAAGACATTTATAAACTTATCAAAAGCATCGGTTGTTGGTTGGGAAGAGAGAGAGAGAGTCATCTTACAGAGGATCAGAATATATAGTCATAGGAATAATCCTTTCCAAGTAATTGTGATTGGTTTCAAAGAGTAGTTGTATGCAGAAATTTCACTATATTATAATACAGTAAAGAGATCTCAACACAGAATGGACAAAAATTTAATAAAGCAACTTCATTTGGAAAAAATGCAATAATACAAAAAAATCATACTAACTTAAAATTAACAGAAATTCACACTGGGCTATTTTTATGCAGTTTATTTCTAGTGTAAAAAAATTGAGATTCTTATAATTGGTCAATTTCCAACAAAATAGGCATAGATTACATAGAAAAAAAATATCAAAATAACAAATAGGTTTATATATAACATAAGACAATTTACTTGCCTTCAGTCATCTGATGACTATCTTAAATTAAAAATTCAGTTAATCAAAAAACAAATCTTGGTACTTATAATAGCTATTTATAGCTAGAGCGAGGAATTATATGAAGAAAATTATAAGAAAATATGAAATCATAAAGACAAATATGAAAATTATGACACAAAAATATAATGAAGCTACTATTTTCTAAACTTTTTACATATATTTATATGCATAGACGCACTACGACTTATAAGTGTACATACAGCACAAACAGAACTTATTTATAGCACAAGAAATCAAAATGTTCACTGTATTTTGATTATAATTTTTCATTATTTTGACCCAATATAAAATATCATATTCATGATCTGAAACAATTTTAATGGATCATACCATAGCGTAGTTGTATAGGGAAACGTGGTACAAACAGGGAAGTCGTGAGTTCGAGTCTTGATATGGTCAAGATTTTTAGCTGGACCAGACCTTCTGATGGCATTGTAGACCTGGGATCGACTCAGATCCTAATGGAAGTGAAGTACTATATGCATGTTCTGGGCACAAATGTAGCCATCAGGCAGATCTGACAACCCGGCAGACATCTAGTGCCTTTTGTCTAGAAAGATGGAAAATTCAACATGCCACTACCCCAAAGGCCTCCCAAGACTGTAGTGGAATTATTTCATAAATCAAATCTGAGAATTTATATATAATACAATTAATTAATGTATTGAATGATTTTTAATTATGAAATTTAAACATATGCAAGAAACAAAAACATTGCAACCCAAACTAACAAGTTTTCATGAAATATAGCACTGACAAAGTTTAGAGTAGTAGTACGGTATAGTTTGGGTTATTGCTATCTTTACATTGCATGAAGATATTAAATTCATGTAGATGCAAATGTAACAATAACATTAAATTGGACGATTTAGAATACAAGTAAACCATTCCAGTATGTCATATTTGGAGAGACAAGATGTTAAAAGTTATTAGTCCATAATTGAATCTAGGGATTGTTTCAGAACTCTCTTTGCAATTACAGTTACATTTAATGTTGAACTATAAACATGGTGAAATGTAGTTAGAATTATTTTAACGTTAGTTTTTTTGTATATATGAAATAGGTCTTGCATAGTGTCTAGTCTTGGTCTACTTGTGCTATGAACAATCAAATTGTCAATTATTAATTTGTTCATAACACATAGATAGGATTTTTTAAAAATATTTTGTGATAGTAAACTATACAGCCTATCTGTCAGAATTGTTTTGCAGAATGAAAAATTATGCTCAACATCACATGATGTTATGGGAGGATACTCGTATCATGCTATATTTGATACTTTGATGTAAGTGAGAAAAATGCTGGCCTAACCTACATCAACGTTACTAATTTCACAAAGCACTGCTTCAAGTTTCTTACATTTCAATTCTGTAATCTGTTCACAGAGTAAAGACTGTCCTCAGGTAGCAAGAACGAACTGACAGCTACCTGACTACGGAAAATTCCAATATTGTTATTCTACTTATTCATTTAGGCTCATGATCTTGTTCTGGGGGACAAAAAACTCCATCGAACTTGACACTCTGTGACTCATCATCCAATTATTTGCTTTTATAAAGATACTGAAAAATTTTCACTTGTCTACCACATTACATTGTCAAAATTACACAAATACATTCATTTCAAAAATATTTTAATGAATTCCTAGAACTTTTATTGAAAAAAAAATATCGGAATTTGAAAGTTGAAAAATATGGAGGAGTATGAAATTTTCACTAAAATATGAACATTTTGTTAAAATATTATGAAATATGAAGTTTTTTGTTGGTCTTATTTGAGTCTGCATATCATAAAATGTAAAGATACTTAACCTCAGCGCTCTCTG
This sequence comes from Diploptera punctata, assembly GCA_030220185.1. Classification (NCBI taxonomy): domain Eukaryota; kingdom Metazoa; phylum Arthropoda; class Insecta; order Blattodea; family Blaberidae; genus Diploptera; species Diploptera punctata. Next base: position 3,073,889 of record JASPKZ010008378.1, read on the forward strand.
ACAAATAGTTTAAAAACATGAAATTTATAAAATTCCTCTCTCTATTTATAACAAATATGAGAAAGTTTGAATTTCATATAATTAAACATCGCATTACTTTTTTAATTTTTGGTGTGTGCGTGTATTATACCGTACATATATTTCACAAAACTATTACTACGTGTAGGCCTAATTACATTGAATTGTTATAATATTAAACAAACTTCAAAGAATAAAAAATAATATTAAAATGAATAGCACGAAAATGGAAACCAACCCAATTTATTTAAGACTTTTTAAATTTTGGTGTGTGCGTGAATTATACCGTACATATATTTCACAAAACTATTACTACGTGTAGGCCTAATTACATTGAATTGTTATAATATTAAACAAACTTCAAAGAAATAAAAATAATATTAAAATGAATAACACGAAAATGGAAACTAACCCAATTTATTTAAAACTACGTACATCTACACTAATTTATAATATTGAAATAAACTATAATATAGTATAAAATTAATTATATCAGAATTGAAAACATTGATGCAGTATGGATAAATAATGAAAGCAGACGAATTTTTGCTATGGGAAATAAGAAAACATAAGAAAGATGATGCGCGGATACCCAATTCAGCCAACATAATACGGAGGGAAATTGGAATTCATTACCAACATAACTGAAAAGTTAAGTTAAAACCGGTATACGCAACTGGCGGTTAAAAGCAGGTGGTACAACGCATATTGACTTTGTACTCCTGCTAGCCTTAAGCGTCAGATGACTAACTTGGGAGTTACCTGAAGTTCGTACAACCGGCCCTTAGAACATTATTAGTTGAGTCCTTAGTTCATGGACTTAGAAAAAGAAGACACCACGTACTGAACAAGTGAAACATAAAGCCGAATTGTCAATTATCTTCGTTAATATGAAAGAGCGGTATTATATATCATTATAGGCACAGTGTTGTTAATTAAGCTGCTTCAATATAATAGTGTGACCACATGATAAACGCCGACCATTGCGTGTTTTGATTATTATTGTGTGTTCAATTGTTCGACGTGTAAGAAATTATTAAAGTGAAAACGCATCTACAACCTGCCGTCATTTCTCAAGCAAACGTGTCCCATAATCCCTGAGAGAAAGTGACGCTCAGCCTACCCTAACCCACTGATCTACCCAAATTCCTCAAGTAAAGAGGATTCCATTATAAATCCCCACGCCCAACAATCCCTTCTTACCATCACCTTAAAATAAGGAGACCCCATTAAAATCCCTCTCCAGAAATGATCACTGTAATGTTTAATAAAATAATAAATGGCGAAGAAGTACCAGAAGATTGGAAAGTCACTATCATAACATCGATATATAAGAAGGGAGACAAAAGAAAGTGTGAAAATTATAGAGGCATATCAGTAACAAGTACGTTAAGTAGAATTTGTGGACGTATACTAAATAAAATGGTTGAGTTAGAATATCAAAATAAAGAAATGGAAGAGCAATCTGATTTTAGAAGTGGTAGATCATGCACGGATAATACATTTTAAACAACGAAAATGATTGAGGAAAAAAAACTAGTAACAGAGACTTAGAATTACTTTTTATCGATTTAACTGAAGCATATGATAATATTCTTAAAAAAATGTTATGGGAAACTTTAGAAAATTCAAACATTACTAAGAGATTAATAGAAGCTATAAAAGCATTGTACAAAGATTCAATTTCGAAAATAAAAGTTGGAAATCATATGATAGAGGGATTTATTGTTACAAAAGGTTTAAGGTAGGGTTGCAGTTTATCTCCAACTCTATTCAAAATTTATCTTAAAATAGTACTAAGGGACTGGAGGTAAAAAAAAAATCAAAAAATGGGCATACCAATCCAAAATACGCATGTGTGTGTATTCGTTCAATTTTGTGGCCGATCAGGTATTAATAGGAAAAGATCGTGATGACATAGAATATATGAAAAGAAAACTAAAAGAAGAATATGAAAAATGGGGGCTTTATATAAATGCAGCGAAAACTAAATATCTGTGTTTTGGAGAAGAAATTGAAAGTATAAATTTCAAGAATGGAGAAGAGCTAATACATAGCATTTGAATTCACTTATTTAGGAACAAAATTAGACCATTCAGGCGATAACATAGTGGAAATTAAAAATGTAATCGAACAAAAAAAAACAAGCAATAAATGTTTTAAGCTCTGTTTGGTGGAGCAAATTTTTTTTCAAAAAATAGAAAATTAAAAATATATCAAACCATAGTTCAGAGAATTTTAACATATGGTGCTGAAGTTTGGCAAATTCCTACAAGGGAAAAGAAAAAATACATAAATTGATGTTTTAAGAAGATGAGCTGGAAAATGTAGAATGGATAGAATATGAAATAAAGAATTATGGAAAATTATCAGTGTACAAGAGGAGCCGGACATCGTAGACATTACAAAAAAGAAAGGAATGCAGTGGTAAGTCTATGTCAGAAGAATGCCAGAGGAAAGATTGCCTCAACTTATTATGGAGAGGATCCCAATGGAAAGGAGGAAGAAAGGAAGACCAAAGAAAATCTCGATAGTAGGTGTGCAAGCGGCTATGATTATCAGAGGATTGGAGGAAGATTAATGGGTGGACAGAGAGGAATGGCGTTTGGTTTCCGGAAAACGGCGGCAGCTGCCATGATCCGGATGATGATGAAAATCACACAATAATTAAATACTTATTACAATTTTGAAATACATATTAAACAAAGCACAATGGTCTAAAATTAGCTAACAATAACAAAACATGCAATTATAGTCAAAGGAGTACTTATAAGAATACCTACTAAAATATGTGTAGTTATACCCCATTCATTCACATCCAGTCGCGTAGTCTGCGACAAGATTCGGCTGATCTCGTATTTATATTTAATATCCCCCTGTAACTTGGGTGTGACATGATTATACATGCAGGGACTGGGTCTAGATATCTGACGAATCTGGTGTCTGACCGCTTGTAAATGCTACCTGACATCCGATCAATTCTTGTATCATGAATTCACCGCAGTTTCATTTTAATAGCCTGAAAACAAGAAAGACATAATGTCAGCACAACACTCGGACATTCAGAAAACATAAACTAATTATAGGATTCATCCTTGTACTACTATGATCCACAAGACTCTGTTGGACAAAATGTGGAACTTTCGTGAGCCAAGAATTAGCACATACCTCAACTAAAACTGCATCCAGTTTTACGCCAATTGAAGTGATGATGTTTTTATCTACATCTCTATATTGCATTTCTACAGTAGAAAATCTCTCATTTTTAAGTATCACAGTATGACAAAGCAAGAATGAAGATGTACTACATTGTTTGAAGGACTTCTAAACTCTCTTCAAGGATGAACGATGCCAAGTGACAGAAAACTAACGGAAATTAGTAGGTGCACACAGAATTCCCATGTTTTTTTTTTCTTCAAGAAATTTTCAATTAAATATAGAAACAACCTGTATGTGATTTTATTTGAAATAGTGTTTTCTTGAGCATGTAAATAAATATATGTATATTAAATTCTTTTATATTTAAATTTATATAAAATGACCTGCTTTCACCATAACTTTTATGCATTCAACTTTTGTATTGCACAATGAAACCATCTATTTTGTTGCATCTATCCAGGCTACAATATTCTTACCACATGGGACTAGTTCCTCTACAGTTTTCCCTCCTTATAACATATATTTTACACACTCATAGCGCTGGGATTATTTAAATGACCTCCATGTACTATTGTTTTCAATCTCACCACCTGCAATTTCGCACTGTTTGTCTTCATTGCATCATTTTTTTCAAATGTAGTTTCCTAGAAAGATAAAAGTTTATAACCGATTAGTAACGAAAATGTATATTTTCACAGTTATTGTAGTAATTGTATAATGTATTCTTCCTACACGTGTAAAATATCAACAGCAAATTATGGACATTTTGATGAAGTGTCTGAATTCAAATAACTTCCAACAGTAACAAACATAAATAAATTATGCATACGATCAACCTTGGAAACGCATGATATAGGCTGCATTATACATGGCGGTGACTCTTGTCTCAAATTCTCTCAAAAATATTAATTTAATAATATAAATAAAATGGCGATTCATCAAGTTAGGAAATAAAAGGATGCAAAACAGCTCTCTTGCATTAAGACATGAGAAAATTTGTATATTTGTGAGTAAACGGTATTTGTGAATAAAGTGCATATTGACCAAACAGAGACATATAAACAGGCGAATGGAGGAAACTACATAACAGTCAACTCCGTGATCTTGATAGAAAATCAGATATATCGTAATATGAGGAGTTACATTTCGTATATTCCGATGGGCAGGACATTTGGGACGTTTTAAAAATGGACGAGAGGAATGGAAACTTATTGTAGAAAACACAAAGTAGAAATCATTCAGTTGGAAGACCAAGAATAAGTGGGATAATAACATCTGACGGAAGTAAATTATAGAGGGAATGATTGAAAATATTTTTCCATGTTATAGATGTATGGAGAGCTTATATCTGCGCTACAATTGACCACAGGGGTCAATAGTGCTAGTGGTAAAAAAAAAGTTTGAATTAGTGATTTTCCTTTTGTGTTTTTCATTGTAAATTTTTTCCAAGTACATACTTCGTTTTATCTTATAATTGAAACTTACCTCGTATTTTAACGAAATTTTACACGCAATAATTATTAACGCTTTCACTTATTCATTTATGTGTAAAACAAAATATTTTGATCGTGTTTATGGTAATTCCGATTTTCCTGAAATTAAAAAAACGCGAAATTTTATTTATTTTTATATCAAAACAAATTTTGAAGTATTATGCATGCCGTAACCATGTGACCGTAATGCTATTGTTGAATCGCGACGTTCAAATGTCGTAGTTTATTTTATTTGCATTATTATTAATTTTCAAAAAACGTAATAAGGAGTTATATATGTAGTGCAAGAGGTCTATAGCAATGTAGGTAGCAAGAACATTATTATTTTGATATGAATTTTACGATTTACGCGAGAAAAGACAATAATATTGGTCATTTTTGTCAGTTCATTTCAGAGGAATCTCAGGCGAATAAAAAAAAAATACTAGTTACGGAGGAGGAATATAATATAAGCTACTCGGAGATCAGCGCCCCTAGCGTTAACAAACTTAATGAGTATTTTATCTTTAGTATTTGCAGGATTAGCTATTTTCATCTATTAACCCAATCAATTTGAAGAAGGGTACCCACGGTCTCGATCGAAAAATATATCGTTATCAGTTGTTACATTTCTTCGATTTGATTAATTTATACATTTTCATTAAAAGTAAAATTATTTCTATATATATTCGAATTTTGTACCGTTCATAATTTAAAATTGGATTAGTTTCGTGTTTAGGAAACTAGAATTTACACCTAACAAACACCACAACATGAGTCGTCTTGAAAATCGAAGTGTTTGTAAAACAATATGTATATGAATTGTTTAGTTTACTATTCGTATATAATTCAGCGAACAAATTGTTCAAAACAACCTGTCTGTGCAAATAATTACCTAATTTATTCCATTATTTCTTATCCTTAATTTGTCACTGTATCCTATAAGCCAAGAGGTTTGATTTATTTAATTAATAGTGGAAAAATTAATCAATAAAATATATTTAAATTTGTATAAATTATATTACAATATACAAAAATAAATTATGGTTATGCAGGATACCAAAGGACCGATAAAAATAAACATATAAGAACAGAACTTAATATATTTAATCTCTGTGAAAGAATAAAATATTATCAAAATGCTTATCTTCAGCACGTATTACGAATGAATGAACAGCGCATACCAAGAAGAATGTATAATTATAAACCAAAAGGGAGAAGAATGTTGGGAAGACCATTGAAGAGATGGAAGGACCAATTCGACCTATAATGAGATCGGAACAGGCCATTGGGCTTAATCCTTGTTGATGATGTTATGCATGATTCGTTTTCTCTCCAGTCCGACGCATTTAAGTCAGCTGGCATGAGAAATTTAATTTCACCAATTAAGGGGTTAAACTCTCCTTTTTAGGCACTAATTTTAGGTATGCTATGTCACCCAGACACGACGTGTCGGTAGAGCATGTTAAACTTTGGAACATACACATACTTTACAAGGACACGGAGGGCTCGCCGAATGAGGGACCAGCGTTTCTTACAATAAACACTAACACTACCGCTACATAAGATTATCGCCGGACCATGGATCAGTTACAGTTAGTGATGATGAGGGAAATTTTTCCTGAAACATGTTCTAACGTAAACTATATAATTCATGCGGTGCTTTAGTGTATTTCCAACCACCCTATTTACAGTACTTTAATTGCCACGAAATATAAAAAGATTCTGGACTCTATGTTTTGTATCTTTTAATTATCTTGGTTCATATTTGACCTCGGTGATCTAGGGGTTGCATTACTTGCCTCTTTCCCCAAGGGTCGCGAGTTCAAACCCGCCAAGGTTGATGGGTTTTTTAGGATGGAGAATCCAAGGGACCGTTCTCCGAGAGAGGCTAAACTAGTGCCTCATGAGCAAAATATAGTCTGCCTTCCTCCATCCAAATAATACGTTAATGTCCTACTAGATGTCTCTTTAAGGTTATGTGCAGACTACTAGCTGAAATATGTAGGAAAATAAGCGTGACTAAATTAGATTGGTTAAGAATGTCGGGTTAGGGAACACCATGTCCCCACTCGGAAGTATACTACTACTACTACTATATTTACATGGAAATATCTCAATGGAATGTGGTATACACTAGGCAACAGAGCGTATCATGCACCCATGTTGGCTTATGCCTGCGAAACGTAACCTTTAAAATTCTGAAATACAATACATATTAGTTTTGGAAAGACTATTTAACTCATGCCCCAAATGGGAGTCAGTGACCAATCACATTTCAATGATTTTTTATTTACAACCAATCACAGTCGTGTTTCGCCTGAAATTTACCAACTAAAGTTCATTATATTAAAGAGAGCTCCTCCTTTTTAACATTCTGAATAGGTCATAGCATTATTTTGCAGTGACCGACTCTCGAAGAAATACGGCTACCTGTTTGTATAATAGTGCATGAATGTCAGCAGATAGCGCATAGGGGAGTTAATATAAAAACATTTGTAGGAATTGATTATACCACAAAAAAACTACTGTTTGCACTTTCTTAAACGAATTATTTTCCAGGAAATGGCGTTGCAGAAAAATATAATTGACATATTTACATCATAGTACATCAGAAATTAATTAATGTTGGTTATAAATTTCTCCGCTAGGGTGCATTCTTAAAATATTGCAATCCTTTGGCAATAAATAATATAATCTGGTTGCAGTGATGAAGAAAAGAAGCAAATGAAGCGTACCAATCGTTTCTCATTTGTTTTCAAACATCGCCGTTTACATTAAATATATAAATATTTTAAAATAAATATATTTAAATAATGATTTGTGGGTAAACAGCTTAATTTTATTCGTTGAATAGTCATAACAAATGCCACTCTTGATTTCCAAATTCTCTAGATAAATTCACTCCTCACTTCGTGAGTCGTGAATTTATCGATAATTTGGAAATCACTCGTGACATTACTTATGAGAATTACAGGATGCGGCATAAGTCAGTTAACCACTACACATGGTTACAAGGAAAAAAATCAGATTGATTGAAACTGGCGTTTGAATACGGGACCTTCAGAACATAATCTCAAATTTTGAAGGACAACATTTTTAGCACAAAACCACTAAACCTGCAACATTTACGGGATTTGATTAAACATGAATTTGAAAACACTTTTGTTAATAATGGAAAAATATGTGATAATATCTGGAAGCCAGTGTTAAAACGATGTCATAAATGCTAAACAACAATGGAGGTCACTTTGAACAATTTCGGTAGTTTTTTGTATAGTTGTTGAATGCTACAGGAAATAATATATTTGAATTTTCGGTTAACTGACTTAAAATGCTGGAGTCTATTCTGTATTTGGGAAAATTATCTAGCCAGAAGAAATTGGAGATGGACCTTGAATAATTACAACAAATCATAAATTGAATAAATAAAATTAAAAACTATACACAGCCGGCCCGGGTTCGATCCCCGGTCGGGACAGGTTTCCTAGGTGATGTTTTTTTGGGGGGGGGTTGATCACTTGTAATGCAAATATCGGGAAACTTTAAGACCCAAACGGTCCCCAATATCATACGGCCATCTTAATCATCATTCATGTTCGCCTTAGATTAAGTTTAGGATTAAGGACTCTCCTGACACGCAGCATCATCATCACCTATCATATCATCAGGACAGTCGTAACTCCGCCTTCCGGGCGCCCCCTAACCATTCTGTAGTGTGTTACAATTACGCCAGTGCCAGGAGAGAATACCAGAAATATCAAAATGACAACCTGGGGTATTGAATACAAATTTGCATAAGAGTACAAATATTAATTTGACTTGGCCAGGTGTAATGAAACTAAGTATATGGTCACACGTAGAAATACATTATATAATGGAAATGGACAGCTAATGACAAATGAGGGAAATTTTGAGGAAGTGGCTGAATTCAAATACCTAGGAACAATAATCACAAATAGGAATGAGATGCACAAAGAAATTAAACATAGGCTCAATTCTGGAAATGCGTGCTATTATGCATTACAGAGACTCTTGATGTCCCAACTCCTTTCAAAAAACGTTAAACTGAAAATATATAAAACTATTATTCTAACCAGTTATATTATATGGGTGCGAAACATGGACTCTTACTTTAAGGGAGGAAAGGAGAACAAGTATTTGAGAATAAAGTACTTAGGAAAATTTTTGGACCAAAGAGAGATGAACAGACAGGTGAATGGAGAAGAATACATAACGATGAACTACAAGGTCTTTATAGGAAGCCAGATATAATAAGAACAGTTAAGTCTCGTAGACTGCGATGGGTAGGACATGTTGCACGTATAGGGAATGAAAGACTTGCATGGAAGCTTCTTGTAGGAAAGTCAGAGGGAAAACGCCTTGTTGGTAGACCAAGAATGAGGTGGGAGAATAACATTAACTATTATTTGAGGGAAGTAGATTATACATGGAATGACTGGAAAGCATTAGCTCAGGATAGGGATGTATGGAGAGCTTATGTCCACGCGGCCATGAACCTACGGTTTCGATGGTGCCAGTAAATAAGTAAGTGCAGAATGTGTCTTGAAAGAATTTTATTGTTAAAAACATTTCCAGTGAAACCTTTTACAACTAGACTCCAAGTCAGACATAAAATTAGATGGGTACAAGACCGAGTAACATAAATAAAAATCCAACCTGCATATGTGCGACTTCTTCATGAAAATTTGTACATACATGTTTTCAAGTTCGCCGAGTGTTTAGCCATTTTCTTCTTCTTCTAGTTCTACAGCCCTTTATGGGCCCTGGCTGCTGTCAAGTCCACGCATCCCTGTCCAACACTCTCCTCCATCCCCGGACATCGAGCTTCCTATCCTGCATCCATCCATCTATCTCAACTTCGGTCTTCCTCCATCTTATCTCAGTAGTGTATACTTTCTAGTGGTATTTTCCTCCATTCTCATTATATGACCCACCCATCTCAGTCTGAGGCTGCTATCTATTATACTCTAAAACCGGTAGATGTAGGAGTTCACCTGAAACGAAAATTAAAAATCCGCTCTAACGGTCGCAAATTTCGTTCTTTAACAACGAAACTCAGTATATGCTATTAAAATAAATCGAGGTAGGTATTATCCAAAACTCAGCGAAATCCGACCATTTTAGTTGGGGGTTAACCTGAATTCTGAAAATAGAAATTACTCTAGCAAACCGCCATGTTTGATTCGTCGAAACGTATAACTTTGTCTATACAAATTTTCAGGTACGGCGAGTGTTTACCTGCTATTATGCTCTAAAACATTAGGTGTAGGAGTTTACCTGAAACGAACATTTAAAAATCATATTTAATTTATTTAGGAGTAGGAGCGCACTCTAGTCATTAGCTAGTTGAATATAAAAAATTGGATTAGTGATAGGAAGCGTTGGAAATAAATATTTAAGTATTCAAATAAATGAAACTTCAATGTCTAATGTGTATTAATTGTGTAATGAATGTATTCAAACTTACCTAACTTCCATATCCCAAAACCGAGCTAATATGTTCCATTCGATCATGGCACTACATAAACAGAATGATAATATTATCCATCCGAAATTGTAAACCGTTCAATCGTTGCTACGTTACAATGCAACACTACTCCAATGCTACATCGATCAAAACCCCATTCAAGCGTAACAGTTAGATTTTTGCATTATTGGACAAGCAAAGGCATCGTGTCACATGTCCTGTTCATCGCAGTCTGCCAGACTTAATTTTTCTTATTATATCTGGTTCCCGTGTAGCTGTTTGTTATGTAGTTTTCGCCATTCTGGCGTCTGATTTAATATTTAGCCCACCTTCTTCTCAGTTTTGAACACATCTTACAATCGAGTGAGCATGGGATCTACTAGTCTCTGTTCTCATCTCATTTATAACTTAATGCTGAGTGAGGCTTCCTTCGGGAGAGAAGTAAAATCGTTTCGTAGGTTAGCAAGGGTTATTTCGTCATATAATTAAAATTCGTCACAGAAATGATTAGTTAAATTAGTCACAGATATCAGCCGGGTTGTCGCCCCCCCTACCCACACACACACACACACACACACACACGGTCATTTTCGGTGTCTTCCGAGCTAACATCCAAAATGTTCCCATAATATAGGTAATAAGATTATAAACTTTATTAAGGTCCCAGTTAGTTTTATAAGTTGTAATGTAAACAAACCTGATGTATGACTGCATTTTGCAATAACGGTTTTACTTTTAAACGTGTGAGAGAATATAGTTCGTTCTCTAACACTCGAAATAAAGGAAACAGAAATATATAATATATATTTCTATTTCCTTTTAATTTATTTCTCTTTTTCTCATTGAAACTCCGACTTATCAACCTCAATATAACCACATAGACGACGGGAGAAAGGATGCTTGGAGTGGGGATATTGTGGTTGTCATCTTTGACAGATTCCTACTCCCCCCAGAAAAAGTAGTTAAAAAGACATACGGTTATGATGCTTGCAAACAGTTTATATTCCATTTATCACTATTTAATTATATGCCATTGACAGACAGTCGTTAAATAACTTATACTAATCTCTTCTGAGCTAACTTCCAGTTGTAATGTAAACAAACCAGATGGATGACTGCATTTTCATTGGTCGAATAATGGTTTTACCTTTAAGTGTGTAAGAACATGCAGTTCGCTCTCTAACATTCGAAATAAAGGAAATACTATTTATTTAGCAGGTTTATACAATGTTTCACATCTTCCTGCGCCCAATTAATTAACTGTCATTCTCCTCTACATCTCTCTGTCATTCCAATCTCCATCGTCCAATCATTTTTTCCCTCATGCTGCTCAAAATACCATTAATCCACGTTATATTTGGCCTTCTTCTCCTTCTACCAAGTGGCAGCCATTCTAGCACTCTTCTTGGGAATCTGTCTTCTGCAATGCTTTTTACATGACCACACCATTTTGTTTGTTTTTTTTTATGAAATCCACAACTGAAGTTTGAACATTCATATTTTGTTTAATTACTTATTTTATTTTATCTCTTCTAAACATTCCAGTTAAAAATACTAATAATAAAAATATTTATTATCTAGCACATGTTTATATAAGTTATATGGCAGAATCTTAAAACATATAATTACAATTTGAATATATTGAATAAGTGTTGATATATTCTTACTCATGCACTATACAGAATACGTTGGGTTTTCTATTGTTTAAAAATGGCTGCTTTCTATAGAATTTTCTAAAAATTGAAAAATAAAACTATTTGAAAAGTGGAGAGAAACAATTTCGAATGTTTTCAAACACTTAATGAAAAATATCCTACAGTATCCATTGAGGGTATGGTGAAGATAACATCAGGTGAGTCAGCTTAGAGCATATAGTTTACTCGTAATGAAATTGCAAATAAAGGAATATCTATCGACATCATGGAAAAATCCTAAATGTCTAATTAGTTAGGTCCATATCTAATTTTTGCCATAAATAAATAAGAAATGGAAGTTCCTAATTTTTGGTACCATCTTATGCATTCAGTCTTATTTTCCGTAAAATACAATGTTGCCTAAGAACAATGTTTGTATCGATGGCAGTTCCTTACATAATTTAGTCATATGGCGGGTAAAAGTAGCATCACGGTTCCCTAAATGGGCGGAATCGTCGAAGTATTTTTTACAGTACAACTAAAACTTAGCTCGGAATTAAAGTATAACTTAATGATATTTAACATTGATGATGATGATGTTGATAATTATAATTATTATTATATTATAAATTATTATAATTAGGCACGCCGTAGCGTAGTGGTTAAGGCACTGAGCTACAAGCCGGAGGGTCGAGGGTTCAAGTCCCGTTGGGGTCAGGATTTTTAAACTGACCCAAACCCTCTGGCGGCACCATCGTCCTGGGGTCGACTCAGCATCTAACGGAAATTAATACCAGACGCTTGTTCTGGGGGTAAAGGCGGCCGTCACGCAGGGCTGACAACCTGGCTGACATAAAGTGCCGATTGTCTAGAAAAAGTGGAAGCCTTAACCTCCTACTATCCCAAAGGCCTCTGGGCCTGTTGTGGGATCAAAAAAATAATTATTATAGTAATATAATAAAATCAATTGGTAAGGCAGCATTACTTTTTCTTAGTTCTAGGAACCGCTGCATTCTTCTTGTCCGTTTTCTATTGCTCCCCCTATCTCGTGCCTCTCGCCTACGAGAGCAGAGAATTCGAGCTCGCTCCGTAGAGCAAGGAGATGATTACATCTGCTTTACAAAGTTTCAATTTGAGTACTTATGCAGAGCGTTTTATAATAAACTTACACTCATTTCTTGTCACGGTATATAGGCCTATATTTCTCTCATTTTTGAAGCTTAAACGAGAAATCAAATAAATAAATAACAGAGTGTCACATGGAGTATTAGATTTCTGTAAAGAAAATATCAGACACACAGAAGTACAGTACAAAAAAGCGATTTCACCTTCACCAACATCCAGCATAAGTTGTCCTATTCAAGAGAGATTTTACCTTCGTGGGGAATAAAGTACACCTGTTCGTTTCAGTCGAGGATTTCACTCCCAGATTCACTACAACCTATGGATCGCATACCATTAACTTAAACTACCGTACCATCCTAAAGTACGGGACTGGCATTTCGGAGAACAAGAGTGCATGATTTAAGCTCATAATTATTGTTATTATAATAATGATAATGATAATAATGAATGATAATGCTATAATAATAATAACTAAACTAATAATATAATAATAATGATAATATGATAATGGTAATAATAAATGATAATGATATAATAATAAAAATAATAATAACTAAACTAATAATATAATAATAATCATAATACAAAAGCAAATTAAAAGGACAAGACTGCTACATAGATTCTGATCTGACTAGACAGGAGAGAGAGATTCAACAAACACTCAGACAACGTGCAAGAGAAGAGCGAGAGAAAGGCAACACCGTACAAGTTGGGTACCAAAATGTTGGTAAACAATCAGTGGGTAAATGGACTACTCTCCTTCAACAGCAAGACACCTAAAGCATACTATCTTACCACATGCCAGAACAAGAACAAGCAACGACCATGCAATTACAATATCAACACTGAATGTACAAACACTTAGAACAAGCGAAAGAGAGAAAGAGTTAGATCATGCTTTAAAAGAAATAAAATTCGACGTATTAGGTCTTAGTGAAATTAGAAGAACTGGCGAAGCCATCATAGAAAAACAAAACGGAGACCTATTTTATTATATAGGCACAACTCCCGGACAAAGAGGAGTAGGCTTCATCATCAGAAAACAAGTCAAAATATGGTGCAAGAAATAGTAGGGGTGTCTGAAAGGATCGGAGTCTTAAAATTAGCAACTAGAGGCTCCACAATAACAATCATTCAGGTTTATGCCCCAACAGAAGCCTACAGCGATGAAACTATAGAACAATTCTACTGGAACCTGGGAACTACCATAGATCAGCACAAATCTACACTAAACCTAATCATAGGAGATTTCAACAGCAAAGTGGGCCCACGCAGCCACGAGGATGAAGACCCAGTGGGAAGATATGGGTATGGGGCAAGAAATGAAAGAGGGGAAAAGCTCGTTCAATTCGCACAAGAACATAAACTAAAGATAGCCAACACCTTTTTTAAGAAAATGCCTAGCTCAAAGTGGACTTGGCGCTCGCCAGACGGCAACACAAAGAACGAAATTGACTACATCCTAAGCGATAACCAAAGAACCATAAGAGATATCCAAGTAGTAGCCAACCTGAAATTCAGTACAGACCACAGGATGGTGCGGGCAAAAATGAAGATAGAAAGAAGAAGGAAGCATCCAACAAAGCAACATAGACAAAATATAGAAAACATAGACAGCAACAAATTCCAGCTACATCTTCGCAACAGAATTGCAGAGTCCAACCCCAACCGAGAAGCAGGTGCTCAGGAACTGTACAACTCCCTGGAACAATGTATACTACAGGCGACCAAGGACTCCAGCAAAAATACGAAAGCTCAGAAAGAAGGCAAACTCAGTCAAGGAACCATTGCCTTAATCGAACGTCGATCGGAGATGCTACAAACCAGAGACGCTTCGGAGTCGAATAGAACCGAGTATGCCGCAATGGACAAACTGACGAAAAAGGAAATACAGAAAGATCTGCGAGAGTACCGCACAACCATAACTAGGCAAATAATAGAGACCTCCAAATCGATAAGGAAAGCAAAGAGGGAAAGAAAGAAATGGTGACAAACAATGGATGCTAGGAATTAAGAACCAAGCAGGAGGGCCGCAACACATTAAGAACAGATATAATCCAGTCAGCCACAGATTTCTATAAATCCCTATATACAAGCTCCCTAACAACCCAGGCAACAAACACATAGGCATATTCGATGCTAAACTCGAAAACCACGTCGACACCTTTCCCCCAGTACTGGCCAGCGAAATTAGAACTGCAATAGATGAAATGAAAAATGGCAAAACACCCGGAGAGGATGGAATATACAACGAATTGCTAAAACTGGCTTCAGATCAAATACTACCATCACTCACAAACATCTATAACAAAATTCTGCAGACAGAAGAGATACCCGAGCAATGGAAATCAAGCACATCATTCTTCTCCACAAGAAAGGCACAAAAGATGACATGAATAATTACCGACCCATAAGCCTGATGTCCAATCTATACAAACTATTTTCAAAAGTGCTAACAAGAAGACTAACAAAAGTCCTGGACGAAAACCAGCCAACAGAACAAGCCGGATTCCGCTCAGGCTTTAGTACACAGACCATCTCCAAGCAATTAACCAAATAATAGAAAAGACAGTCGAATACCACCATACATTATATCTAGCATTCGTCGACTACAACAAGGCATTCGACTCAGTAGAACATTCAAGTGTCCTCCAGGCATTACACACACAAGGAATCGAACACAAGTACATCCGCGTTCTGGATAAGATCTACAGCCAAAGCTATGCCAAGGTGAAGACAGAAATTGTGGGACAACCATTCAGTCTCAAAAGAGGAGTACGACAAGGCGACCCAATTTCTCCTAAACTTTTTACATGCGTGCTTGAAGACATATTTCGAAAACTAAACTGGAACAAGAAATACGGAGTAAATATAAACGGGAGCAGGCTATCCAACTTAAGATTTGCTGACGACGTGGTATTGTTCGCCAGATCCCCTAAAAACAACTCCAATCAATGCTACAAGAGCTCTCAGAAACTAGCAAAATTGCAGGCCTTTCGATGAACAAAAGCAAGACACAAATTATGTCTAATGGTCCGGGAAAACCCAATCAAAGTCGATGGAATGGATCTTCAATATGTAAGCGAGTACATATACTTAGGACAACTACTCTCCTTCCATCAGAAAGTAAGAGAAGGAAATAAGCAGAAAAGAATAGCTCTCGCCTGGAAGGCGTTCTGGTCACTGAAATTTATACTGCTGGGACAAGTCACTCAACCGGAAACTCAAAATGGAAACACTACAAACCTGTGTTCTTCCAACACTGTTATATGGCTGCCAAACTTGGAATCTTACTGCCAAACTGAAGTACACACTCCAAGTATGCCAAAGGAAAATGGAGAGGAAAATCTTAGGCATAACTTGAAGGACAGAATCTCGAATACAACACTTCAAGCGATATCCTCAACAACTGATCCGCACAACAAGCCATCAGGAAAAAATGGAAGTGGGGAGGCCACGTCGCAAGAATACAGGACGACAGGTGGACAATAAAAACAACCATGTGGGACCCGTACACAGGCAAGAGACAGCGCGGAAGACCAAGACGACGATGGGCTGACATCTTCAAAGAACGAGCAGGGGCGCAATGGTCCAGAGTCGCCAGATGCAGGAAAAGATGGAGAACGATGGAGAGCCAACTGTGTATTAACTAATCACAGAACAGACAGTGTATACAAACCAAGTGCTACATCCAAGTCAACTTCTCCACCACGGAGTACTCACCTGGTGACACTCTCTCAAATAGAGCTTACCCCTGTACAGGGAGGCCTTTGCCCTAAAGGACATATCAGGCTTTATTTATTTATTTATTTTTAATCATAATAATAATCATAATATTAATCATAATATATAATCATAATAATAATCATAATAATAATCATAATAATAATCATAATAATAATCATAATATAGCGTAATAATAATATAAGTAATAATAATAATAATAATAATAATAATAATAATAATAATAATAATAATAATAATAATAATAATAATCATAATCATAATCATAATAATCATAATAATAATAAGCATAATAATAATCATAATAATAATAATCATAATATTAATCATAATAGTAATCATAATAATAATCATAATATAATAATCATAATAATAATGATAATGATAATGATAATGATAATAATGATAATAATAAATGATAATGGTATAATAATAACTAAACTAATAATAATAATATAATAATAATAATAATAATAATAATAACTAAACTAACTCATTGTTCCGTATTAAATTTAAAAATATTAACTCACTGACACTATCTAAGCCATAGATTCATGGTCGCGCGGACATAAGCTCCCATTCATTCCCTATCCTAAGCTAATTTTTTTTCAGTAATCCCTGTATGATTTACCTCCTTCAGATCAGGGTTAGAGTTATTCTCCCACCCCATTCTTGGCCTACCTATTTGGCGCTTTCCCACTGGTTTTCCTATAAGGAGTTTCCATACACGTCTTTCATTTCCCATTCGTGCCATGTGTCCTTCCCATCGCAATATATATGGCTTAACTGTTTTATTACATCTTGTTTCCTATAATGATTATGTAGACATAATTGACATAATTCACTGTTATGTAGTCTTCTCCATTCATCAATCTGTTCATCTCTGTTTGGTGGTCCAAATTTTTTTCAAAGGACGTTATTCTTAAGCACTCATAAGCTCCCCCCCCTTAAAGTAAAGAATTCAAGTTCCGAATCCTGGAAGAAAAACATTTTTATACATTTTCAGTTTAACTTTTGTTTTTTAGAGAAGTTTGGATGACAAGAAGCTCTGCAATGCATTTGCCTAATGGCAAGCATTTTTCGAATTAATATACTGCTTGCGCGACAGGCCTAGAAGACCCTTAGCCTACCAGCCGGCTGCTAGCCTCACATTCACATATGTCAATCACACAGGTAGATGATCATCCAGCCAGTGTGGGGGTGACATGTGGTCAGCATGTCGAGTCCCCCAGCCGTTATAGTTGGTTTTCTCAACCCTAAGCTTATATTTAATTTCTTTTTTAGCCTCATGATTGTTTGTAATTATTGTTTCTAGATATTTGAATTCAGCCACATCTTCAAATTTTCGCTCATTTTCATCAACTGTCCATTTCCACTGTATAATGTATTTTTATATGTAACAATATACATTTAATTTTATTGATGTTTATTTCCAACCCAAATTTAATAAAATAATAGCATTTAACAATATAAATAGTGTGCATAATATATGTAGTATGATTGAGGTACATTGTTTGAGAGATAATTGTTTCATTTTTTAATTTAATTTAATGAGAATTCGAAGTGTTAAACAATAAATAGATTTTTTGTAAACGAATTTGCTGTTGGAGAAATTGTAATTTGAACGAAAGACAAATGTCAGGAAACTTAGGGCCCAACGGTCCCCGAAAATCATCCGGCCATCATCATCATCATCATCATCATTATTATCATCATCCTTCACCGGTGTGGAAAGCAACGGGAAGCTACCACACATATAATTCCCTAGTAAAGCTGGCAAAGCATAGCATGAAAATGCTATGAATGCAGTGAAAGACCTGCTCTCGGGCAGAATTATTATGGATGAAGATATATATATTGAGCATGTCTGATGTGTGCTGATAACATTAAAACTGCCGGTTGTTCTAATATAATAAGTCCCGGTTTAATTAAGGTGTTACTTTCGTATTTTATCTTTTTCATGTAATGGTGCGACAGGTGGTCAGCCGGCATCCGTATGTATTACAGAACACGAAAAATAGGAGATTCATCCCATCCCTCGATCTGATATTACAAGAAACGAATAGAGGATTATTATTTTTTGTTATTGAATCGTGCTTAAAGTTCGGTTTGTTACTGATACAACTAATAATTATGTAGTTTAGCAACAATGGCAGTTAAGACTGAGGGAGCTGGCTTAGCGATAGCGTTTCAGACTCATATTCTGGAGATTCGAACCTTATTTATAGGTGTTTTCCTTCGATTACTAAGACAAACTCTGGGTTGTGGTTTTAGTACCAAGATCCATTTCATTGTATTCACTATTTCATAGTTCTATTAAAAAATAAATAGACGCGATATAACCTAGATGTTAAAGGGTCTATAAAACATGTTGTTGGAAATGTTAGTAGATAAAATAAACAAAACCTTTGAATTGATAAAATATATGTACGATATCTCATCAATTGCATCACAAATTAGACCAATCCCAGGCAGGATCTAGCTCGATCGAGATCTGCCCTTCGTAGTCGTTGAGTGGAACGTGTCAGTGGCGTGCATTATTATCAATAACAGTACTAAGCACATAGTATGCCATATTATCTAACGTAATATAGTATTCTATGTTTATACCATTTTTTGTTTATGTTTTGAAACTGTTTCCTAAATTTGTTTTGTTTTATATTATTTCCTAATGTATTTAATTCTTCAGTCTTGTATTAATCTCTTCTATATTGTTTTGTTTATTTTATTTACCTTTGTATTGTTTTAAGTTTTATGTGCCAGAATTTATTTCATATCATGAAACTGGCTCCTATATATATATATATATAGATAGATAGATAGATAGATAGTCCACCGCTGTGGTCTCGAGGTAGCGTGCTGCCTTGTCACGTAGAGGGCCCGGGTTCAATCCCCGGTCGGGGCAGTTTTTCTGGGTGAGGTTTTTATCGGGGTTTTCCCTCATCTGTAAGACAAATGTCAGGAAAACTTTAAGGCCCAAACGGTCCCCGGAATCATATGGCCATCATCCTTACCATTATCATTATCATCATCATCCTTCACCGGTGTGGAAAGCAACGGGAAGCTACCACACCTACACAATTCCCTAGTAAAGCTGCAAGCATAGCATGAAAATGCTATATATATATATATATATATATATTGTTTTCCCTCTTCGTTTAACTAAAACTTTGTATACATTCTACTTGTATTATCTCTGTAACTGAATTGTACCTGAGCACGAGAAATTGCTCATTCGGATGTCAATTTGAGAATATATACTTTTCATATTCATTGTTTTTTATTTTTATATCCCACCGTTGAGGTTATATCTTTTATTATAAAACTTACATGCCTTTTTTTTATTTTTATAATCCGTCTTCCTCAACTTCAATATTTCGTAACGCTTTTCGAAGTCTTAGCATCATCTTCATGACTCTTCTTGTAATTGAATTTAATTGTAAATTTTATATTTGGGAATAACTTTTATTCCTATTAAAAACTATTTTATAAGCAATTTATAGTCACCCAATCATAAAGAATAAAAGAAAACTGTTCCACGTTTAACAGATCACCACTAAGTGACAGAACAATAAATGTCAGAATAAAAACAGATAATGTAAACAGAACAATAAAAGATACACCATATTTACTCGCATAATTGACCCCCTCGCGTAATTTCCTCTTAGGTTTTTCATATATATTTTTTCTTAATCCACCTCTGATACAATGTACATTACCTGTTCAGTTACAATTATGAACGCTCTTATGAAGTTTTCAAGTACAGCACAAAGGAATTCATGGAAAACCCAAGGTCGAATTCATCCCCTTCTACAAAGATCTAATGGTACCTGTAGCCTCTGTTACCCACGCATCTGTTGTCAGTCTGAATACAGATAGGTATCATTGTGCATTTGGTGTTATTCCGTCACAGCGTCAACTGTGGGAAGAAAGTATAACAGGTACACTGCAAATTTTAGGTTACAAGTTATACATTTGGCCAAGGAAAACCGAGTGGAACATGCGGGAAGAAAGTTCGATATACAACCGAGATTAGTGCGGTATTGGAGTCACAAAAATAGCAACTAGAAAATGCAAAATCTACGTTTAATTCTTTTCGTGTGGTAAATATCCCGAGGTTGACTGCGAAGTTGTGGATTACGTAATAGGACTTGAAATGATGGTTTTGCTGTAAACACACGAGATGATACAATCCAAAGCAAGGGAAGCTGTATCAAAGCGTGGAAGTACAGATGCTGATTTCAAGGCGAGCAGGGGGTTGGCTGTTCATCTTATGAGGAGAAATAGACTGAGTTTGAGAAGACGAACAACTCTAATCAAACGCCTTCCACGTGATAGTGTTCTACCTTGTGAAAGCGTATCCATATTTTCAGTCATCGCATAATTTCCCCCCTCGAATTTTCACTCCTAAATCTTGAAAAAAGGGGGAAATTACTGTAGTAAATACAGTAAGTGATATAATTAATAATTAGCTTATAATATTTTTTTTTAGAACAAAATAAAATTAAACTCCATATTAAATTAATGTATTATTTTGTGTCATTACTCTACCAGCTTTTGAAATCCCACTCCCACTACAGCTGTGCACCAACTTCTGCCCTCTATTAAGAACTCTCTGTCTGTTTTACTACGGGGTGAATCATAAATATGGCTATACGTTTGATCGCGTTGTGTGATGAAAATATTATCATTAAAAGAAATATGAAATCACTGTTGGAAAGGCAATTATTCAAATTACAACAATGGAATAAAATAAAACAGTGTAGAACTTACGTCATTAGTCAAACTGGCGTTGAATATGCAACAGCAAATTACAATTGCTGCATGAGCAATAACGTATGCTATTGATCGTGAGGCCGCAAGACGGGCAAGACGTGAGTTTAACGTAGCATTGCAGCCGTCGACTGTGGGGACGTGGAGAAATTAGTGATTAAGGGAAAAAATAGAGCTATTCCTCTAAACATGTTTCATAACGCAATGAATGACTTCCCAAAGCGTTGCCAAATATGCTTCGATGTAAACGGTTAACAGTTTGAAGCAATAAAGTGACTTGCTTAGTGTTGTTGTAAGTGTTTTGTTTTGTTCTATTGTTGTAATTTGAAGGATTATCTTTCCAATGATAACATCATATTTCCTTTAATAATAATATTTTCGTCACAAAATGCGATCAAACGTATAGCCATATTTCTGAATCACTCTGTACTCTTTGTTCTAAAGTAGCGATCCTCCCATTGCGGTGTCCAAACCATTTGGCCTGATCCAACTTCAATGTTGAAATTTGTTCTCTCCATCTCCTTCGAGGACGACCTTGATTCCTCTTTCCCGTAGGATGGTATTCCAGAATTTGACATGGCAGTCTGTCATGAGACATTCTTAATAAGTGGTGATACTAGTTGTTTAGGCATTGATTGATAGTTTCCGCAATTATATTAAGCAATAAATAATTTTTATTGTATATTGTTTAGCCATTGCCTAATGTCGCCTGTATTGATGTGTCCACTGCAAATTCAACTGAACACTTATTTTTAATTAAATATTATGATTACGAATACGAATATTAATGATGAAATGGATCGTGACAATGAAATTCCAACTCAGCATTTGCTTTGAAAACTGAAGTAAATCATGAAATTCCTCAGTCAGATTGGTCGTAATTAGTATTTTAAGTGAGGATTTTCCCAATAGAATCTCAAATGCTATCGTCTGTGCTAACCCTTAATATATTTTTTATTTTATAACGAAGGAACTAACTATAGACCTTAGGCATTTTTCTAAAAATTCTAGGATTGATAATGACTTTTATATTCCATCCAGTATATCGTCTTAGTTCTACTTTTGATTTAGGCCACGTGAAAGACGGAATGAAGGACTTGGTTAAATTGAAGCCGGAAATTTTGTTAATATAGGTTCATTAAGAACTTCGCCAGGAGAGAGAGAGAGAGAGAGAGAGAGAACAATGCCCTAGAGAACTTGTTAATGTACCTACTTAAAATCCATTAACATCCTTTTGTTTGTCTTAGTTATAACATATTTATAGATATAACTCGACCAGGATCATGAGATCCCTGTTGTTTGTCTGTTGTAACGTTTACTCGTCTTGGTAGAACTGTATTGAACTGGTTATGTGATTAATGATAATTATGATACCATCTCTTTATCTACTTAAACTTTTGACTCTTTGTACATCCACCTATCTATGCTTGTATGCATAGTACGTATATACTCGTATATATGCATATTCATGCATATATGACAAGATAAGAAAAATAAATGCCTGGACGGGATTTGAACCCGGACCTCTGAGTTGATATCTCAGTGCGCTACCACTTACGCTACCAGGCGAATGCAGAACAAACATTTATTTTTCTTATACATCCATCCATAGTAATTCTGCCCGAAGGGAGGTCCTTCACTGCAATCATAGCATTTTCATGCTATGCTTGCAGCTTTACTAGGGAATTGTAGGTGTGGTAGCTTCCCATTGCTTTCTACACCGGTGAAGGATGATGATGATGATGATAATGATAAGGATGATGATAATGATGGCCATATGATTTCGGGGACCGTTTGAGCCTTAAAGTTTTCCTGACATTTGTCTTACAGGTGAGGAAAAACCCCGATGAAAACTTCACCCAGAAAAACTGCCCCGACCGGGGATCGAACCAGGGCACGCTGCGTGACAAGGCAGCACGCTACCTCAATATCACAGCGGTGGACTTCTTAAATATATATATATATATATATATATATATATGGCCTATGTATCTATCTGTCTATCCATCCATCCATTCATATATTTGTATACGGTATTTATTTATATCTGTCTACAACAACAACAACGACAATACTACTACTACTACTACTACTACTACTACTACTACTACTACTACTACTACTACTACTACTACTACTACTACTACTACTACTACTACTAATAATAATAATAATAATAATAATAATACTTTATTTATTCTGGCAGAGTTAAGGCCATAAGGCCCTCTCTTCCACTCAACCAGCACAAATACAAATAAATATTTGACAAATATAGATATACACTATACTAATTATAAACAGTTAAATATACAATAAATGTAGCAAAGTAAATTTCATGTACAAACAACATTTTATAGGGTAATAACAATAATGATACGATAATAATAAAATAATAATAATAATAATAATATAATTATGATAAATTATACGAGAAACACCAATTAATATATATACCTTACACTGGGTAATAATGAAGTCGAGGTTAGAGCAAATATAAATTTAGATTTCCTTTAAAAGATGCCAACGTCCGGCAGACCCTTATTTTTTGTGGTAGAGAATTCCAGTTGCGGGAAGTGAAGATGGTATATGACATGGAGTGATGTGATGTCCTATGTTGCGGTATATTAGGCAAGAGACTATGTTGTGATCTTGTGTGTAAGTTATGGTTTGAGGATAGATACTGGAAACGGGATGATAAATAATTGGGAATCGAGGTATGTAGGATCTTAAATAAGAGAATTAGACAATGACTAATGATAATGATAATTATAATTATAATTATAATGATAACAATAACAACAATAACACTAACAATAATAATGGTATAATAATAGGCCTAATAGTAAGAATAATAGCAATAGAAATATCATCATCATCCGGCATCATGACAGCTGCCGCCGTCTTCCGGAAACCAAACGCCATTCCTCTCTGTCCATCCATTGATCTTCCTCCAATCCTCTAATATTCATAGCCGCTTGTACACCTTCTATCCAAGTTTTCTTCGATCTTCCTCTCTTCCTCCTTTTCATTGGGATCCAATCCATAACAATTTTAGGCAAGTAATAACAGTAAAAGTAACGATACAATGTGTCTAACTCAACCTCTAGCCCCGCTAGTGGAAAAGTAACTGCAGGCAGTGAGTCATTAACTCAGACCGGCCAAGCATATCAACTGCACGGCATGATAATGAAGCGTGAAAATAAGTACGTACCTTTTGACAGAATATGTTGGGAATGTTCTCCTCCTACATCCATACATTTTCGGCACCGTGATAGGAAACACTAATTCACACGATAAGTTGCTGTTCGGTTATAAGTCTATTTCTGTCCTGATATAATCTTTCAGTTCGTCTGACGTGTAAGGATTTCTTGCATACACTTTATTTTTTAAGTACCTCCACAAATCAAAATAGCAAACAGCTAAATCTTGGGACCGTGTTGACCACAAGCTTATATTTATCATCCCTATCTTTTAAAAAACCCTAATTATCCCTGGTGTGTCAGTAGCTGTATGCGCAATTGCTGAATCTTGCTGTATATATCCATTTCGACAGTCAATATCAGTCAGTTCTTCGAGAAATTGTGTCATTCTGTCATCTCTGTATTTATATCCATTAATTGTGTAACTAAAAAAAAATGGATCTATAATTCTATAGTGTTATATTCGTAACCGTTTCGTATCTCATCATGTTGTGCTATTCGGAATGCAGGTTTCTTGGCAAGTCGTTGGCGTATGTTCTAATCTTTCTCCTATTTCGTCTAATTTATCCCCAGTCAGCATACGATTTGTTACCCTTGATTTCTTATCGAGCACAAAACCCGTATTTCTAAATTTGTTTACAAGTCGTCGAACGGCCTTTCTATTTGGAGGATTTAGACCGCGAAATTGTGTTCTCTGCAAGACTCTATTTTCACATAACTATCGTATATAAATACACAAGGATCATAATAACTATGAACTAAGACAACTATAGAACTTAACTAAGTGCTTAATTTTACTTAATAACATAAAAATACAGTATTGCACTATAACGCGTGTTACACCTTACAAGCATGTTGATCAACTGACACATTCCGCCAGGCGCCAGTTGTACTGCGTGGGCAGCGGAGTTGATGACTCACTGCTTGCAGTCACTTTTCCCTCTAGCGGCCGCAAGTCGAGTGAGACGCATTGTAGTAATAACAGTAATAATAATAATGCTGATAATGATAATAATAATAATAATAATAATAATAATAATAATAATAATTGTATGACAGTTAATAAGGCTTTCTCTTCCATTCTACCAGCGCACTATGTTATTTTCTCAATTCATGTATGTAATGATGTTTTTTTGTAATGATGTTTCCTATTTCCACGACTACGTTACATTTTCTTTATCTTACGTTTAGGGTTATTTGTGTTTGATTCTGTTAAACTTTGTTTGCAATGGGAACCTTACATTTTAAGGAATTCAATAAAAAAAAGTCCGTCGCCCAGAAATTCCGTAAACTAAACGAATTCCTCAGTAAGTGGAATTTATGGTTCCATTTTGGTGGTTTACGGAATAGCCTATATGTTTGTTTTGTTAAATTGGATAAACTTAACTTCTGATGCGAGCTTATTAAAATGTCGGACAGCAGTGAAAATAAATTATATACGAGTACAACCGTAAGTTAATAGGCCTACCTGTTTGCATATTGTTGTATAATTTGACGCCGATTCAAAATGGCCCTACCTAATATATCTACCGATTCCAAATAGGCCTAATATGCGTACCGATTTCAGATTGCTTCGATTAGGCAGACTTTTAGAAAACTATTATATAAATTAAGTCCACCGCTGGGGTCTCGAAGAGTTAGAGATGCTGCCATTTTGTCACGCAGCGGGCCCGGGTTCTAATCCCAGTTGGGAGGGATTGTCCGGGGTTTTCCTCACTTGCTAAGACAAATCTTCAGGAAGTTAGTTTTTAGTGTAGGGCACACAGCGGTAAACCGAACAAATATCCGGCCATCATCATCATCCATGTCATGATCATCACCATCCTTCACCGGTGTGGAAATCAAAGGGAAGCTATCACACCTATAATTCCCTAGAAAAGCTGCAAAGCATAGCATGAAAATGCTATGACTGCAGTGAAAGACCTGCCCTCGGGCAGAATTACTATGGATGGGATGGATATAAATTAAACGAATGTATCTTATAGGATACCATCGGCGATTTAAAGGTTAATTTTAAATTAAATGGTAGATATACCGACAATGTTAAAAAATGAAGGATGCTGGAGTTACAAGTTTTGTTTTCTGGTTTCCGATAAACCTCCCACTTGTAATGTCGAATTTCGTTAGGTGCTTTCACAATACCTTCCTCGGTGTTAATAGCAACATAAGGAAAGCGATTTTATTTTCAGGTGAACTCCTATATCTTATGGTCCATTTTTTTTTTCTGGTTCTGGAACCGTAACCTTACTTTATTAATTTATTTTCTATACGGCCAATTAAATGGGTTTTGATTAAACAAAAATTTGCACCTCCAGAGCAGTGCACGGCCGGACACACACACCCACCACACACCCACCCACCCAACACACACAAACACACCACCACACACACACACACACTTACAAAACACACAAAAGCCTTTTTCCATCAATAAAAGACAGATTAAAACAACTGCCAATCACTCCAGAATCCACTGCAATAGTAACAGGACAAGGAAAAACAAGATCCTACCTTCACAGATTTCACATAATAGACAATCCTACATGCACATGCAATAGAGCACAACAAACCATAAACCACTTAATATATGACTGCCAAGATGTAAAACACACAGAATGGAATTGATAAAAGCCATAAAAAGAAGTGGAACCACCTGGCCAGCCACAAATCAACAACTAGTAACTAAGCATTTACTAGAATTTAGGAAGTTTATTCAGACATTAAAATTACAAAATTGATAATGTAAATATGTAACAGTTTATAAAAATGAGATTATTAGATTTAGAATTACGTACACTAAGCAAAATGTAAATAATATAAATATAGAGGATAGTATAGACAATAGTATATAGTTAAGACATAGTAAAATGTAAATGTAAATATGTATATACTGTTATGTAATAGCATAATATAAGTCATTGACGTATTATATTAAAACAAAGCATGTAATATTACTCTGTAATGGGGCATGCTGAGGAATTAATAAAGAGAGAAAAAAAAATACACTCACAAGGTGAATTCAAACTCTACCGAAAAAAACTTTCACAAGTTGTTCAGGGATGTTTTTGTGGGGTGAGATAGAGGGATGAGATGAGATGTTGCCGTTGACAATTCGCAGACTATGCGGCTTCAACATGGTGGGACGCCAGCACATTTTGCAGTGAATCTTAGGGTATACCATGATGAACATTTCGCGCAAAGAATGGATTAGTCATAGCAATTTTGTTCCACGGTTAGCTTGGTTACAAGATCTGACACCTATGAACCTCTTCTTCTAGGGTCACGTAAAGACCGTGGTGTAGCCTACGTGCTCCTGTCGAAACATGTGTGGACCTGGTTGCTAGAATTGTAGCAGCCGCTGGCGTTGTGCGCCTATCTCCTGGTATACTAGAGCGCGTGCGACATTCCACAAGACATCGCAATCGCTGCAAAAAGTTGTCGTGGTCATGGCGGTGAACACATTGAGCAATTACTTTAAACAGTGTAAAGGGATATTTTGAAATAAACATATTCCGAGTAAAGAGATACGAAAGTGGTTGAGTTATACAAAACGAAAACAATAAAATGTCATCATCATCATCAACAATAATCACGGATTAAGCCCATGGGGCTTGTTCCGGTCTCATAGGTTCTCATTCAAAAAGTTTAATCCATCTCTTTTTCGGTCTACTAACATTCCTGTCTCCTTTTGTTTAGTAATTATGTGTATTTTTGGAATGCGATCATCTTTCATTCTTTGAACATGTTTTCCCAGATTTTTCTAGATTCTTTTATTTTATCTAAAACAAATTATTACTCGGTAATTAGCCATCGGAAACTATGTGTTCCTAATATGAAAACACTGGGTAAACATTCCTGAACAACTTTTAAAAGTTTTTTTGGTCCATTTCAGATTCACCCTGTATAGATATGTACGCTATAGGCCTATATACATTTTGGTCATGGTAATTCTCGGTATCTACTAGATAGGATCGGTGAAGATGAGTGATTTTTTTTTTTCAAAAATATTTTCACGAGAACAACCTCAATAGCTTCATTCTTTTTGGAAGTAGCTAATAGAGATTACAATTATAAATAAGTATACATACAAGTTATGTTGAATTATAAGGTTAAGATAATATAAAATACAAGCTAATACCCGGCGTGCGCTGCTACGCCTAAATAAATGAAAATTAATGTGCTTTTATGTTTAGTTGAATAAGTAAGAGGAACAATTTATATCGTAATTATTTTTAGATACCCCGTGTTGTTTACCCGGCGTTGTCCGGGAATGTACTCATCCCGATCTTCTTGGCATAAATGAGCTGAAAGACAAAAATAAATGTACTTATGATTAGTTGAATAAGTAAAATAAAAAATAATTATAATGTATATCGTAATTAGTTTAAGATTCCCCGTGCTGATTACCCGGTGTTGCCCCGGAATCTACTTATCTCGATCTTCTTGACATAAATGAGCTAAAAGACAAAATTCGTTATTCTGAGTTATCCGTAAAAGAATACCCGTCATGTGCTGCTATGCTTGCACAGGAATCTACGTACTTGTCTCGATCTTCTTGGCATCAATGAAAGACAAAAATGGTTATTGTGAGTTATCCGTAAGAGATAAACATATGCTGTTGCGGACTTTTTGTAGAGCTTTTTGAGATATTCATTTCTGCGTACATTAATTTTGTGTATTTGTTATGGTTTAGGCAGCCTAAGCCGTTCAAGAGTCCAGAGAGCTACTTTTCCACGTTTTCCACTACAAAGGGCGATTTTCAAGGGTGTAGGAGTTGAGTATCACAATTCTCTTATAGCCTATGTTCATCCCGGGAATCTCCTGAACATTTTGCAAAAAGCCCCATCACAATCGGATCAACGGTATGGAGGACTATATAGAAGGTCCTTGGGCAACCTCTCTTTTGCTGGTGTTAACTAGCCAGTATATGGGTGATATGTGTTCACCTACAAGTGTATGATAAAAATATATTACACGTGTAATAAAAAATAATGAAAATATAGTAAACTAATTAATTATGCCTACAACTACACTATCTATTTCTATATTAGCTGGATTTCTCATCCTAGAACCGCTTCTTATTGTAGTTTCTCATGATGTTGGTTGGAGAATGATGCCATGCTAGCCGAAATTTCTTGAGGATAAAAATATCTTCTCCCTTAGAGACTCGAACTAACGCCAAGTCCTGTAGCTCTGCACCAAGGCATGATGTCCTAAATCGTTCGGCTACCGTACGGGACTTAGACATATATTATACGTTCCATCTTTTCTACTTTGTATGTGGCGAATTAAGTTTTAAGAATATTAATTTCTGCAATCTCATGTTTTTAATTCGATAATTATAAAAATCTAAATGTTTATAAGAATACTTTAAGCTTTGTATGTTCTACTGTGTCTCGAGAAGTATATATCGTTACAACGGGTAGTAGAATTTTTCTACATCTATCATGGGACGGGCGAATGCAGAGTTAATAGTGCGTATGTTTTTCTAACTGAAGATTGTAAATTCAGCACAACTATTCTATAGCCTAGGCCTATATCTTGAATTTCAGAAAAAGGTGAGAAACGTCAGATTACCCTCCGAATATGACGTAATCAAGCATCTAAATATATTAATAAACGCGGCTTAGTAAACTCGCGTTAAATTCGAACATGTCGGCAGGAGAACTGGTAATTTGTCACGAGGTTCAGGATTTTTTAGTTTATGCACCTATTTAGAATTATTGGTGTACTGTAAGCCTATATATTGACATATATCATCGTTTATTATCTGCCCTTATACAATTTTATATTATATTGATACATATTTAATAAAGCAACGAACAATACATTATGGTCCATCCGTAGTTCGACACGTGTATATTTCACCAGTCACACAATTTATGATAACAAACAAGTTGAGCATTACGACTGTAGCATTGTATCTATGTGGGTCAAATACGGAAGTTCTCTGTGTCGGGTTATACTGTATTCTATGTGGCATATCAGGAGTAATTACATAATCTTTACACTTAGCACTAACAATAAAAGACTATTAACTATATCTGTCTAAGCAGTTAAAACTAAAACTGTAACTGCAATCTATGTTGCAATTTCTAGAATAATTCTATAATCTGTCGATTTATAACTAACTAACTAACTCACTGGTTCTTTTGAACCCATAGGTTCATGACCGCGCGGATATAAACTCTCCATACATCCCTATCCTGAGCTAATATTTTCCAATTATCCTCTTATAATACACTTCTCTCAAATCATTATTAATGTTATTCTTCCACCTGAATTTTGGTATTCCATCTGGGCGTTTTCTATCTGGTTTTCCTAAATGAAGCTTCCATGCACCTCTTTCGTTTCCCATTTGTGCCACATGTCCTGCCCATCGCAGTCTAAGAGACCTAAGTGTTCTTATTATATATTTCTATAAAGACCATGTAGCTCACTGTTATGTAGTTTTCTCCATTCACCTCTCTGTTCATCTCTCTTCGGTCCAAAACTTTTCCTAAGAACTTTATTCTCAAATACTCGCAATCTTCTTTCCTCCCTTAAAATAATGGCCCATGTTTGACATCCATATAAAGTAACTATGCACATAAAACTAAAAACTATGTTCTTATCCAATCAATTAACAAGAGCATAAACTATGTAAGAAGTTATGTAGTCAAACTTAGACTTTTAGAAGGTGTCAGCGATAAACAAGAACTGAAGATATTTCCGCTTAATAGCTAGCTACTATCCACAATATTCCAAGAGAGTGTACATGACAAGTGGAGTGTGTAGCTTTGTTGATTTGTATATTTTTCTGCTCTTCAGTAATTTTGCCGCTACGGTACAGACGTAAATAACAACAAGTAGGCACTGATTTACAATCACGATATAGTATGTATTCAACTTAACCTTTGCGGAGGATGAATAAAGACTTGAGATAGGAATTGTGGAGGGTGTCACAGAATACGTACAACCACAGGCATTTTTGAGAGTATTCATACTCGATGTCAGGGCCGGAAACCTGCATTATGGCAGATAGTGGGCATTTCGAAGAATTCTTTTAAGGTACTGAAAACATGTATATTTGTGAAATAAATTTAAAATTGGTATAGATTTCCTTTTGAGTTAATGTAATTTTTTTATTTGTTGTTGTGAGTGAATTTTGGCAGTTTTTGCAACAATAATTTTGTAATTTATAATTTCGATTAAAATAATACTTAACTCCTATTTTGTCTAATTTACTGTAATATTTTAGACTAAAAAATATATTATGTCACAACTTGCCTCACGTATTTAACAGGATGGGTTAAGTTGTGGCACAGTGCATAGTTTAGGAAAATATTAGTATCAAATCACCGGACCCATTCTGTTTGTTTGAATTATATTTCATACTGTAAATAAAGCCGTATATTATATCTAAATTACCCTACCATTAAAAAAAAGTACTTTTTTTTATTGCGGCGCTAGAGTGGACTGCGAATCCCACTTTTGACACCAGATGTCACCGGTGGCGGTGGCGTGGGAAACAAATATAATTTATTTCATTTTACTTACACCAGTTTTCATGAAAGTTCCAAGTCTTTGTTTTTTACAATACTTCACTCTAGAAATATACATAATTTTATGCTATTTATCTCATTTTCTTCAAACTCGCTGCTATCTTCACTTAAAACCACTCTTCAAATCACTTTCACTGGTCCAATAGTGGGACACGACTCACTGACAACCAATTCCACATCCCTCTTTTTATTCGATAATTGGAATTATCTGGAAGCCAATCTCTTTCTAAAAAAGAGATTCATCTGGAAAACGGTCCTTCTAGAAATGACGTTTGCAGGTTACACACGACCCGAATCCCACATGAAATGATGTCTGCGACCTGCTGCTGCCCCCGAAATTCAAAGGCTACATATTAAACAACGGATCAACAATGCATCGCAGTATTATAAATAAAAAGCCTAAACAAAACAGAAGAGAGAGAGAGAGAGAGAGAGAGAGAGAGAGAGAGAGAGAGAGAGAAAGATAACCTACTTGAATGAAGAGGATAATCAATGGCCAGAATATTTGTAAATTCTTACTCAAAAACAACTTCAATATGGCAACTTTTATTTTTTCCACTAATTAATGTTAATATAATGTAAGCTAATATATTATTTATTTATATTAATCAGTAGTCTAGGGTTTAAGTTCCTTGGCTAAAGTATCGAGGATCCCGAGTTTAAACCTGGTCAGGGTCGATGGGTTTTTAGGATGGACAAATCTGACGGTCAAGTCCTCCAGAATGTAGGCTACTTCAAGCCGTGGGCCCCTAATGAGATTTACCGGGCTCATAAAAAAATGTCAAGTCTAAATTAGAGCATTTGAGCAACATTTAATTTGCCTGTCCCATCCCCAGTTTCCTACTAGGTGTCTCCTTGTGACGATGAGCTGACCACTTATCATTTGCTGTTATTTGTAGGAATCAATCAATCATGTTTGGCATCCCTACAAATGTTATTTGTGTGCCCTGTTTGTCCGTTGTTCAATAATGGTGTGTAGTATATGTGTAGGAAATAAGAGTAACTAAATTATAATTGGTTAAATAACTTCCACAAGAGAGCATATTTGCTTTAGGCCTAAACATATATTTATTTAGGCTATATCATTCTATTCATATAGCCTAAATAAATATAAGTTCATCTTTATATAGGCCACTATGATTGAAGGGCATAGGAAAAGAATAACGTAAGTCACTTTTTTTTGTCGAAATGGAGTTTGAGGTGCCATTAGATTCTCCATGGAAAGGACTATATATTAAAAGTGTGAAACAGCAAAAAATTAGTCATGTGTTTATTTGTATTCATATTTTGCATACCGGTAAAGAAGTAGGCCTACATAGAAAAATCCGTTTTCTACGTTTAACGGAATAATGACTTACCTGGTTTAATTCTTGTGCTCTTCAATTTAGATTATAGTAATATCTTAAAAATAAAATATACCGAACAGATTGATTGATGTGGAAGATTTGTGATTCGTATTTGGAGGTTCCGGGATCAATCCCTGTTCCAAACCAACCTGAGTAAGGTTATCTCCCGGTTTTCTTCAAATGCTGGGTTGGAATTTCATTACAATTCCATCACATTCACCATTTTATAGAGGTCCTGATATTTAAAAAAAAAATAAATAGACCTTATTGTTTTAGAAGTTAAAGCGACTATAAAAATAATAATAAAAATTCATTTCGAAAAAGTTACTTCATTTATGATCACATTCAACTGTTAAAAAACAAAACACGTATCTGAACCATTGCACAATAATTTGTTTTATTTACAGTTTACATATCTATAGAAAAAAACATATCTTTAGGGTTTTAATACATGAAATATTGGCAACGTTGCATGTAAAACTTTCAATCATAACATTGGTTGATTTTTAATGGATGCTTTCATTAGTTGTAAAAAGTTGGAACTTTTTTCGAACATGTACACATATTCACATATTTAATGACTTTCAAAAATGTACATAATAATCATTAATGAGAGCTTTAGGGTAAAAAAATAACGATTCTAGTCTTGTGTTGTATTAAAAAGAACACGTATTATTCCAGAGATTTTAATTAGATTTAAAAAAAAAAGAATCTCTTTGTAGCCATGTTGGCTTTTTTTAAAATATAATTAATACGCCGCAATCGAACCTTCATTTGTTTCTGTGTTCTTTTCGATAACAATGGCCTAAACATATCGCATGTCAGAGATATGTTGTTTCATACAAGAAGGCTGTGGAATTAGTAGGCCTATATTCTAGTAGTGCTTCGTCGATACTTTTTTTTTGTGGAAAAAAAAAATTGAATCTGTAGCTCATTGTTTGGTGTTTCATACAAAAGAAAAAGCCAGGCACGTACCGTTTTTTAAAAGAATCAAATTTTCAGTCATGCAATTTCTTTATTCACAGGCATAAATTTTGGCAGAGGATAAGAGAAGAAAATTACTTGTACGTTTATTTACCCACTTTAACATGTTACATACTTCATATCACATATAAAGTGTTTTATTCCAGTGAGACGTTCACTTTAGTTCTGTAATACACCGAAAATATAGAGAAAAAGTTGAGAAAATTGTAGTTGCCATAATATTTTTTCAGTTCCACGGGTGTTTACTCAAGGAATTTCATCTAGTTTACAGAGACTGACCCCATAGCCGAACGGTCTAAAGCATCTTGCTTTGGCGCAGAATTATGGGACATGCCCTGGTTATTGTCCCCGTGGGAAAATACATTTTATCATGAATTTCTACCAGTACTGGACAGGTGCCGCCCAGCGCAATGAGGAATTTGGCTAGCTACAATAAGTAGCAGATGATAAAACAGACTCTAACTGCTAGAATACTGACGGTAACCCATCTAATGGTTGTAAGATCGCTCATCTCCATAATTGACACATGTGGGTGTGAGCCTGCAGTTTGCTTGTAGGCCTGTGTTGCCATCAAGTTTTACAGATACTGAAGAAGCATAATTGTCGGTCCCGGTGGTTAAGTGATTTTGTTCCATGCCTGTTCGTCCCAAGTGTCGTAGTTCAAACCCGACCGGGGTCGATGGATTTTTAGGATGGGAAATCCAAGGAAGAAGTTTTCCGGGAGGGACTTTAAAGCGCGGGTACCGAATAAAAGAACCTTATACTGTACCTGAAAAAATCTATAAGCAAAATTTACCGACTTTGTTCTATCAAAAGAATTATTCAGTTACCTACCAGATATCTGTTGAGGCGACCTGCCGATCACATGTCACTCACGATATATCTAGGAAAATAAACACAACTAAATCAAATGGTTAAGATTCTCCAAAGTAGGAGATCAGGACCCGACTT
Organism: Diploptera punctata; assembly: GCA_030220185.1. NCBI lineage: Eukaryota > Metazoa > Arthropoda > Insecta > Blattodea > Blaberidae > Diploptera > Diploptera punctata. Next base: position 3,109,330 of record JASPKZ010008378.1, read on the forward strand.
GAGCTGTAAGAGCCATAGAATGGATGGCTAGATGGAAGAAGCATAATTAGGCCTATAAATAATAACAATAATATTAATAATCATAATAATAATATTATTATTATTAATATTATTGTTATTATTATTTATATTATTATTAATATTATTAAGTTTGGAAATTCAATAAAAACTTAGAACAAAAACTTATGTCGATGGAAATGGATTTCATACGGAGAGCAGCAAGATGTTGAAAATTAGACAAAATATAAAATACTGTCATACGAGGAAAATGAGTATTAGATATTCAATAGTAGACTATATAAGATATAAACAATTAAATTGGTGTGGGCACGTACGACGAATGCAAGAAGAAAGCTTACCCATAAAAACATTGGAATGGAGTTCACCTGGAAGAGAAAGGAAAGGAAGACCTCGAGACTCGTGGATGCAAGAAATAAGAACTGGAATGAGAACAAGAAAACTGGAGGACATGGAGTAAATGGATAGAGACGAGTGGAGAAAGAAAATAAAACTTCAGGCACAGAAAGATGTGTAAACATTAAAAATCTGTATATAAATAAAAATTAACATTATTTATTTAATTTTTATTATGAGAGAATTCTTCTCAATACAGGGGTTTGAGTCCAGTTGAATAATATTTAAATATATTATAGATTATAATATTCATATCTAAAATACACAAAGTAAGATATTATTTTTCAGAACTCTACACTGTTTATATTATTATTATTATTATTATTATTATTATTATTATTATTATTTTATTATTATTATTATTATTATTATTATTATTATTATTATTATTATTATTATTATTATTATTATTATTATTATTATTGTAGTTGTTGATATTAGAGATGAAACCTCTTCTTCCAAAGACGCGAGGTTGACTAAACTTGAATCTTACAGTAGAGATCATTCTGAACTCTAAACTGCTATCAGGCGTAAACAAGAGCAGGTTTCAGATTAAAATATACTTCAGTGGAATATAAAATTTGCGCATTGACTGTTCGTAACATTTGGAGTGAAATATAACTACCTCACTAGATAATTAGCAACACAATTTAGCAACATTGCTGTAACCAGAGGGTACAGAAAAAATTTCTAACCTTCTTCCCTCTGACGTCATGTACATTGGTTGTATCAACAATACGCTGATGCGTTTACGAAGGAATTGTTCCACCTCGAGTTATTGTTATTAACACTGCGCTATAGAGAAATTTCTGAACATTACACAAGCTCTAATGCTGTAGTAATCAAACTTACTTACTTACTCACTGGCACTATCGAACCCGTAGGTTCATGGCCGCACGGACATAAGCTCTCCATACATCCCTATCCTGAGCTAATGCTTTCCAATCATTCCCTGTATAATCTACTTCCCTCAAATCATAGTTAATGTTATTCTCCCACCTCATTCTTGGTCTACCAACTGGGCGTTTTCCCTCTGGCTTTCCTACAAGAAGCTTCCATGCAAGTCTTTCATTCCCCATACGTGCAACATGTCCTGCCCATCGCAGTCTACGAGACTTGACTGTTCTTATTAAATCTGGCTTCCTATAAATACCATGTAGTTCATTGTTATGTAGTCTTCTCCATTCACCTGTGTGTTCATCTCTCTTTGGTCCAAAAATTTTCCTAAGTACTTTATTCTCAAATACTTGTAGTAATCAAACAGTAATAAAATTCAAACTTTTCATCTACAGTATTTTAAATTGTAATTAGCTCTTGCACAGGTGACGTACTTATGGCATTATGTTTGCTTAGAGAAGAAAATAGATTTACTCTATTGAACGGCAATGACAGCTAATCTGTTTTCGCTAGTTTATGTTGGGGAAGCACTGGCAGCTTGAGTACGTAGACATGAATCCCATTTTCCGCGGTAATTTTGAATTGATGCCGCCGAAATGCATGTTGGAATTTAGAACAATGCCTTGATTACTATTTTGGCTAAACTTTACAACCTGTGACACAACTTTTTTTAATTCCTTCATAAATTCCTGTCAAATTTGATTCTTAGGGTTTCATTTTTCAAATTATTTCCCACCATTTACAATGATTTTTACATTTTTTCTAACGATTATTTCAATATATTTTCTATGATATTTAACTACATTCATAGCATGAAGACGTGGCAGGTCTTTCACTCCAATCATAGCATTTTCATTATATGCTTTGCAGCTTTACCAGGGAATTATAGGTGTGGTAGCTTCCCTTTGCTTTCCACACCGGTGAAGGATGATGATGATGATGGCCGGATGATTTTCGGGGACCGTTGGACCCTAAGCTTCCTGACATTTTCTTACAGGTGAGGAAAAACTCAGAAAAAACCTCACCCAGGAGTCTGTCCCGACCGGAAATCGAATCCGGCCCCACTACGTGACAAGGCAGCGCGCTACCTCGAGACCACAGCGGTGGACTAACTATATATTTTATATATACTTTACAATTTCAGAACTTCAGAATTGCGTTAGTTTAGTTTTTGGGTTCATTAAATATCGTGTAGGCTATATGTTGGCTGCATCCCCGTGATTCCATAGCGTAAACCGGCGCATACACATGGTGTATGTGTATGGTGGATACATTTTCCCCATCACATGTTGTAAAGTATTTTCATTTTTTTTATATAAATATGAAATTCTAATTTTAGTCGTTTTGAGGAAATGCCGCTATAGCTGTCTTTTTTGGGACTATTCTAGCATTTGCTGTCTGTACCTGGGGAAAATACATACAATTCAGGTCAGAATAGCTGGTTTCGGGATGTTCTGAAATTCTGAAGTTTATGTGTACAGTTAATTGCTACATAATTGTCTTCCAGGCAACCCTTGAGGATTCCAGATGTAGTCTCTGGCGAAACGTGGGGAACTTCAAACCTCAAGACCACGGCCAACAGCCCGGGAATCTTCTTCAAGATCTTCATATTCTCTATCATTTTCTTTTAGGCCTATGTATGTTTTAATTCTGCTTTGTTTCATCTTTTTTAAATATATGGTTATCTTAGCACTTTAACTGCTAATGTCGTATCATGCTTTATATCGCCTTAGGGATATAAATTATGAGAGAAAATTGGTGTACTGTAATTTTAGAAACTTAACATCCACTATCGTGGATTGGGTTTCAATTCTTTCCTTCGAGATCATTGGCTATTGCTACAAATTAATTACGGAGATATTTCTCGCGATGTATCTACAATTATGAATTTTGGTCACTTTTCAGGTAATCCATTAAGTTGTTTGATGTACAATTAATTTTCTTAATGATTAATTCTGGCAGAGATTTTTAACATACTGTAGGTGATCCCATACGTACGTGAATGTGTGTATTTGTAGGAAGACATAATCCAGTGTGTGATACGTCAGGTGTGTTGGTCTTCAAGAAATCGATACCATTTCCACCCCCACAATTAGAATATTCCTACCCTTGTCTGTATCCCCAGTACTGGACACTGTATTTCTCATTTCAAATACGCCCCTTCCATTTATAACTACTATTTATCTACTTACCTATAGGCCTCCATGGTTTAAAGGTTGAATTCCTTGTCACTGGTCCCGAGAGTCGCGGGTTAAAACCCGGCCGAGTAAGATGAATATTTTGGGAATGGAAAAATCCAAGGAATAAATCCTCTGGGACAACTTTAAGCCGTGGATCCCGAGCCTAGAGATTTTCGGTTATTTGTTTATTACCGCCATGATGGTGGTGTCGCTTGTATGCTTTAAGTGACACCGAGAGCTATGCCAGCGGTAGCATTGCAGCGGAATGGGTTACCCATGTCGAATAGGTCGAATGCGATAAACCAATCGAAAAAAAATATCTTGGTCGTAAGAGTGACGATCTTTCACAGTAAAAATACAACCGTCAAGAAACGCGGACATGGGTTCCACTGGGGCAAAATTTTCCGGAGGTAAAATAATTCCCCATTCGATTCACCGGGCGGGGACTACTTCATGGAATCCATGCAAAAATATATGTATTTATTTATTTAATATTGTATATATATATATATATATATATATAATGACTCTATATCCTCCGAGGATGTAGAGTTCATACTTGTATTCAATTAAATCTTATTTATCTTGCTACCTATCCAGATCCTAACTATAATGGAAATACGACCGAGGTCGATCCCCGATTAGGTTAAATTTCTTTGTTGAGCGTTTCCTCGGAGATTTTTCATATCTGTGCAGTATGTGAACCAACATTAAAATAAATGTAAAGTAATCCAACTACTGGCGCCAGGAGGCCTATGGATGGTAGGAAGTTAAGATTCCCACCTTTAAAGATAATCGGCATTAAATTTCAATCCAATGCACAGTGGGCCAGATACGAAATCTAGCTGGAAAAAAGTATTTTATTAACTCTCACCTATTTATCTTTCTTCACTCTAATATGATTGCCGGATGACTGTTCTTCACTTATCTGCAAAGGAGGGCAGAATTCTAAAATGTATGTAGACAATATAAACATCGGAAGTTGCCGATAATTAAGAACTCATCTGGTCCGCATCCCAGTTGTGTTCCGAGCTGTAGAAGTAAATACGTTTTATATTAAAGTTCAGCGAGTTATTCTTCTTATTCAATATGGATACTTTACCTCAAGGTTTGTACTTTTCATTGATATATTTAACATGTTTCTATACAATCAGATATTGTGTTAAATACACGTTGGATCATACCTTCGAAACACTAAAAGTTTACACAATCACCTTACTTTAAATTGAGCTACGAAAAGAACAATAGTACAAATTTTAGTTAGAACATAGAGTGATTTATGAACTTTAATTCCCGCACAATAGCATGTGTACAAATTATTGCGTTTTTTTTTTGCAATTACCTTTTTTATTACAGCAGGCAGCCGGCAGCTGAGGCCTACCGTCGCGCGCAGAGAATTATTTGATTTAATATATTAAAAAAGTGATATATAGAGGCAATAAGTGATCACTTATTAATAAATTAGAGTTAGGGGATGTTTGGAGAATGTTTTAAAACATATTTTTAAAATCATTTTTTTAAAGCGATTTTCTAAAACATAGGAAGTTGTACGCGAGAAAATAATTAGATAGTTAGATTTACACTGAAATATTCTGATTGGCTAAAAGTAAATGCTAACTTTCACGACAGTCGTCGGAATATTCTGTTCCATCTGCTTATGGAATTATAAGACACAAAATATCTTTCGAAGAGGCTGGAATAAAAAAAAATAGTCTTGTGCTGAAATGTCTGTCTTCGGAAAGGTATCATAACAAATTTGTCTCCCTAGTCTCTAACGGAAATGAGTACCAGACGCTTGTTCTGGGGGTAAAGGCGACCGTCACGCAGGGCTGACAACCCGGCTGACATAAAGTGCCGATTGTCTAGAAAAAGTGGGAGCCTTAACCTCCTACTACCCCAAGGCCTCCGGGCCTGTTGTGGGATCACTTTACTTTTTTACTTTAGTAGCATTATAGGGTGGATAAAATATCACAACCTATATCTTTTTGGCACATAGTCTCGTGTTAATACATTGATGTATTGATATTGTATTGTATAAAAAGGCTGCTTCGTCCGATATAGAAGATAGGGGAGTTGAGCGAGGTGATTTGTAATGTTTCTTATTGTTTTGAAGCTATTTTTGTGGTTTTTAAAGTAATGTCTTTAAAACATCAGCAGTATCCCGTTTACCATAAGACTGAAATGATATTTCTGTTGCAAGAGCAAGTTCATCGCGGGAGAATTCCTGCTTAAGTGATTTTTTTTTATTCCAGCCTCTTCGAAAGTTATTTTGGGTCTTCCAATTCCATAAGCTGTTGGAACAGGATTTTCCAACGACTGTCATTGCTCTAAATTAATTCTTAATAACGGGAAATTTAACATCCACTTCTAGCCAATCAGAATATTTCAGTACAAATCTTTTATTTTTGTTGCGCACAACTTCGTACGTTTGAGGAAATCGCTTTTAAAAATGTATTTATTTTTAATATAATTTAAAACATTCTCCAAACATCCACCTAACCCTAATTTATTTACCAAATGATAACTTATTGCCTCTATCGAACATTTTTTCCCATATTAAATCAAACAATTATTCTCTACGCGCACTGTAGGGCTGAGTTGCTGGCCGCCGCCTGTAATGAGAAAGCTAATTAAAAAACGCAATAATTTGCACACACGTTATTGTACGGAAATTAAAAGTCCATAAATCACTCTATATTACAACTATAATTTGTACTACTGTTCAGAACTGTTTTCTTTATAGCTCAATTTAAAATAAGATGATTGTGTAATTTGTTTAGTCTTTGGAAGGTACGATTCCACATGTATTTAACATAATATCTGGTTATATAGAAAAAACGTTAAATATATCAATAAAATTACAAATTTTGAGTTGAAATCTGCAAATAGAATAAGAAGAAAAGCTCACTGAACTTGAATACAGAACGCTAACAACTCTAATGCGATGCGGACCAGATGAGTTCTTAACTATCGGCAACTTCCGATGTTCATATTGTCTTCATAAACATTAGAATTGTACCCTACTTTGCAAATAAGTTAAGGACAGTCATATAACAATTATGTTAGAGTAAAAAAAAAAGATAAATTGATGAGGGTGAGTGAAAATATTTTTTTCCAGATAGATTTCGTTTCTGGCCCACTGTGCAATGTATTGGATCGCCTTTATCCTCAGGACATAGGCCTACGCCTGGTAATCATTTTTTAAAAGGCGATTCCAGGACCAAGGTGACTCCAGAAGGTTTAGAGAAGTTTAAAAATTTCGACCCATTGGAGATGAAACGTCCGACCTTCCGATGTGTAGTGGGTTAGGAAGATTAAGGCTCAAAAAGTCTCCGAACACCATGTGACCATTACTCATATCTTATTAACTATATGAGTGGGAGTAGGTCTTGTTTTAAATCCTCGGATTGTCTCAGAGTTGGTCCCGACATACATTCTTCATATGGTTATATGGCTTTTGTTATGAACTGGGTGTCACTGTTGTGTTTTGATTAATTTGTACGAATATTAACTAATTCTAACTCAATATAAAATTATAGAATATTCACCTGAAAGGTCCGTCTCCTCAACTTAATTATCATTTAACTGTAGCGCTTTCGGGACTTGTCCCATCATCGGCAGGATTCAAAACTGGTGTTTCACTGAAGATCTGGTAGAGGGGGTTGCATGTATTGGGTTCGTTTTCGTTTATCAGGCTGTCGTTGTGAGCTGCTTTCATGATTTCCATCTCTTCGAGTACGTTTATCTTCGCTGGATTATTTTCTCTGTGCATTACTGTTAGGGTGTTTTCAATATTTAACATGCGATGTCCTTCATGGATAACGTGTTTTGAATAGCTTGATTTACCTTCTGCGTGAATGAAGTCTCGAAAATGTTCTTTGAATCTGATGTTAAAACTCCTGTTTGTCCTTCCTATATGCAACAAATTTTATATAGGAAGGACAAACAGGAGTTTTAACATCAGATTCAAAGAACATTTTCGAGACTTCATTCACGCAGAAGGTAAATCAAGCTATGCAAAACACGTTATCCATGAAGGACATCGCATGTTAAATATTGAAAACACCCTAACAGTAATGCACAGAGAAAATAATCCAGCGAAGATAAACGTACTCGAAGAGATGGAAATCATGAAAGCAGCTCACAACGACAGCCTGATAAACGAAAACGAACCCAATACATGCAACCCCCTCTACCAGATCTTCAGTGAAACACCAGTTTTGAATCCTGCCGATGATGGGACAAGTCCCGAAAGCGCTACAGTTAAATGATAATTAAGTTGAGGAGACGGACCTTTCAGGTGAATATTCTATAATTTTATATTAATTTTGAATAAACCTCAACGGAACATATCATGAATCTTATAAAAGTTGATAATTCTAACTCACTGGCACTATTGAAACCTTAGGTTCATGACCGCGTGGAATTAAGCTCTCCATTCATCCCTATCCTGAGCTAATGTTTTCCAATCATCCCCTATATAACCTACTTAAATCGTGGTTAATATTATTCTCCCACTTCATTCTTGGCCTGCCTACTGGGAGCTTTCCCTCTGGTTTTACTACAGGGATTTTCCATGCTCCTCTTTCATTCCTTATTCGTGCCATGTGTCCTCCCATCGCAGTGTACGAGACTTAATTCATCTTACTATACATGGTTTCCCATAAAGACCACGAAGTTCACTGTTATGAAAGTCTTCTCCATTTGCCTGTTTACTCATCTCTGTTTGGTCCAAACATTTTCCTAAGAGCTTAATTGTGAGATACTCGAAATCTTTTCTCCTCTCTTAAAATGTGAATCCATGTTTAGCATTAATATAATATAACTAGGAGAATAGGGAGTTTTATATATTTTCAGTTTAACGTTTTTGAGGAAAGTTGGGATGACAAGAGACCCTCAAACGCATAATAGTATTCATTTCCAGAATTAAACATATGTTTAATTTCTTTGCGCGTCTCATTACTTTTGTAATTATTGTTCCTAGGAACTTGAATATTATTGATGATTGATAACTATGATTATTGTTATCAAAGATTGCCGTTTACATTAAATGTATAAATATTTTAAAATACCGTAACTAGGCTTATATTTACATACGGTAATTATTTTTGAGTAAACAGATTAATTTTATTCGTTAAATAGCCTTAACAAATGCCACTCTTGATTTCCAAAAAATTCACTTCGTGACTCGTGAATGTATCGTTGATTTGGAAATCACTCGTGACATTACTTATCATAATTACGTGTTCATTGAATTTTAGAGTGTTGTGATCTAAATTGCCTGTCATTTGTCTTAGACTAGAATAAGCCAGTCTGTAAATTTAATCCGACCGGAAATAAAATCTGGGTCCACTAATTGAGAGGTAATACCGTTACGCCTAGACTATAACGACGGAAAAGTAATTTGGTTATATATTTTTTATTTTATTTATTTATTTATTTTAAAGCTAAATGTCTGTTCCACAATATGTAATGACTTTTATAAAAATTGTAGGTACTGATATTTATGTATTTTAAGATTTTTTAGACCACCTCTATAGTGTGAAAGATAGCTTGTCTGTCATCCAAGGTGATTAGATTCGATTTCCAACTGAAATATTTAAAATATTCTTTGTTTAAAGGATCTGGAATTAGATCTACTCAGGCTTATGAGAATAACTCAATACTCTACATGCAAGTTTAAGTCTGGGTCATTCCATCTCCTAAATTCCAGCAGCTGTCATCTGATAGTGAATGACAGCAGTCAATTCAGTCAGATTTTGATTTATTTATTACATGGGCCTATTGTATTCTTTTCCTCTAATACAGTATTTAGTTTAAAATTATTGCACATTGCAGAAATAATAAATGTTTTAAAATAAACAGGTTAATATTCAACTTCTAGTTTGCGGGTTCCTGATATTAGTGAATAAACAATCGAATTGGGGATTACTGATTTGGAATGATAAGAAGAGCCGACATGGATTGATAATAAAGGAACGCCACAATGAACACTTTTATCGTGAAGATTTGATTCCGGTAAAACTTTGAGAAAACTCAGTGGTCTCTTAACCGTAACTATAGCAACCACAAAGTAGTTTATTACTTGTTTGACGGCCTGGTAAAGTGTTATCTAACACAAAGCTCGTAAATAACGTTATCGGTTGTTTGTTTCTGCTACAGATTTTACAGAAGACCGTGAAATAAATTGAACTCTTTTGTTTTTTACATGTAACCTATTAATAGTTATCTTCCTATTTAAGTTTCAATTTGTTAAACTACTCTCTTAATTTTACAATCAGGAGTAGACCTACCAAACTTCACACATCAGATGTATTACTTTACTTATTGGCTCTGCGGCTTTTTGAATCCAGCCTTAGCATGTCCTTTCTTACAAGTTTATAGCCCAAGTTAATTTAGTTTTCCCGACAGATGTTGCAAGTGGCATGTGGTCAGCATAGCGAACCAACAAGTCATCTGGCAGGCACCTAAGGTATTACTTGGATGGTGAAGGTCGGTAAATTTTGGTTAGAGGCCGCTTTTACAGGCTTAAGGTTCTTTTATGAGCCTGAAAACCTCCAGACTCGGGACCCACGGTTTAAAGTCCCTCCCGGAGGAATTATTCCTTTGATTTTTCCATCCTAAAAGTGTAGTTTTATTACAAATTAAAAATATATACTACACACATCACTAAATGTACTGTTTGCGCGATAGTACGTGTTGTCGTACTTACAGCAATGGCGACCATGATTACATATTACAAACACGCGTGTGGGAAGTAAAACCACTGTCCTCTATGTAGCCTATAATAATACAGTGTATGCCTATATACAAAAATATCCAAAAGTTAGTATTAATATTGGCCTACATTATACGATACAATTCACTGCATTTTAAATTAACTGAACTTTATTTGAAACAATATAAAACAATAAATACGTACTTACCACCATTTTATCACTAATTTGTCTCATGGTCTCCTTTTATTTTATCACTAATTGGTCTCACGGCCTCTTGTTGTTTCAACTAACAAAAATTGCCCACACTGTTAACGTTAGTGGATTGTTTACTATAATCAACGCAAATATTTCTAACAAAGATGTTATTATTTTACTGTTATTTATTATTTTGAAAACACCATCGCGCAAAAAAATAATGTACAACGCATGTTATTCGCTATCGCTCAGTTTTTAAATAAGCCTATTTTCCTCGATTCTGTAAAAATCACTTCCCAACCTCCATCGTAATATACTATTACTGCATATATATATATATATATATATTAGCTTTAATAAAAACGACAAAAAATAACTCCATGGAACGCGAATGGCCTAGAAGGCCCTTGGCCTACCAGACGTATGTTAGCCTCACATCCGCATATGTTAATCACAGATGTAGACGATCAGATAAATAACGATAACAATATTTATTTACAAACAAATCCAGGATTTAAAAATGTCTAATAACGATCAGAATTGTTGTTTAATTTAATAGAGGTTTTATACATTCAAGCATTACCAAACCACGTTAAACAAACTAACTTTATCATGCCATATTAGAATTGGGGTTTGGTTTATAGTACTGAATGCTACTTAATAAGTTAGGGTGGAAGGGTTTCCTTCATATGACAAAAAAAATGTAAATATGTCATTGTTTCTCCTAGAGACTCAAATTACATTGACTAATTTATATAAGACTATCTAGGCCCCAATGTAATAAAGAAAGGATCTTGTTTTCTTTCTGCCCGGAATCGAACTCCCCCATCCAATCTGCCAAATCATGTAGGCCTATAGGCGTAAATAAAATGCTATCTAAAAAATCAAAGGATAAATTCAGAATAATAACTAATTAAGGCTAGGATTTTTTACGTAATATTACATTCAAAACCAGGTGATACCTTATTTGCGTACTATTATGTGTCATTGGGTCGATATGCTGACCACATACCATTCATGACATCTGGAGGGAAGTTATGTTGGTTTAGAAGCTCCTAACAAAGGGCCGTAAAGTCAATAAGTAAATAGCCCATCCATAATAATTCTGTTCGAGGGCAGGTCTTTCACTGCAATTATAACATTTTCATGCTATGTTTTGCAGCTTTACTAGGGAATTATAGATGTGGTAGCTTCCCGTTGCTTTCCACGCTGGTGAAGGATGATTATAATAATGATAAGGATGGTGATGATGGTCGGATGATTTTTGGGGACCGTTGGACCCTAAGCTTCCTGACATTTGTCTTACAGGTGAGGAAAAACCACAAAAAAACTTCACCAGGAGCCTGTCCCGACCGGGAATCGAACTCGGGCCCACTGCATGACAAGGCAGCACGCTACCTCGAGACCACAGCGGTGGGCAAGTGAGAAGGAACATACAAAATATGTAAATATTTATATAATATTGTTAGGCAAATATGTAAGAGTACGTGTATTGAAAATATATGTATATATATATATATATATATATATATTCATCATCATAATTGGCTCGACAGCCCCATGTGGGCCTTGGCCGCCTTCAGAAACCTATGCCAGACTTCCCTGTTCTGCGCTTCATTCTTCCAGTTTTTTATTTTTAAAATTTTAATGTCTTGGATTATACCATCCTCCCATCTTAATTTAGGTCTTCCAACTTTTCTGGCCAATAGTGGTTGTTCATTGTAAATTCTTTTTGTAATCCTTTTGTTGTCCATGCGAATAATGTGTCCAGCCCATGCCAATCTATTAACTTTAACAAAATTCAAAATATCTGGCTGATTGTACAATTTATACAATTCATTATTGTATCTCTTTCTCCATGCATTATTTTCTTTCACGGCACCAAAAATGGATCTCAGTATCTTCCTTTCAAAACGCCCTAATGGTCCAAGTTTCTGATGCATATGTTAACACTGGTCTAAGGAGAACTTTATACATGAGTATTTTTGTCTTTCTAGATATAAACCGAGATTTAAACATTGTCCTGAGTCCAAAAAAACATTTGTTGCAGCCGTGATCCGTAGATGTATTTCAGCCGAATTGTCATTTCTACAATTTACTTCAGATCCTAGATAAATAATATATATATTAAACACTTTAAATTTTAATTTTTATAGGCCTAATAGGCCTATACATTTTATCAATATGAGTACCAGTTCAAATGCAGAAGCTGAAACTTGTTTCATATTGGAATTACTTTATGAAGTTAATAATTTAGTTGAGGACAACTGACTTACCAGGTAGCAATATTATATTTAATATCTTATACATTTTATATTAAACATTAAGTTTCAAATCTGATCAGTGTTGAAGAAATGAGGGAATGCGGACTGCAAAATGCCTGACAATACGGCGTTGCTGTATTTCTACTTTAATATGATGATACCTTTTTCGGACAAACGGCCCGAGATATTTGTCGAGTTGTCATCTCTGTACGACGGTCCCCTGTACGACTGCTAGCATAGTCTGATACTTATTTCCGTTTGAGGCTGAGAGGACTACAATACCATTATTCTTCCAGTTTAATTCTAACCTCATCAGGATTGGAACCCTCGACCTTCCGGTTTGTTGAATTTGTATTAAGAACTGCTATACTACGTGATCCTCTCACAGTTTTACTATTTCATTCATAAACAGAATGGATCATTGAGGTTTTAAAAGAGATTTTCGAACCCTTCAGTATCTTGCTGTTGCCTATATGTATTATGTCGAATGGACAGAATTCTTGTCGGAAGTTTTTGTATAGTTTGGAAAATATGTTTTAATGTGCAATTAAGCATCTGTGCTCTTATCTTTTTTTTTTTTACAATTCACAATTGACAAAAAATAATGCTCACTGTTTCCAATTATATTCTACTCATGAAAATTGTTATTTTTTTAATTAAGAGACAACATTCACTTATTTTCAAGCTTCTGAATTCCAACACTCCTAGCTACCTGTCTGCCAGATTTAAGATGTTATGTTCTTACCACAAGATTGACACTAGGTCACAAGATAAGTCTGCTATCAAACCCTTTCCATAGCACTTCCCTCTTATTCTACTTCTTTCACAGTTGCCTCTGCCCGTTCCTCGAATTCCCTCCCTCAACGCCGCACACTTGAGACTATTAAGTCACGCTTATATAATTAATTGTAGTTAAATAATTATTTTTTCTCGAGAATTAATTTATTCTATGCCATTAATAGTTTTTTTTTCATTTTTATATCTTGTGCATTTTATATTTAATTCGTTAAATATAGATTAAATAAAAATATATTGTAAATACCAATTATATTGCAGATATACCATGTAATAATTTGTTAATTGTAATTTAAATGTAAGAATAATGTTTGTATTTTTTTAATCCTGGTCGAATGGAAGACTTAACTCTGCCAGGTAAAGTAAACCTATTATTATTAATGTTATTATTATTATTATTATTATTATTATTATTATTATTATTATTATTGCCATTATTATTATTACTTATTATATGCAGTTTTACATAAAAACAAAATAATATATACAAATATATAATTATGATAGGCTATCCAAAACAAATAACAAAATACAAACCTAAAGGCACCCGAGATGTGGGCAGACCTAGAAAGAGATGGGCTGAAGTCGGAACGGGTCAACAGACCTAATCCATGAATGAAGATGATGATGATATAATTATGATCTGATATGTAAAAATATATAATGATACATTTTCCAAATGATAAGTAAGTTTCTAATGTGTTGATATTTTAGTTATGTACAAGCAGAGGAGAAAGAATATGCAATTACATACCTTCCTGAATGAAAAGGCATCTAAACAAAATTTACCGAATTTCCCGCTCTAGTACTGCCTTGGTTTCCTAGATGTCAGTATGAGGCGGAACGCTGACCACGGACCACTCAAATGACATCTATACGAAAACAAGTGTAACTAAATTAGTATGGTTAAAATTCTTCCCTGTAGGGGGAGAGCGCCTAAATCTCTGTTAAGAGAACCATTTGCTTACATGATACAAGAAGATATATTCACATTACTGAACAATATATGATTCACTCTCTTATAGTTTTGGGCAGAACATATATATTTTATGAAGAACTGTTAACCATAAAGGGGATTTTATAAACATGTTATAGTTATTTTTATTTTTGAAAGCTGACAAAAATTATTAAAGAATTAAAATTCACTTAAGGTGCAACAAAAATCTTGAAGAATAAAAAAAAGCGACTGTCTAGTGTTTGCCGACAGAGCCATCTAGCGAGGGCGATAATAAACACTTAGGAAAGTACATATTTACTCTGGCGGTCTTGTCTGTCCGTTTTATTTGTCTTCCCATCCTCCATGGTCCTTAACATCTTCTCTCTTTTTAATCACTCTCCTATTTGCTCAGCTACAGCACACGTCTTATATTTTGTATTAATCTGGCATTAAAGGAACCGCTGTTTATCGCATAACATCACTATCTCGGCAAGTGTTTCCAGTAATGCCATCTTCACCTAACGTTACCATCATCATAATCCTAACATATATTGTCCTTAGAGATAGTTAGCAGTCTACACAAAATTTCGTTCAATCTCTTCGAGGAAGACACAGCTACATTTTCCCATATATTTTCTTTCTCTTCTTTAGTTTAACTTCTATCTTCATAGGTGTTTTTATATAATCTATGCCTCTCCAGCATTACAGGTACAATATGTGCCAGAAGAAAAATTTTAACTCTGGATACATACGTACTTTTTGATCATACAGAGGCATATGAATTTCCCGGATGAGTGTTCAGCTCAATCTTATGGTCAAGCTCTGACAACAGCAAACAAATTCCATGGCGCAACAGGCTTAGAAGTCTTTTGCCTTACCAACCAGCTGCTGACCTCACATCCATATGTATTAATCATAGAGGTAGACGATCATTCAGCCGTGTTAGGGGCGACATGTGGTCAGCATGTCGAATCCCCTAAACTTTATAATTGATTTTCTCAACTTGAAGTCGCTACTTATTGTAGTTACTCTACTTGTAGCTACTTATAGTACTAATGCCTCACGATGCTGGGTGGGTACGGGACCAATACTGATCGAAATTCCATGCGAAAAGTTTTTCCTCCATGGAGATTCAAACCAGCGCAAGCCCCATATCTTGCCTTAACCACTCGTCTACTATGCGGATCATTGACAACACACGCATTTAAAACAAAGCACATCATTCATTTTAAACAAGACGAATATAATAGAGTAATTATAATGGGCAGACAAAGTCGGGAAATTTTGAGTCTTAAAGTTTCCTGGCATTTGCATCACGGGTGAGGAAAAATCCCGAAATCACCTCACCCAGGAAACTGTCCCGACTAGGGATGAAACCTTGGCCCACAAACATTTTCCAGAGACTATAGCAGTGGACTTTTTGTTATCCATCTGGGTAAAATGTTTCCTTGTAATATAGATTTGAATGTTTATGAATTTCCCACAAACTGGTAGTTTTTTTTTAAATATTAAATTAAGTACCTGATATATCAGTCGCCCTCAATTAAAATGAATTTCTGATTAAAAAATATTGTCAATTAATAGGCCTTTCAGAACATATTCCATCTTCGGCATCACATTTGGTGACATGCCGAAGAAAAGAATATGTTCTGAAAGACCTACATGGTTTTAACTAATTGATGCACGTTCTTTTTAAACATAAATGCATTTTAATTGAGGGCGACTGATAATTATATCAGGTACTTAATTTAATATTTGAAAAAAAATACTACATAACTTCAATTATGATTTAGAATGAATTTTAGAAATATTAAACTGGTAATTGCTACGAATAGTGGGTAATACAGCTAATGACCTTCAATCATTCCCCTGTATAATTTACCTATCTCAAATCACGGTTATTATTACTATCCCATACGAGTATCATTCGTAGCTTACCTACTGGGGCGCTTTCCTCTTGTTTTCCTTGAAGAAGTTTCCATGCCCCTCTTTTATTCCCCATTCGTGTCACATGACCTGCCCATCGAAGTCTACCAGACTTAACTGTTTTTATTACATATGGTTTCCCATAAATATCATGTAACTTACTCTCATGTAATTTTCTCCATTCACATTTTTGTTCGTCTGTTTTTTGTCCAAAAAAATCTTATGAACTTTATTCTCAAATACTCGTAATGTTTTCTTCTCCCTTCAAATAACAGGACATGTTTCGCAACTATATAACTGGGAGAATATATAACTAACTAACTCACTGGCTCTATCGAAACCTTAGGTTCATGGCCGCGCGGAGATGTGCTCTCCGTACATCCCTATCCTGAACTAATGTTTTCCAATCATCCCCTGCATTATCTACTTCCCTCAAATCATGGATAATGTTATTCTCCCACCTCATTATTGATCTACCAACTGAGCGTTTTCCCTCTGGTTTTCCTACAAGAAACTTCCATGTACCTCTTTCATCCACAATACGTGCCACATGTCCTGCACATTGCAGTCTACGAGACTTAACTGTTCTTACTATATCTGGCTTACTACTATACATATAATGTAGTTCACTTTTATGTAAGTTTTCTCCATTCACCGGTCTGTTCATCTCTTTTTGGGCCAAAATTTTTTCTAAGAACTTTATTCTCAAATACTCATAGGCCTAATTTTCTTTCATCCCTTAAAGTAAGAGTCCATGTTTCGCATCCATATAATATAACTGGAAGAATAACAGTTTTATATGTTTTAGTTTAACGTGTTTTGAAAGGAGTTGGGATGACATGAGTCACTGTAATGCATAGGCCCAATAGCATGCATTTCCAGAATTGAGCCTATGTTTAATTATTTGTGCATCTCATTCCTATTTCTATTTATTAAGAATTTAAATCAGCCACTTCTTCAAAATTTCCATCATTTGTCATTAGTTGTCAATTTCCATTACTTATATAACGCATTTCTAGGTGTGAGTATACATTCAGTTTTAGTGATGTTACTTCCAGTTCCAATTTCTTAGTGTTACTGAATAGAGCGTGTATTTTGGCCCTTAGTATCTCCTCGCTATCGCTCAATAATACTACATCATCAGCATAAAACTAACAGCCTATTTATATCATTGTGTTGTAGGCCATTTTCATTATTCAAAGATTTGATCGCATGTTCTAACACAAAATTGAAAAGTAGAGAATGAGTAAGGAGAGATATCCATTGTTAGCAAGACATTATCAAGCAAGAGGAAGACGTGATGTTGGAAGACCTAGAAGACGTTGGGCTGATGCATTATGAAGTCGGAACGGGCAATTGCCTAATCCCTGGAGTGATGATGATGATGATGATGATGAGAGAAGATAGTGCATCTCCTTGTGAATTTCAAAAGTGTCCGGAAACTGTTTGCCTACTCGTACTGTACTCTTTGTGCCATTTAGACACATTCGTAAAAATTCTAACTTCTTAGGAATTGCGAACTCGAGAAGGATACTATATAACTTCTCCCTCTTAACTGAATCGTATGCCTTTTTGAAGTCTACATATAGTTGGTGTACAGTGCCATTATATTCCCATTCCTTTTCTGAAATCTGTCTTATACTAAAAATCTGATCTGTTGTAGACCTGTTTCTTCTAAATCCACATTGATGATCTCCTAATAGTCATCAATTTAGGGAGTAAGTCTGCTTATTAATATCTTTGTTAGGATTTTGTACCGAGTTGAGAGTAATGAGATGCCATTGTAGTTGTTGCAATCAGTTTTATCCACTTTCTTGTAGATTGGTACAATAATCGATCAAAGTCCCTGTAATAGGTTTCCAGAATTGAGCTATGTTTAATTTATTTCTACGCCTCATTATATATATATATATATATATATATATATATATATATGGAATTGATCCCAATGGAAAGGAGGAAGAGAGGAAGACCGAAGAAAACTTGGATAGAAGGCGTACAAGCAGCAATGAATATCAGAGGAATGGAGGAAGATCAATGGATGGATAGAGAGGAATGGCGTTTGGTTTCCGGAAGACGGCGGTAGCTGCCATGATACCGGATGATGATGATGATGATATATATATATATATATATATATATATATATATATATATATATATTATTGCGGATGAGTCCATGTAGGACTACGCAAAGTACTTAGAGGTGTTTCCTTTGAGCCCAAATTTCTTTCATTCTTTTGCTATGAGCTTGTATTCTATCATCTGTCCAAGTTGTTCCAGTTTTTTTCTTCGATTTGTCCTCTTGGTCAACTTGCCACTTATTCACCTTAATTCTGAATATATCTCTGTTTGGGATATCTTCTTTAGTAATTCCTGCCAATTTTATGTCCTCTCTGACTTCATCAATTCACTTCATAGTATCCACTGGAGCTTTACTTCTGTTTTCGTAGAATTCCATTATCTGTTTTGAAAACCTATTTGAGTTCATTCGTTTAATATGGCTATAAAATTTTAACCTTCGTTTTCTAATATCACTATGAATGTCTGTATAAATTTTTATTTCCTTTTACTTCTGAGTCTAATGCTTCACCTATGACTTGTGGACGTAAAACTTTTCTTATAATTTTGCATTCTTTTTTCACTATATTTTCGATATCTTTTTTTCTGTTCAAAATTAATGTTTCCGCTCCATAGAGGCACTCTGGTTTAATTACAGTGTTATAGTGTCGTAATTTTGTATGTAAAGTATGCATTTTTATTATAAGTGTTGTGGGTAAGCCGAAATGCTGTTTCCATTTTTTGGCATCTACTTTTATTGGCTTTAGTTTCAATTCCATTTTCCTGAATTATTTCACGAAGATATTTAAATTGTGAAACTCGTTTAATTTTTCCATATTTGGTTTCCAGGTATTATTATTATTATTATTATTATTATTATTATATTATTATTATTATTATTATTATTATTATTATTATTATTTCTCTAACATGTTATTCTGATGTTTTGGAAAAGCAGTTGTTATACCCCTGGAATGCAAATTTGTGTAAAGGTCATTGATTGGTTTTGGAAAAGACGTGCAGATACTAAATATTAATATTTCTGTAATGCTTCACGGTCTGAAGAGTTTCCATTACTTTCCCTGCAGAGGCAGGTCGTGACGTCATACTTCATTAAGTCTCGTGCACAACAAAGCGTTCTCACTTAGAATCAAGGATCAACATTGTACCTAAATACAGATCTTATTAACTTACTGCACTATCGATTCTGGAGGTTTTAAGGCAGCGCGGACATAAGCTCTCCACACATCCCTATTCTGACCTAATATTTTCAATCATTCCCTGTAAAATTCACTTCCCTCAAATCATGATTAAGCTATTTTCCCACCTAATTCTTGGTCTACCTACTGGGCGGTTTCTCTCTAGTTTTGCTATCAGTTCCCATGCCCTTCTTTTATTCCACAATCCGCATCTACCTGGACAAAATACCATGTATGAACGGAACTTTCTATTACTGTATCTTCGGTACCTTCTCAGGGGAGCCCATTTGCAAAATCTGATGGAGGGAAGTCTTGATTTGAAATCCACGAAGACAAGCCTAACGGACCCGAGGAGAGCCTATACAAAAAAATATATGGTTTCGGCCAAAATAATTTATCAATTAGGATATTTCCTTCTTGGTGATCTGAGAGAAGCGCGTCTAACTCTGATTTTGAGGATCGCTGATTCGATCCTTCCTAAAGTTCATGGAATTTTTAGATTGAAAAAAAATACAAAGGTACGACTTCCTTGGGAATGGATTTGTATTGTTTTAAACGTATTTACATCTGTGCCTATCTATTTAGTTCTTTAGCTATTTTAAGTTTATGAAGTTATATTATTATTGTTATTATTGTTATTGTTATTATTATTATTATTTTCATTATTATTATTTTCATTAAGTTGTTATTGTCCACCGCTTTGGGGTTGGGATAATGTCGTTCGCTCGTGATTATTTTGGGGGGGGGTTCCTCGCCTATCGGAAACTTTAAAACCTAAATGTTTCCCGAATTTATCTGGGTTACAATCATCCATATCATATTCGCCTTGTTTAATATTCATGAAATGGTAAATAGTCTGTCTTGTCTTAAACTACTTAAATATAAATTGATATCCTCAACTCGTGTCCAACTCAGGGTCGGGTCGAGGAATGAGAAGAGATGAAGCCCCTATATTTATAGAGGTCTGTGAATTACAAGGGTGTCCGCTCCTGACGCACCGTCACAGGGGCAGATGAACGAAGTTAAATGGATGAGATGAGATGAATATGGAGAAATGGTGGAATGAAATTTGTGGCAGGAGAAACGGAAGAAAACCCCGAGAAACCCATATGGTGTGACCGAAACTCGCACTCAGGACCCCAGCGGTGAGAGACGAGAGTCATAACAGCTTACGTCCCGGATTCACTAAATTAAAACGTATGTATGTATGTGTATATATACATATATATATTAAACCTTATAAAATTAGTACATAGTCTAATTTAAATATTCGTGTTGTCTCGGAGATGCCCTGGCATAGAGTTTTTCACTCATCCAGGTAGATCCTTCATGTCCTTGTATGTGATCCAATCCTCTTCGGACAGGTGGTATCCCTATAAGGCCCGGGTGACGCCAGGCATAGGGAGAAGTTAAACTAAGGTGGAGAGAGAGACAGTATTATTATGTCTAATAGCGTAACCTAGTACAATTGTCTTGGAGTACATACAATAGCATAGTTGGTTAACGCAATACGCTACAAGTTAGAAGGTTGGGTTTTCGAGTCCTGATGGTGGTCAAGATTTTTAAACTTGTCTAATCCTCTTGACTGCTCCATTGCCCTCGAGTCGACTCAGTCTCTCACGAAAATGAGTACCAGATAGTTGTTCTGGGGGTAATGGCGGCTGTCACACAGGTTTGACAACCAGACCGATATCATGTACCGAATGTTTAGAAAGGTTGGATCATTAATCTCCTATTACCCCAAGGGCCTCCTGAGGCCTGAAGTGGGATCATTTTACCTTATCACATTTGATTTCATTTTTCAATAGTTAATACTCAAGTAAGCCTACATTCAATGTCAGCTTTTAATTTTATAATGTATTTTTAAATTGTTAACAATTTTGTCATTCTCCCAGTTATATGGATGGGAAACATGGACCATTACCTTAAGGCAGGAGAAAAGATTCCGAGTATTTGAGAATGAAGTTCTTAGGAAAAATTTTGGACCAAAGACAGAAGAACAGACAGGTGAATGGAGATGACTGCATAACGGTGAGCAACATGATCTTTAGGATCTAGATATGATAAGAACAGTTACGTCTCGTAAGCTGCATTGGGTAGGACATGCGGCACGAATTGGGAATGAAAGAGGGGCATGGAAGCTTCTTGTTGGAAAACCAGAGATAAAACATCCACTTGGTAGAAAAGAATGAGGTGGGAGAATAACATTAACCATAATTTGAAGGAAGTAGATTATACAGGGGATGATTGGAAAACATTAGCTCAGGATAGGGCTGTGTGGAGACTTATCACCGCGCTGCCATCAACCTAGGGGTTCGATAGTGCCAGTGAGTGAGTTAGTTAGTTATATTAACTAAGGAGAGGGAAAGTGGCGATCCGTTGACCTTAACCCCATAGCTAACAAAACATAGCCCAAACAAAATATATCTTAAGTAATCCATTGATTTGTGTTACTTGATGAAAATCCATGTTTAGTGATTAAATAAAATAAAACTGTTAAAGTTTATACGATTTTCATATTTATTTTAATACAAATTCGTTACAGCTGTTTCAGTACGTTGTACCTTCTTTAGACGAATACTACGAATACAAATTAATTATATATATATATATATATGTTGTTATAATTAAATGTTTAACATTGAGCAATGCAAGCTTAATATGGCATGATAAGAAAAATAAATGCCTGGGCGGGATTCGAACCCGGAACTGTGAGTCTGTACCTCAGCGTGTTATCCATTACACCACCAGGCGAATCCAATTCAAAGACTTATTTGTTTTTCTTATCATGCCATATTAAGCATTGCTCAATGTTAAACATTTAATTATAACATTGATAAAGCGTCACTGCTATAAACTAAATATTCTCTTTAATTTGCTTACTTGTTATAGTCAGCTACTAGATGGCAGTGAAGACTGAGTTCTCGCGACATCTAGTAATAATGGAGAATATAATACATATATAAGAAAAATAAGTGTTTGAATTGGATTCGCCTGGTGGTGTAATGGATAACACGCTGAGGTACAGACTCAGAGTTCCGGGTTCGAATCCCGTCCAGGCATTTGTTTTTCTTATCATGCCATATATATATATATATATATATATATATATATATATATATATATACATACTCAAGTACACAACAAGTGTAACTAAGCAACTGAATGTAAACAAAAAACAGTGTAACAAACATTATATTATTATAAATTTAAAAGAGGTTATAAATTTAAATGCAGTTGGAAATTTAACAGCCTATTGTTCTTCTTCATTTTATTTATTTCTACAATTTATAAAAGATCTAGTTTTTTTCCCTTTGTTACAAACGTTTAAAACTTTAAAACTTAAATCAAAACAATGATCGTATTGAATTAGATGGTTAACGTGTTTTGAAGTATCTACACTTCTGTTATATGCTCTCATACGTTCTTTTATACGAGAAATAAAATAAAACATATGAGAGCATATAACAGAAATGTAGATGCTTTAAAATACGCTAACCATCTACTTCAGTATGATCATTGTTTTGATTCAAATGTTAAAGTTTTACACGTTTGTAACATTGGGAAAAAGAAAAAAAAAACTAGATATTTTAGAAATTGTAGCAATGAGTAAATTGCAGAAGAGCAATAGGCTGTTGGATTCCCAACTGGATTTAAATGTATCCCTCTTTTAAATGTATAATAAGAGAATGTTTGTTACACTGTTTTGTTTACATTCAGTTGCTTAGTTACACTTGTTACGTTTTTGAGTGTATATATAATAATACAATTAATTTGTATTCGTAGTATTCGACTGAAGAAGGTACAACGTACTGAAACAGCTGTAACGAATTTGAATTAAAATAAATATGAAAATCATATAAAACATTAACAATTTTATTTTATTTTATCACTAAATATATATCTTATTTTAATCGGACCTTTTGCAGAAGCAGTCTATTTCCATTCCAATCTTAATTACAATATGATATTCAAATTAGGCAATAAAAATAACTTCATAGCAGTTTTGGTCTTCTTAAGATTTTCTTCCATTCTTTCCTATTTTAGACAAATTTTGGCAAGTTTTAAATTCCTAATAATGTTATATATTTCATTACATCGTATATCCATCTACTTTTATGTCTTCCTGTTGTTCTCGAACTTAGTGGTTTCCACTTGTAAAATTTCTTCACCAGTCTGTTGTCTTGCATGCGATTAATGTGGCCGCATTATCCTAATATTTGTTCTTCAATATAATTAATTATGCTTTATTTTTAATTATTTTATTTAACTCTGTTTTAGTTCGGATTCGCCACTTTCGATCTTTGTCTGCAATTGAACCATATATCTTAAAAATTAAGACTTTGTTTTAAAGCCTATGTAAGTACCCACGATTCACTTCCATGTATTAGTCTAATAACAGTTTTATATATTCCTGGTGCGCTCACACAACCATTGCCGTACTGACCACAGATAAAAGTACAGCAGACACAAACCAGTTCAGTGCTGTGTCTTTCAAAATGCTTAACCTGTAGTATAAATGTACTGGTGACATAAAATGCGTTGTACCGCATGCCGTTTATGTCACAACTAAGAGATCGAAAATTGTGCACACAGAGAGAGGCACGCTCACACTGAGTATCTAGACTCCGGGACATGTTATAAGCTAAATTTAGCTGACCTTGAAATCAGTTTATTTTTAAATGACGTTTTGTTATGCTTTATTACCTAAAAATGCTTTCTTTTATTTATTCTTCAATAATACCAAATACTATTAACACAAAAGTTACTTAAAAGTAAATATAATATGTAAAAGTAAAGTGATCCCACAACAGACCAGGAGGCCCTTGGGGTAGTAGGAGGTTAGGCTCCCACTTTTTCTAGACAATCGGCACTTTTATGTCAGCCGGGTTGTCAGCCCTGCGTGACGGCCGCCTTTACCCCCAGAACAAGCGTCTGGTACTCATTTCCGTTAGAGGCTGAGTCGACCCCAGGGCCATAGTGCCGCCAGAGGGTTTGGGTCAGTTTAAAAATCCTGACCCCAACGGGACTTGAACCCTGGACCCTCCGGCTTGTAGCTCAGTGCCTTAACCACTACGCTACGGCGTGCCCCCAAATATAATATGACCTATTTAAATACTACAACAATCGTAAATTCATATACAAATAAATTCAAATTTATCAAATAACTCATGGTAATCAAATTATAATAGTAACACTAATGTAGATCTTTTATAAATATTGCTATTTTTTGTGCTTGAAAGAGACTATTGTTCGACAGTTCCTGATTTGCAGTAACAGGATAATGAGATAGTGAATATATATATATATATATATATATATATGAAGACCGAGTTCTCGCGACATCTAGTAATAATGGGGAATATAATACATATATAAGAAAAATAAATGTTTGAATTGGATTTGCCTGGTGGTGTAATGGATATCACACTGAGGTACAGGCTCAGATATCCGGGTTCGAATCCCGTCCAGGCATTTATTTTTCTTATCATACCATATATATAGGCCTATATATATATATATATTCGATGTTATGACATGTTTAATATCCCATTGATCTGCGATCTTGTGTAGACGTTAGGATTGGAGGATAAAAATTTAGAGAGAGCTGACAGATTAGAGGTGTGAATAATTTGGAATAAGACAATAGACTAGTAATAAAAATAAGTATTATTATTATTGTTACCTTACACTTGGACGACTTTGTAATAAATACTACCATTTTGTTAGTGTTATAATTTTGATTAAGTGCTGAATAATTCTTGGGAATATAGATATACACATTCGATCAATTAGATGGAATAGGAGATCTGCCATATTAAATACAGAACTCGTTCAAAACTCTGTCATTATCATTATTGTTGTTGTTGTTATCGTTAGCCTGAATGAAGTGTCTATATTCTCAGCTGTATAGGGTTATACCCAAGACTCTATATTGTTAGATACCCTGAACTTACATAATCACACATATGTCTGCATTCAGATATAGAAAGCAGCTTTTATTACAACTTTTCATACTGTAAGGAAATATTTGATCATTACATAAGACTCAAAGATACAAGCTCAGCGATACAAGGCAAAGAATTGCATTTGGCTATGTCGAATTCGAAATAACTTGCTATTTGATATTTATCTGCACAGCTTTATATCTGCGTTTTAAAATATGACTGTAGGTCCGTCGCCACCTTCCACTCCGGCGACCCGGGTTCGATTCTCGGCGGGGTAAGGGATTTTAAAAATCTCCACCTTGGGTCTGGGTGTGTGCCCTGGCCCACCATTATTGCTCAACTGAGTGCACATTTCCTAATAAAAAAATATTACTGTAAACAATAATAATAATAATAATAATAATAATAATAATAATAATAATAATAATAATAATAATAATAATAATAATAATAATAATAATAATAATAATAATAATAATAATGATGATGATGATGATGATGATAATGACCAAATGATAATAATAATGATCTATATAATAATAAAACATCATCATCAAATAATAATAATAATAATAATGACGACGATAATGATCAAATAATAACAATAATAATAATCAAATAATAATAATGATAATTACGACGATAATGATCAAATAATAATAATAATAATAATAATAATAATAATAATAATAATAATAATAATAATAATCAAATAATAATAATGATGATAATAATAATAATATTAATATTAATATAATAATAGTAATAATTATACTAATGATTATAATAATATTGATGATGATAATTCTAATGATGTTAATAATTCTAATAATTTAATGATGATAATAATTCTAATGATGTTAATATTCCTAATGGCGATGATAATTCTAATCATGATGATGATGACAATCCTAATGATGATGTTAATAATCCTAATGATAATAATAATAATAATAATAATATTAATATTAATAATGATAATAATAATTCTAATGAGGTTAATATTAATAATAATAATAAAATAATAATAATAATGATCAAATAATAATAATAATGATCAAATAATAATAATAATGATCTAATAATAATAATGATCAAATAATAATAATAATGATCAAATGATAATAATAATAATAATCATAGTAATAATTATACTAACGATTATAATAATCTTGATGATGATAATTCTAATGATCAACTTTAATAAAATTCATGATGTGTTCCGTTGAGGTTTATTCAAAATTAATATAAAATTATAGAATATTCACCTGAAAGGTCCGTCTCCTTAACTTAATTATCATTTAACTGTAGCGCTTTCGGGACTTGTCCCATCATCGGCAAGATTCAAAACTGGTGTTTCACTGAAGATCTGGTAGAGGGGGTTGCATGTATTGGGTTCGTTTTCGTTTATCAGGCTGTCGTTGTGAGCTGCTTTCATGATTTCCATCTCATCGTTCGTTTTCGTTTATCAGGCTGTCGTTGTGAGCTGCTTTCATGATTTCCATCTCTTCGAGATGAGATGGAAATCATGAAAGCAGCTCACAACGACAGCCTGATAAACGAAAACGAACCCAATACATGCAACCCCCTCTACCAGATCTTCAGTGAAACACCAGTTTTGAATCCTGCCGATGATGGGACAAGTCCCGAAAGCGCTACAGTTAAAATGATAATTAAGTTGAGGAGAAGGACCTTTCAGGTGAATATTCTATAATTTTATATTAATTCTAATGATGTTAATAATTCTAATAATTTAATGATGATAATAATCCTAATGATGTTAATATTCCTAATGGTGATGATAATCCTAATGATGATGATGATGATAATAATAATAATAATAATAATAATAATAATAATAATAATAATAATAATAATAATAATAATAACGATAGTAATAATTCTAATGATGTTAATATTAATATTAATAATAATAATAATAATAATAATAATAATAATAATAATAATAATAATAATAATAATAATAATAATAATAATAATAATAATAATAATAATAATATAGTAATAATTGTCAGTATTGAACCTGGATGTTGATAACCGCGCGAACAGAAGTTCTCCGTACAATAGTCCTACATCTCTATCCTGCAAATCGGTCTCGGTGGACTAATGGTTACTATAATCGTCTCCTGGTTCCGAAGTTGCGGATTTAAATCCGGCAGGTATCATTTAATTTTTTCAATGCGTAAAATTCCTAAGTATGGCTTTTTTTCGGATAATTTAAGACTTAGGACCCACGGCCTAAAGTCCCTCCCAAAGGACTTGTCCCTTAGATTTTTCCATCCTAAAAGTCCATCGATCCCGCTGGGTTTGAACCCGCAACCCTCAGGATTATAGGCAGGGAACGTAACCATTAGACTGCCGCGGATGATCTCATTAATATTTTATTTGATCTTTATAGTAGAATTATTTTTTTACGTCTATTTGGTCTTTACAGTATAGTAGAATTATTGTTTTTTTACGTCTCTCTTTATACAAACTAAACTTAATTTTTTTCAAAATAAAATATTAATATGTAGGCCTATTTTATTTTAGGATTACACATTTTTCTTTTGGATTAATATTTATCTACAATAGTTTATGGAGGATTGTTTTTCTTGTATTTGATTTAGGAAACACAAAGCATTATTTTCGTTTTATTGTGTCTAGTTATTTAATTACATATTGTTTAAATTCCATTCTATTCTATGGTAATTATGCCCGAGGGCAGGTCTTTCACTGCAGTCATAGCATTTTCATGCTATGCTTTGCTGTTGTACTAGGGAATTATAGGTGTGGTACCTTCCCGTTGCTTTCCACAGCGGTGAGGGATGATGATGATAGTGATAAGGATGATGATGTTGGCCCGATGATTTTCGGGGACCGCTGGGCCCTAAGCTTCCTGACATTTGTCGTACAGCTGAGGGAAAACCCCGAAGAAAACCTCGCCCATGAGCCTGTGCCGACCGGCAATGGAACCCGGGCCCGCTGCGTGACAAGGCAGCACGCTACCTCGAGACCACAGCGGTGGACATGTTTAAATTAAGGTATTTTATTTCTAACCCACTTTACAAAAAAACTATCTAAAATCGTTAGGAACTATATTAACGAGAGTAACTACACCGTGTTCTAAAATGATTGACCGGGTTTCAACTTGTTTAATTTATCTTACATGATATAGGCCTATATATAAGAACAAACGTACATGGAATTAAAGAGAAACTCTTCGAGTTTTTATAACATACTTTATAAGGGATCGGTGTGAGCACCTTTCGTTACACGGCACACTTCTAGCCGATGCGATAGTCAAATTCTTCCCAAACCTTGGTCAGCATATTTGGTGTAATGGATTCAACAGCAGCAACAATCCTTCTTGTCAAGTCTGGAAGTTCGACGGGAAGTGGTGGTATGTACACATGGTCCTTCACAGGAAGAAATCACAAGGTGTGAGATCGGGAGACCGTGGAGGCCATCGGGAATAAACCATGTCGTCCGGACCGGCGTGTGCTATCCATTATCGTTCAATCACTATCGCAGATCACTAAAAAATGAGTTGTTTCTAACTATCTATACCATCGACAGATGGTGTATAGTTTATTTGTCGGAGGACCAATTCCAAATTGCCGTCGGAAAACTCTCTGCACTGTAACAATGGAACCAGACCTCGCAAATTGCAACACACAGAATGACTCTGTAAAGGAGTCGCCATTTTCACAAATTTAACCCTGTGACGTAATATGACAAGAAACAAATTACTGCATGCATGATATGGAACTTTCACAGTTTTCTTTCATTATAGCAAATAATAACGCATCCAATTTCGTTTGTAAAGCTATACCAACTACTTAAAACCCCGGCCATCATTTGGAACACGGTGTATAGTTTCGAATGTAGCAATATTGCACTAGGCATTCTAGTATTTAAAAAAAAATATGTTTTTTTTTTTCGAAACATTATTTTGTCACTGAAGAAAAAATACTAAACTTAGTCTACTTGTTAATAATAATTCTGGCGAGATTAATCGAGATAATAATTGGAATTGTTGCCAATGTAACGAAAATTAATCCACTCATTGAAAAGCATAACGGTATTTTTTGTGCCGTGTGGAAATTGGCGAGGACAAATTTATTTGTATCGTTGTAAGTTACATTTCGCTTTATTGTTGAAATGAGTTGCATTTTTATTAAGAACAAGGATGACTTCATAATAATCATAAAATTAAATTACGTCCCCATGTTGCCCAAGTATTAAACTAGCTCTGAAATCATGCCCTATCATGAGACAGGCCTAGAAGGCCCTTAACCTACCAGCATGCTGCTAGCCTCACATCCACATGTGCCAATAATAGATATACGATAATCTGGCCAGTGTAGGGTGATAATGTGGTCAACATGCCTAGCCCCACACCCATTATAACTGATTTTCTCAACTTGTAGCCGCTACCCAAATTCCTCATGATGCTGGATGGGGACCGGACACATACTGCCGAAAAATTCCATGAGAAAATGTCTTCCCTCATTGCGAATCGAACCAGGGCAAGTCTCGAGGATCTAGATGAAGGCATAATGCCTTTAATCGTTAGGTTACAGCTTCACCAGAACTTGCTATTCAACCTGAAATGTTAATTTTTCTAAACAACAGTGGAATATATATGAGCTTTCTGTGAACTAAGCACCAAAGCCTCCTGTTATTTGACATAAAAAGTAGATGTCCACGAATTTGACAAATAATTTAGACTCGCCCGTTCCTAATTATGAAGCAAAACATAGTGAGGATACTTGAGCATAAATAAACATTAACTGACAGCGTACAGAGAGAGAAAGAAAAAAAGCAGGACATTTGACTAAATAAAATATAGTACAGTAACCATCGCGTCCCAACGAGAATGTACAGTCATTGTCAATAATTTATACATTTTCCAGTGTGTACTTGGCTCTCTCTGGCAGTAAATTATTTAACATCTCCAAGCCAAAACATAAACGAGGCTATACTACTTCCATCTAGTGTCAAGTTTACGGAACTAGGGAAAGTTCAAATGTAATCGGACCGCGAATGACATCAGATTTCACATTGGTCGAGGGTTAGAGTTATTGTAATGTATACTCGAATAAAAGTTTTTTTTTTCAAATGCCCCAGGTTTGTCTTTCGACATTCCTCGTTTCTCTCCTGGCATGGCGTACTTGTAACCCACTTCTGAGGTTGGGGCGCCTGGAAGGCGGGGTTACGTTGCCCCGATGATATGATGGGTGATGATGATGATGATGATGGTGCGCCAGGAGAGTCCATAATCCTAAGCTTAACCTAAGATCAATATGAATGATGATGATTGCGATGGCCATGTGATTTAAATCGCAACAATCTTACTGTTATAATACGCCGTGCTAAACAACCTGTTGTGAGAGTAATGTTACTGTGACGTCAGGGTCGGATGAACGTGTTCAGACAGAAATATTAAGTAAAAGCTCCTTATTCGCGGGAGATATGTTCCACAAATATGCCCCGGATACAGAAACCGCGAATATGGAATGGTAATTTGTATGGGTATATAGGGGATACGTTCCAAAGTTCTAAATTAGAATAAAAATTATAAAAAAGTGAATTAAAGAGAGATTTTGAACCATTTCTATTAATTATTACTGTCAGGCTTAGGCAAGGGCTTAAAGGAGTTAGTATTTTTTTTTCTTGTTTTGCAGCTTTTAAAAGATTGATTCAGATTGGTATTCAGCTGTGAATTCAGCGATAGAATTCCTTATTTTGTCTTCGAATTTCTTGATGAATCGTACAGTTGATTCCTTAACATTGAAACAGCGTGATACAGTTGCAAACGATTCACCCACGCGTAAACGGTCAAGCATTTATATTTTTACTTTGAGCGGCAACACTACTTTTTTTTCCGCTTCGGAACTAATTTTGTTTCCATTTACTTTACATTATAAATTGGCAACAAAACAGAAGAGACACGTGTTATTCAATAAAAATTATTGCAACGACTGACAAGTTGGAACAATTAAACACCGATTGTGGATAGGGCGGAACATCTCGTACCGGTGGCTTTTAACAACGAACTTTAGGCTTAGTAACAACAAGGTTTGTTTTATTTTGATATTCATTTGTCCATTTGGTTTGAATCCTTCTTTGTAAAAGCCGCCTTGGCACGTGCCTGCAGTAAAAAAGTTGCCGATGCGTTAATAAAAGATACTAATCCTTCTAATACACCGACTGATCCGCGAATAAAGAATTGTTTACCTCGAATACAGGAACTGTGTCGCAATTTTTTAACCCGCGAATAAGAGAACCGTGAATAAGCAGCTTTTACTGTATACATTTTCAAAACATATCGAACGTTAAGAACAAAACGATATGACTGGAGTTGCCAGTTTGGCGGTCAACGTTTCTGGATCATTGTACAAGATTTCTTCCCTGTAGTTGTACTAGCTCCCCTACCTGGTTGTTTACGTTTGTTCCCTCCCCTAGAGCGATTTTTCAACTCAGCATATTACAGTGTGGTTTAAAAATTACATTACTCCGTTTTAGAGTTCGAACATGGTACCGCGAATAACACTTTAAATAAACACGATAATTAATATAAAAAATTTATGTATTTTTCGCGTGCATCGATGCTATTCTACTCTTACGTTATTAGTAATTATGATAGTAGCGATTAAAAAAATAGTATCATAAGGTAAAACTGTTACATTTGTTCACCATTGTATATTTGGACATTACGAATATTTGAGAATAAAGAAAACATTTAGGACACGCCAATGGAGAAGACTACAAAACTGTGAACTACACAATCTTTATAACAAATAAGAAATAATAAGAAGAGTTAAGTCCCTTAGACTACGATGGACACGGCATGTGGCACGAATGGGGAATGAAAGAGGGGCGTGGATGTGTGGAGAGCTTAGTTATGTTCACGCGACCATGAAGTAAATAAAATAAGCAAGAATAAAACTTTGCAATAAATTTGAAGCCAACCGGAACCTTTCCTACGGGCTTCATATTCACAGCAAGTGAGTTAGTTAGTTGCATAGGTCTATTATCTATAGACTTAAAGTATTTTCTTACTTTTTATAACATTGGTATAATTTGGCTGCCTGCTCTAAGTTTGCCTATTTTTCGTAGAAATAACAATTTCCTCTACTTTTGTACAGTTACATTAAACACTGTAATGGCAACAATCAATTATACCCAAGTTCGCTTATTTTATATACGTAACAACTAGCTATTACCCTGCATGCGCTGCTACGCCTCAACAAATTATAGTATCTTTTTTTGCGTTTAGTTCAATAAGTAAAAGGAAAAATAATTATAAATTCATATCATTATTATTTTTTGATACCCCGTGCTGATTATCTGGCATTGCCCAGAATCTATTTATCCCGATCTTCTTGGCATAATTAGCTGAAAACGATTGGGTTTTTAAGTTTAGTTGAACAAGTAGAAGGAAACAGTTGTAAATTTGCTCGCTTCGTTATTGCAGCTAAAATAACCAATAAACTAATTAATTCTATTTCCAAACTACCTTTCATACATCTAAATAGTACATAAAACTTCCTTCCAAAATTTAATATTCAAGCAATCACTATAAGTAAAGCCATATCATAGTTATTTTAGATACCCCACGCTGGTTACCCGGCATTGCCGGGAATCTACGTATCCGATTTGCTTGGCATAAATGAGCTAAAAGACAAAATTCGTTATTTTAAGTTATCAGTAAAAGAATACCCGCTGTGCGCTGCCATGCTTGACCGGGAATCTACTTATCCCGATCTTCTTGGCATCAATGAAAGACAAAAATGGTTATTGTGAGTTATCCGTAAAGATAAGCATATGCTGTCCCGGCTTTTTTGTAGAGCTTTTTTTTTTTTTTTTTGAGATATTCAATTCTGTGTTCATTAATTTGGTGTATTTGTTATGGTTTAGGCAGCGTAAGCCATTTAACCGTAAAACAAGGGGCTTTCTTTTTCACCTTTTTCACTATAAAGGGTAGTTTTCAGGGGTGAAGGAGTTGAGTATTGCAACTCTCTTATAGCCTATTTTCATCCCGGGAATCTCCTGAACATTTTGTAAAAAAACCTCATCACAATCGGATGAATCGGTTGCACATAAATACGAACGAACAAACAAACAACATAGGCCTACATTCATTTTTATAATTAGATTAGCTAATACTCGGCGTGAGCTGCTACGCCTAAATAAATAAATAAATACTTTTTTTATTGAATAAGTAAAAAGAAAATTAGAGATTAATAAAACTGTATGGTATACATTGCGACGAACCAAATATGACGGTTTCTACAGTCAATTTTTAATTTCGGATTTCAGGTAAACCACCATTTCTTATGGCCAGAAGTCACTGAGTTTTGGACAATACCTAACCCGGTGTATTTTTATAGCATTTATTGAGTTTCGTTGTGAAAAATCGAAAATTGCGACCGTTAGACTGATTTTTAAACGTTCGTTCCAGGTGAACTCCTACACCTTATAGTTTTAGAGTAAAACAGCGGCTAAATACTCACTCTGAAAACCTGTATGTACAATTTTCCATGAAGATCTGTTGAGATTCAGAAGTCTGTAAATCACAAACATACGCAGATGGTAGCGTTTGAGTCTCGTAATCAGAAGGTCCCGAGTTTAAATCATGGTACGAAATGTTGTTCTGGTTCCCAGTCGGCAAGACAAATGCTGGGCTATACTTGTATTACTAAGATCACATTGACTGTTGTGTATTTAGCCCATCTCTCTCTTTACCGTATTTTAAACGTCTCCCTTGTAGGTACATTTATGTGCCCCACGCCACTCGGGCCAGACATGGACACGATCTGTCGGGAGAGGATTCGTAACTCTAGATCAGACACTTTTTTGTCCACACAAAGACATGGAGGGCCTCCCCGGATGAGTATTCAGCTCAATGTCAGGACCACCTCCGAAACAACACGAGTATTTAAGACAGTGCGCATTATTCACCCATATATTCATACTAAACAAGGCGAATATGGTATGGATGATTGTGATCACCAGATGATATTCAGGGACCATTTCGGTCTTAAAGATTCCCGACATGTGTCTTACAGGTGAGGAAATCCCCGAAAAAAACTCACATAACCCGTGTCCTCTGCATACGTCACAAGATGCATCCTCGAGACCAGTTGTGGACTCTGATTATTCTATAATTGGTTAATTATAATTGAATATTAATTTTACTTTTGTAAGACTTGAATGACCTAGTGGTATATACACAAGAGATCCTATATGCGATTTGACCAAAAGTATTAAAAAGTCTTAAAATATACTTATAAATAAAACAGCAATTAAGCCATTTACTTAAATAGGTTTGGTCTACATATTTTATATAATTATTTCTCATGTTTTTTATCAGTATTGTATATGCATATTGTGGCACTTTAAATAGTTGGAAAAAGTGCGAATTAGCAACGCTACTCCTCTATTATGACCGCTGTCAAACTTTACATATCTTTAGATTTTGTTTTCCGTTGTCTCAATATTACTACAAGCTTATATTTTTCTACATAATTATTTACATGACTTTTGTTAGTCTTAATTGGTAGGATAGAACGTATGTTTTAATTTATAAGTGCTTAAGTAGATAGATACAGTAGGTCTATACATAATACTGTATTGGTTGTAAATTATGCAAAAATAAAAACTGCTTGCCCACTCCTACGTATAATTCACCACCACGAGTTTCGACTCTGCGTTCAAGCGATAAGACGCAGTGAGGAGTTGGTGAATTAAGAGTTCTTACGTTACTACGTATACACAATACCACCATCAAAACAAAACATGCAACACCCTCCTCGCGATCCGTCTCTTCGCTTGGATGAATAGTACTAATACCCTATTTACAAACAAACTTTCTTTTGTAACGATAACAGCGCCTCTGCTCAAGACCGAGCCGATGCTACAGTAGTTCCTGTCTATACAACACATACTGGACCACTTTCTATTATGTTTTTAAATTTGGAATTGCTTTCACTAATACTTAGTTTCGAATTAGTAGCACATGGTATTGCTCTTCCTTATGTCTATCTGTATCCAAACAAAAGTGATTAGTATTACAGTTTCAATGGATTTTTCAGAGAATAAAAAATACTGAGCATGGGTTTCTTGGGAAGGAAACAAAAGCCGTGTATCTTGTAATGTATATTTACGGTACGTAAAAGAACCTCAAACCTGATATATGAAATCCTACGCTAACGATCTCAGATTTTGAAGAGCTTCATTGAATAAAAATATGCTAGTCCACTATATACCTACAATACACAGCACAGTGGATTATTTTCGTTTTATTACAGACAGTTTTAGTTACATTATTTTCAAAATAATTGGAATCTTTTCTTCAATCCGACACTGCAAATTATTACAAAGCCTTCAGATAAAGATGCAACCCTAGCACCCGGCAATCAGCCGGCAGGCGGTCAAGACACTCCCGTGTCACGGTCAGAGAAGTGTAAGACGGGAGGCAAAGCAGGTTCCATTCACATGCTTTCTACTCCTATTTAGTGGTACTCATGTAAGAGGTACAGACGAGTTTGGTGAATTTTTTTCTATATATAATTTTTTTTCAATTGTGGTTGTGCTTATTTCATTTCAACATACTACTAAACAGAAGGTATTTTTACTTTTGACATATGATAAGAAGAAATCTTACAAAAGTTGTCGCCGTAAATTTCCCCGTCAGTTCCCTAATGCAACTATTCCAAATAAAACCACGATTTCAAGATTTTTCAGTAAATTTTGTGTCACTGGTTCTGTGAAAAACAGAAAGAAAAACAGGAAATGTACTGTACTAAGAGAGGAAAAGTTTGATGACATTGAGCTTTTAGAGGCTAGTCCGAGAAAATCTATCTCGTGTTCAGCTGTCCAGTCTATAGGATCGGCCCATGAAGCCATAAAATTGTTAAAATTAATACCATATAAATTACAAAAAAAAAAACTTACAAACTCAACGTTCCTGAATACAACAGTAGAATTAATTTTTGTAACTGGTTTCTGAAATCTATACATGACGGCATAATCAATCCCTAATTGTTATTCTTTACTGATGAAGCATGGTTGCATTAAAGTGAATATGTCAATCCATAAAATTATCGCTATTGGAGTAATGGCAATCCTCATGCAGTTCATGAAGTATGATACTAAGATTAGTATGTTGTGTGCTATAACGTCTAGAAGAATAATAGGATCAATCTTTCATTATGGAACAGTTGGTTTTCATTTTTACGTGAGTGACATATTGCCTCAAAATTTTTAACAATTGATTGTGGAAGAAAAAAAAAACTATGGAGGTTTATGCAAGACAATTTGACAGCCCATACAGCCGAAGGACGTATGCGGGAATAAAGACATCTGTTTGACGATCAAGTGAACGTTAATTAGCCTCCGTGTTCCCCGGATCTTAATCTGTGTCTTATATTTTTGGGGTGTGTTAAAACATAAAGTGTACATCAATAATTCTCGAACATTAGAGGAACTTGAAGAAAATATTCGAAATGTGATATTCAACATTTCAAGGCAGGAATTGAACAGCGTATTTCAAAACCTTCTTCGCCGGTGTGAACGATGTATTGAAGCTAAAGGAGATCACTTTGAACATATTTTGTCTTAAGGTAAGGAATAAATACCACAAACATCTATTTTATTCCATCACAATCTCGAATTACTTTCACAGCTAACTACCTAACATAATAACTCACTGACACTATCGAACCTGTAGATTCATGACTACGCGGACATAAGCTCTTCATGCATCCTTATCCTGGGCTAATGTTTTCCAATCATCCCCTGTATAATCTACTTCCCTCAAATCATAGTTAATGGGCGATTTTCCCTCTGGTTTTCCTTCAAGAAGCACGTCTTTCATTCCCATTCGTGCCACATGTCCAGCCCAACGCGGTTTACGAGACTTAACTGTTCTTATTACATCTGATTTCCTATAAAGACAATGTAGTCCACTGCTATGTGGTCTTCTCCATTCACCTGTCTGCTCATTTCTCTTTGGTCCAAAAATTTTCGTAAGAACTTTATTCTCAAATACTCTTAATCTCCTTTCCTCCCTTAAAGTAAGAGTCCTTGTTTCGCACCCATATAATATAACTGGTAGAACAATAGTTTATATATATATATATATATATATATATATATTCAGTTTAAAGTTTTTTGAAAGGAGTTGGGACGTCAAGAGTCTCTGGAATGCATAATAGCATGCATTTCCAGAATTGAGCCTATGTTTAACTCCTTTGTGCATCTCATTCCTATTTGTGTAGGTATTGTTCCTAGGTATATGAATTCAGCCACTTCCTCAAAATTTCCCTCATTTGTCATTAACTGTCAATTTCCATTATATACCGTAATGTGTTTCTATGTGTGACCATTTATTTAGTTTTCTTGATATTTACTTCCCGTCCCAATTTCTTAGTGTTACTCAATACGTGTTTGACACCTACTTAGGTTTATTTGGTGCGCTAGATCCGTGTGACGAGCGGTTGCTAGGCGCTAGGGGTTGTGTTTTAAAATGAAGATCCTATCTGTTTGGAATTAAAGGATCTAATATTGATTAGAACTATTCTTCAGTACGCATTCTTGAATATTCAGATAGTATCTTACTGTTCATGTAGCGGCATGTCGGTAGTTTCATACCTACAATTAATAACTGTCAAATCTTCAATCTCGGGGCCAGGAGTGTGATTGTGTATAATTTTAATCGCTAGATTGTGCACCAGATTCCTGCATTAAATTGCAAATCCCTCAGCAGTACGTATGTTAGAATATATGTGATATTGTTGACTATTTAACTCATGCCCCAAATGGGACTCAATGGCCAAACACGTTTCAATGATTTCTGTTTTACAACCAATCAGACTCGTGTTTCACGAAATATTTATCAGTGTTATAATTACCATATTAAAGAAAGCTCCTCCTTTTTAATATTCTGAACAGGTCTGAACATTATTTTGCAGTGACTGAGCCTGTGAGAAATACGGCTACCAGATTGTATATATATATATATATATATATATATATATATATATATATATATAGTGCATGAATGTCAACACATGCCGCATGCGGGAGTTAATATAAAACATTTGTAGCAATTGATTATACCACCAAAAAAAGAAACTACTGTTTGCACTTTCTTAAATGTATTTTTCCCAGGTAACAATCCAGAAAAATATAATTGTCATATTTACATCATACGACATCAGAAATTAATTAATATACAGTTTGATGTGTTTCATTTTTTCTCCACTAGAGAGCATTCTTACAATATTGCGTTCCTTTGGCAATAAATAGTATGATCTGGTTGCATTGATAAACAAAAGAAGCAGATGAAGCGTACCTATCGCTTCTCATTTGTTTTCAAACATCGCCGTTTACATTAAATATATAAGTATTTTAAAATAACTATAGTTAAATAATGATTTGTGAGTAAACAGTTTAATTTTATTCGTTAAATAGTCCTAACAAATGCCACTCTTGATTTCCAAATTCTCTACATAAATTCACTCCTCACTTCGTGAGTCGTGAATTTATCGATAATTTGGAAATCACTCGTGGCATTACTTATGATAACGATTCGTGTTGGATGGAAACGTTAAGCCTGACGACTCCTTGGTGCTTTTAACAGGAGCAGGTTACGTGCAGATACCGGATTTCTCCTTCTCCCTTTCCTTCATCATCATCTCCCACTTACAACACACTTTTACACTACATAAACATATACTCATCCTGCACTTATTTCTGAACGCAACACAAGAATACATCATTACTAAAGTGTTCTGTCGGAGTGGTGCGTAAATTGAAAATAGACCACATTAAACTCATCTACCCGCCCAGCGCGGAACCCGAAACACAAAAAAGTGTAATGGGTGACATTAGTACACAATCTACTAACTATTCACAAGTCGCCAATAGAGTTGGGTTAAAAACACTTTGCTTGAATATCGGTGCCAGCAGATTCGATTTCTGATCACTGCAAACGTTTCTAAATGCATTTAGTTTTTAGTGAAGATAGGAACGTATATAGTTATTTCTATAAATCGTAATTTCAACTTTTAATGTCGAGGAATTTTATTAAATTAACTCAATTCAAATAAATTATTAATTTAACAGTTGTGGTGAAGTGATAATGCCGTTGCCTCAGATGCAGGGGGCCCGGGTTCAATCTCGCCATCACAGTCACCAATACCATAATTGCCTTGTTTAGTATAAGTGTATGTGTGAATGGTATATATTGTCTTAAATATTCGTGTTGTCTCGGAGGTGGCCCTGGAATTAAGCTGATCCCTCTTCCAGGTAGGATCTTCATGTCCTTGTGTAGTCAAAAAATATATGTGTGATCGTAACAAATCGTGTCCCTGTAATGTCCAGGTGGCGTAAGACATGTAAAAATATAAAAAAACGGAGTGGTTCAACTACGATGACACAGAGAGAGAGAAGAGAGAGAGAGAGAGAGAGAGAGAGGAGAGAGAGAGGAGAGAGAGAGAGAGAGAGAGAGAGAAAGAGAGAGAGAGAGAGAGAGGTATTAATAAGAATTAGAGAACGGATCTCTATGTTTTAAAAAGATTGCAACATAGTACAATAAAAAGACTGGCTCTACTCACTGTATTTTGCTTTGGTTTACACACAATTCATAATAGACTTCATGTACTCTCTGTGTTGCAGTCTTAATTTTCAGTATACTAAATTATTTGTCACACTTACATACTTACATACTTACTCACTGGCACTATCGGACCCGTAGGTTCATGGCCGCGCGGACATAAGCTCTCCATACGTCCCTATCCTGAGCTAATGCTTTCCAATCATTCCCTGTATAATCTACTTCCCTCAATTCATAATTAATGTTATTCTCCCACCTCATTCTTGGTATACCAACGGGGCGATTTCCCTCTGGCTTTCCTACAAGAAGCTTCCATGCAAGTCTTTCATTTCCCATACGTGCAACATGTCCTGCCCATCACAGTCTACGAGACTTAACTGTTCTTATTATATCTGGCTTTCTATAAAGACCATGTAGTTCATTTTTAAGTAGTCTTCTCCATTCACCTGTCTGTTCATCTCTCTTTGGTCCAAAAATTTTCCTAAGTACTTTATTCTCAAATACTTCTAATCTCCTTTCTTCCCTTAAAGTAAGAGTCCATGTTTGGCACCCATATAATATAACTGGTAGAATAATAGTTTTATATATTTTCAGTTTAACGTTTTTTGAAAGGAGTTGGGACATCAAGAGTCTCTGCAATGCATACTAGTACGCATTTCCAGAATTGAGCCTATGTTTAATTTCTTTGTGCATCTCATTCCTATTTGTGATCATTGTTCCTAGGTATTTGAATTCAGCCACTTCCTCAAAATTTCCCTCGTTTGTCATTAGCTGTCCATTTCCATTATATAATAAATTTCTACATGTGACCATATATTTTAGCTTTATTGATATTTACTTTCAGTCCTAATTTCTTTGTGTCGTCCTTTAGTATCTCCTCACTATCGGCCAATAATACTACATCATCAGATTAAACTAACAGCTTATTAATACCATTGAGTTGTAAGCCTTCCTCATTCTCTAAATATTAAATGGCATGCTCTAGTACAAAATTAAATAGTAGAGGAGATAGTGCATCTCCTTGCTTCAACCCATTCTGCATTTCAAAAGTGTCCGAAAACTGTTTGCCTACACGCACCCTACTCTTTGTGCCATTTAGACACATTGGTATAAGTCTAACTAACTTTTTAGGAATTCCGAACTCCAGCAGGATACTATATAACTTCTCCCTCTTAATTGAATCGTATGGCTTTCTGAAGTCTACATATAGTTGATGTACCGTACCATTATATTCCCATTTCTTTTCTAAAATCTGTCTTATACTAAAAGTATGGTCTGTTGTAGACCTGTTTCTTCTAAATGCACATTGATGATCTCGTAGAATGTCATCAATATAGGGAGTAAGTCTGCTTACTAATATATTTGTAAGAATTTTGTACGAAGCTGAAAGTAATGAGATGCCACTGTAGTTGTTGCAATCAGTTTTATCTCCTTTCTTATAAATTGGTACGATAATTGATTCCTTCCATTCATCTGGAAGAGCTTCTTTTTCCCAATATTATATTAAGCAACCAGCGTATCTTGTCCATCGATTTTTCTCCTCCTGATTTTATCAGTTCTGAAATTATTTGTCATAAGTAATAATTACAATTCATAAAACACGTACCGCTAGCAAATAAATGTATATTATTAACTACAGTGATTCAGTTGAAATTGAAGTTGTACAAAACTGTATCAAATAGAGGGTAAATTAAATGTAAAAAATGCCGATAATATTATTAATTTTAAAATCCCGCAGTTTAAGACATGTTGCCTTTGTGTAGAACTACGGCACTAGCGCTGGTTTGAGTCCTCATGGGGAAAGAAATTTTCTCATGGAATTTCGGTCAATATGTGACCAGTGTCCAACCATAATCGTGAGGAATTTGGGTAACTACAATAAATACAGGCTCGAGATTGCGAAAGCCAGCTATAACGGCTAGGAGATCCAAAATTCTGACCATATATCACCATTACACTGGCTGGATGATACATGTGTATTTGAGGTAGCAGCCGTGTGGATCTTTTTATAAATAATTAATAATAACATTGGATTTAACACCTCACCTCATAACTGTAGATTTCTCGAAAACTAGTTTCGATACTTCTGTCTACCATTTTCAGCTCTATCTAACTGTTAGATACTTTTTCTTTTATGTATTTATTTATTTTACCTGATGGAGTTAAGACTGTGATGTTTTCTCTTCCAGTTCACCAGGGTTAAATCACGCATATAATAACAATTATTATTAATTATCTACATGGTGATATATAACAGATATAGACTACACAATATAAAGTTGAAAAGGGAAACAAAAGATAAATATTAATAACATAATAATAATAATAATAATAATAATAATAATAATAATAATAATACTAATAATATATAATAATAATAATCTCTATCTATCTCTTCGGGTTTTTACAGCTGCTGCCGTCTTCCCGTGCCAAACCTCCAAAGCCTACGGTCTTGGGCATCTTCGATGCTTAGCCCTCTAGCTTGCATTACTGTCTTCATGTTTTCCTTCCATGTTAACCTTGGTCTCCCTCTTTTCTTCTTTCTGTTCGGATGCCATTCATATAGTTGCTTCGGCCATCGCTCATCTTCCATTCTTAAGACGTGTCCTAATCACTTTAATTCCTTATCCTCAATTCTTTCAATTATCCTTTCTTCTGCTTCCATTATGTTTCTAATTTCCTTATTTGTGACATGTTCTAATCTAGACTTTCTGGCACTTCTCCGTAAATAATCCATTTCTAGAGCTATTAGTCTATTCTTGTAGTACTTATTGATTGTCCATACCTCACTTCCATACATTGCAACAGATTCCACCAATGTTTTACCAATATATTTTTTTGTGTCCTTCCAAATATGCTTATCCCACCATATGGAATTTAACGATGATATTATTTTGCTACTCAATTCAATTCTATGTTTTATGTTCTCTTTGCCTATACCTTCAATGTTATCCATAATTATTCCCAAATATTTAGTTTGTTTCACTTGCTTTATTTGGATTCCTTCTTCCAATATTAAATTTTCTTGTTCATTGCTATTTATTGCCAGATATTCTGTTTTTTGTAAATTTACTGTGAGACCCCATGATTGATATGTGTTTTTCAACCTTTTTATCATGAATTCCATATCAAATTTGTCTTGCGCTAAAACCAGTTGATCATCGGCAAATTGTAATGTCAGCAAAAATCTGTTACCTATTGGCATCCCCATACCTTTGCAGCTTTGTTTCCATTTCATTAATATGGATTCTACATAAATATTAAATAAAATTGGTGAAAGACTGCACCCTTGTTTCAATCCCTTTGTGGTTTTTATAGGATTAGACATTGTATTTCCAATTTTAACATAAGCGGAGTTATCTTTATAGATTTGTTTAATAATTTCTATTAGGTTTCTATCAATATTGTATTTCTCCAATACTTCCCATAATTTGTTCCTCGCAATTGAGTCATAAGCTTTCTCTAAATATATCATTGTCAAATGGGTTTCTTCTCCAACTGCAGTCCGTTTTTTAATTAACTGTTGTATTTCAAATATATTGTCAACACATGACCTTCCTGGTCTGAATCCATTTTGATCTTCTCCTAATTTGTCTTTAATATACTTTTGTAACTTTGTTTTTAATAACATCGTAAATATTCTATATAATGTGTTATTTATACTTAGTCCTCTGTAGTTTTTTGCGTCTCTTCTATCGCCCTTCTTGTATATTGGTACAATGTAGCTTATTTTCCATTCATCGGGAATCTTCTGTATTGCAATGCACTTATTAAACAAGTCCCTCAATCTACCTATTAATTTTTTTGGGCTATATTTAATTAACTCATTGGGTATGTTTCCCGGCCCTGGTGCCTTTTTTTCTTTAGGGTTCGAATTTCTAATTCTATATCTATTGTATCAAATTCCAGGACGTTCATTTCTATAGTTGGATTTTCTATTGTTTCCATAAACTCATTTCTAGTTTCTGACAGTAAAGCTTTGTAATGTTTTTCTGCGTCAAATTTTAACAAATTTATCTTACTGGATCCTTGGTTGGTTTTTAGTGTTTTTAGAAATCTCCATACTTCTGATGATTGTGATCCTCCTATTTAACTTTCCATTTCTTGGCATTTGCTTTTCCATAATTTGTTTTTTTCTTCTATCACTTTCCTTTTAACTTTGGCGTTTGTTCTCTTGTATTCTATCCAATTCTCTGTTGTTTTATTTGCCAACCATTCTAATAATAATAATAATAATAATAATAATAATAATAATAATAATAATAATAATAATAATAATAATAATAATAATAATAATAATAATAATAATAATAATAATAATAATAATAATAACCTATAATTAGTTCAAGTAATTGGCTTAGTAAGAAAAGTTTAAAATATAAAGGAATACCAAAAGAGTACATGAAACACGGTTATCTAATATAAAAAATAATGTTTGTTTGTTTGTTTTAATCAATAGAGCTTCTGGAGAGGATGGAATCAGTATTGAACTATTTAAAAATGCAAATTCTCTGTTTTTAGACTGATTTCTAACATTC
This sequence comes from Diploptera punctata, assembly GCA_030220185.1. Taxonomy (NCBI): domain Eukaryota; kingdom Metazoa; phylum Arthropoda; class Insecta; order Blattodea; family Blaberidae; genus Diploptera; species Diploptera punctata. The sequence continues at coordinate 3,154,031 of JASPKZ010008378.1, forward strand.
TTAAATAAACTGTGGGAAGGGAGAGACATTCCTGTAAGTTGGACAGAATCTATTGTAATACCAATATTTAAAAAATGAGACAAGAAAAACTGTGAAAATTACGCAGGCATCAGCTTGCTAAATACTGGATACAACATTTACGCCAATATAATTAAGAACAAATTATACAAACATCTTAACAGCCTTCTCAGCGAAGAACAGAATGACTTTCGTAAAGGTCGATCCTGCTGTGATAGTTATTTCTCCATGAAATTAATAGAAAAACACAGGGAGTTCAATGTACGTAGAAACACATTTAGCTTTTGTGGACTTCAAAAAAGCCTTCGACAAAATGAATAGGAATAAACAGTTGGAAATTTTAGCTGACAACGCATATTTTAAATGTATACATCATCATCATCATCCATGCAAGTATTAGGCCTTGTGGCGTCTCAAAGAGGAATTTTTTGGACGTCTCAGCGATCTTTTGCCTTGGGGCAGTAGAGAAGTATGGCTTTTGGAATTATATTAGACGGCATTCGTTGAAGATAGGCTTTCCAGTTGTTCTGGTAGTTTCGTATAAGTTGAAAAATGGGTTCTACATCCAACTGTTCCATAATTTCCTCATTTCTTTTATGGTCCCACTTTGTGTAGCCTGCTGAACGGCGCATAAATCGCATCTCATTTGCTGTTATTCGGCTTTCACCTCTTCTTCGATTGTCCATGCTTCACTACCATATCTTAATACTTTATACAATATCTATAAAACAAATTTGATTTCAGTTCGAATCAATACACACAAAACAGAATGGACCGAAATTAATAGGGGCATAAGACAAGGATGTGGGCTCTCACCCTTGCTCTTTATAATATACATGGATAGAATACCCCAAGATTGGCGGCAGATGAGACACGGTTCTATCCAATTAATAGAAATCATAAAATAGACTCCTTGCTTTTGCAGATGATTTGGTATTAATAGCTCCAACAGAAAAAGATTTACAGTATTCTATACATCATTTAATATAATTGCAAAAAGGTACAATATGGAAATCAATACAAAGAAAAACTAAAGTGATGGCATTTTGGGGAAATGCCCTATATCTAGCAAAATTGTTTTGGATGATGAAATTTTAGAACGAGTTAACGAATTTAATTAATTGTGTTATAATTTAACGTTTCAAGATGAAGCTGATATATCAAAGAAAATCATAAATGTTACAAAAAACAACGGGGATAATTAACATTATAATGAAACCATCTGGTAGTTTTGTATATGGTGAAGAATGTGTTCTACATCCAACTCTTCCATAATTTACTCATTTCTTTTATGGTCCCAACACAAGATTACGGCTTTATAAGGTTCTCGCAAGACCAGTATTAAGGTATGGTAGTGAAGCATTGGACAATACGAAGGAAGAGATGAAAGCCGAATAACAGCAAATGAGCCGTACAGCAGGCTACACAAAGTGGAGCCATAAAAGAAATGAGGAAATTATGGAAGAGTTGGATGTAGAACCCATTCTTCGCCATATACAAAACTACCAGAACAACTGGAAAGACCATCTTCAACGAATGCTGTCTCATAGAATTCCAAAAGTCATGCTTCGTTACTGTCCCCAAGGCAAAAGATCGCTGGGACGTCCAAAAAAGCGCTGGATGGAAAATTCCTCTTTGAGACCGTAACAGGCCACACGGCCTAATACTTGCATGGAAGATGATGATGATGATGATGATGATGATGATGATGATGATGATGTTTGTTTGTTTGTACGTATTTTATGCGCTGCTATACCGTTGATCCGATTGTGATGGGGCTTTTTTGCAAAATGTTCAGTAGATTCTCGGAATGAAAATAAGCTATAAAAGAGTTGTGATATTAAACTTCTACGCCTTTAAAACCGACACAATATATCTAAAAAGTGAACTGCCCTGCGACCTGCATGAACAGGTGGTGAGCAATTCATCGGTCCACTGAGAGTGCACCCCGGGCAATTCTTCGGCCCGCACTGTATATGGTGCCCCAGGTTCCAAGACGATGTCCATTTGCCCCGCATAATTTTGAGAAATTATGTGAGTGTATGATGAATTAATCATGGCTGTTGACACGCAGCCGCAAGAGTCCGGGTTTGCTCCGTGTTTTGTTTATTTATTTATTATTTATTTATGTTCTCTGCAATGTTTAATGTATTTTCCGCGATTCGATTTTTTAAATTGGCGAGCAGCTGTATGTGTTCAAGCAGGTATGTCAGCTAACTTGAGTAGCCTATGGAATTGTTGTGGAAGGTGACCGGTCCTTCCGCTTGTCTATTCATGATAAAATATATTTATGTATGATTTTTATTATTTTTTTTGTTGGTGTATTTTACTATTTATTACGTATTTAATGTTTGATATTGTTTAATTTCTCTTTTTTGTGATAGTTTCCTGAGAGACAATCAGAGTGAAGGATTGATCTCGCCGCGAGTTCGGATACTGTGTTGGCGGGCACTGAGCCTACACTGTGAGGCCCCTCATTCCCGGTGGAATGATAGGGACTTTGAAAATGTTTGTTAAAAGTTTCCGCAGGTCTACGTGAGCGGTAGGTGCACTTTACCGAGGCTTCGGAAATATGTTGGCGGTTTTTTCCTGGTGAGTTGGGCCTACATTCCCGGTGGAATGGTACGATTTATAATATTTCTCCCGTGTGTGTTATTATATTCCGAAATGTATCGACGTGACTTCCAACATTAAACCGTTTGGCCCACTTTTCAAAATTAGCGGGACTAAAAGGCGAAAGCCTTGGAATCCGCGGGTGTCTAATAAAATATATTAGGCACCCAAAAGGGACGTTGTAGCCGCCCTAAGAGGCCGCACACAACGATCCCACAGATAGATAGATGTCTTGCCAATTTAAGGGTTAAATGACCTGATCTGACCTGTACTATACTGACCTATACTGAACCAACCTAACCGAACATGACATATACTGACCGAATCTGACCGAACCTAACGTAACCGAACATAACCTAATCTAACTGAATCTAACCAAACATAACCTAAACCTAACCTCAACCTAAATTGATACTAATCGAATCTAAACCGAACGTAAACGTAACCTAAACAGAACCTAAAACGAACCTAAACCTACCTAAATCGAACCTAAACTGAACTTCAACTGAACCTACACTGAACTTAACACAAATCTAACCCACACCTAAACTTAACCTAACTGAGCCTAACATAACCTAACCTAACCTGAAACTAATATTAACCTAACCTCTACCTAAATTGATTCTAACCGAATCTAAACCTAGCCTAAACCGAAGTTCCGCCCACCTAAATAAATAAAAATGAAATAAATCTTAATTTTATGTAAAATAATAAAGAAGACACATCACACCTAAGGAAGATTACAAAAAATTATAAATAAAATTCTCGCACCTAAACCGAATCTAAACCGAACCTACACTGAACTTACACCGAGACTACACCGAACCTACACTGAACATAACACGAAATTAACCCGAAACTATACTGAACCTAACACGAAATTAACCCGAAACTACACTAAACCTAACACAAAATTAACCCGAAACTACACTGAACCTAACACGAAATTAACCCTAAACTACACTCAACCTAACACAAAATTAACCCGAAACTACACTGAACCTAACACAAAATTAACCCGAAACTACACTGAACCTAACACAAAATTAACCCGAAACTACACTGAACCTAACGCAAAATTAACCCGAAACTACACTGAACCTAACACAAAATTAACCCGAAACTACAGTGAACCTAACACGAAATTAACCCGAAACTACACTAAACCTAATACAACATTAACCCGAAACTACAGTGAACCTAACACAAAATTAACCCGAAACTACACTGAACCTAACACAAAATTAACCCGAAACTACACTGAACCTAACACGAAATTAACCCGAAACTGCACTAAACCTAACACAAAATTAACCCGAAACTACACTGTACCTAACACGAAATTAACCCGAAACTACACTAAACCTAACACAAAATTAACCCGAAACTACACTGAACCTAACACGAAATTAACCCGAAACTACACTAAACCTAACACAAAATTAACCCGAAACTACACTGAACCTAACACAAAATTAACCCGAAACTACACTGAACATAACACGAAATTAACCCGAAACTACACTAAACCTAACACAAAATTAACCCGAAACTACACTGAACCTAACACGAAATTAACCCGAAACTACACTAAACCTAACACAAAATTAACCCGAAACTACAGTGAACCTAACACGAAATTAACCCGAAACTACACTAAACCTAACACAAAATTAACCCGAAACTACACTGAACCTAACACGAAATTAACCCGAAACTACACTAAACCTAACACGAAATTAACCCGAAACTACACTAAACCTAACACAAAATTAACCCGAAACTACACTAAACCTAACACAAAATTAACCCGAAACTACACTAAACCTAACACGAAATTAACCCGAAACTACACTGAACCTAACACAAAATTAACCCGAAACTACACTGAACCTAACACAAAATTAACCCGAAACTACACTAAACCTAACACAAAATTAACCCGAAACTACAGTGAACCTAACACGAAATTAACCCGAAACTACACTAAACCTAACACGAAATTAACCCGAAACTACACTAAACCTAACACAAAATTAACCTGAAACTACACTAAACCTAACACAAAATTAACCCGAAACTACACTAAACCTAACACGAAATTAACCCGAAACTACACTAAACCTAACACAAAATTAACCCGAAATTACACTAAACCTAACACAAAATTAACCCGAAACTACACTGAACCTAACACAAAATTAACCCGAAACTACACTGAACCTAACACAAAATTAACCCGGAACTACACTGAACCTAACACAAAATTAACCCGAAACTACACTAAACCTAACACGAAATTCTACGAACAAACAAACATGCATTTTTATATATTAAATTATTTCTGGAACTCACGTGATTTTTGTCCCAGTCATAGAAGAATTACATTCTAAAAATTTCCATCAATATATGTGATCAGAGGCCATCCAGAATTGTACTGTAGGAAGTTATAGTTACAACTGCTGAGTACCTCTGACATGCTAATGACATTTCACTCTTATACTGATTTTGCTGATTTAGGGAAAATACTTTTCTTCTGTTAGGCCTAATTGTATGGCATGTATCCACTTTCGTTGACAGGAAGCAGAAATTGAGGCCGCTAGAAGATTTTTCAAATTTTGGGTTCCAAGTAAATCATCACTCTTAACGGTCCGATTTTTCTGTCTTTCATTTAATGATTACATCATATATACCAAGCTTCGTTGTGAGAAAACAAAAATTGGGTCTCTAGAGGGTTGAACATGTTCCTACCACTGTTAATTTTTCAATTTCTCTAATTAAAAAATTCGATATATTTTTCTTATTCAGATGTCACATTCCGAATTACTTTGCGAAAAAAAATAATAAAATTTCGGCAGATAGAAGGATTTTAAAAAAATTCGCATCAGGTTTATCCAGACTTCCAACAGTCCGATTTAGCATTTTTACGAACTTGGTCTCATTTTTCTTAATTGATTGCTATATATGCCGAGTTTGGTTGAGAAAAAGCAAAAATTGCTGTCGCTAGGGCGTTAAACTGAGAATATATAAAATTGTTATTCTCCCAGTTATGCTATCGTCATAATCGTCCTTTAAGAACTGCTACGTCTACAAAAATTCTCCTTCCGTTATTTGGCGGACGTTCAGTCGATCTCTTTCCCTGTGATTGGTAGTTCAAAATTGCGCTGGGGATCCGTCTCACATGCTGTTTCCAATTATCTTCGTATAAAATCCATAAAGTTAAGTTCCTGTAGTAGACCTATTTATACGGATGCGAAACATGGACTCTTAGTTTAAGAGAGGAGAAAATATTATACATATTTGAGAATAAAGTTCTTAGGAATTTTTTGGACCAAAGAAAAATGAACAGACAATAAACATTTTCGTCCTTAAGCTCACTAATGCCAAGAAGATTGGGATAAGTACAATCCCGGGCAACGCCGGATAATCAGCACGGGGTATCTAAGAATAAGTACGATATACAGTTAATGCATAATAATTTTTCCTTTTCATTTATTCACTAAACATAAAAACATACTTCATTTATTTAGGCGAAGCAGCGCACGCGAGGTATTAGCTAATATATTATATTGTCTAAAGAAATATTAACTAAGTTTTGTTTTGAACTGTTTTTGAATCGGGCAGTCCTTGATATACGAGGTGAGGTAATTCCAGAGTCGGGTGGCTGAAACAAGGAAGGATGAGGAATAGGGAGATGTTCGATATAGTGGAACAGCTAGGGTTAAATTTTCTCTCGATCGTGTGTTTAAGGTATGGTGGGAGGATAAAAATCGGAAGCGAGTTAAATATAAAGGGGTGATGAGGTTGACAAAGTGTGTATAAGGAGCAGAGGCAATGTATTTTTCGCCTGTCTTCCAATCGGAGCCAATACAACATTTTAAATTCTGGATTTATGTAGTCTGATTTAAGTAGCTTGCAATATATAACGTAAACAAGCATTATAAACTCGTTGCAGTCCTTGTCCGAATGTGATACTCATGTCAGTTAAGAGTAAGTCACAATAATCGAAATGCGGCGTAATCAAAATTGAGAAAAGCACTTTTTTTTAATGAAAAAGGGAGGAAATTTGTCAAACGTTTTAGGGAATGGAAGATTGAATATGTTTTCTTATATATTCACTTACTTCTGTGTACCATTTTCAGCTCTATCTAACTGTTAGAGCAGAAGATGGTACATAGAAGAATCGAAACTATATTTCGAAAAAATCTACAATTATGAGGTGAGATGTTAAATTTAACTCTGTTGTTAATTAAAATAAACCTATAATGTCAATTTAAATATTGATGAAAACTTTTTAAATATTTAAAAAAGTCACAAACAAAAGTCCAATAATAGATATAAATATTTAGAAATTTAGAAAATTCAAACTATGCTAACCACCTATTCCAATTTAATCATTGTTTCGATCCAAATTTTGAAATTTTACATATTTGTGATAAGGGTAAGAAGTTAGATCTTTTGGAGGCTGTAGAAATTAATAAGTTTAAAAGTAGTAAAAAACTGTTAAATTCTCAACTTGATTTGAATGAATCCCCTTTGTTAAATTAAAAAAATATATTGTTGTATTGTTGCTTAGATCAGTTGGAACACAATTCATAATTTGTTAACATGTCTGAAGAAGGTACAGTGTACCGAAACAGCTGTCACTGAATTATATAATAAATATGAAAATCAAATAAAACTACGTTTTATTTTTATTTAATTAATAAATATGGAGTTAGATTTAACACCTCATCTCATAATTTTAGTTTTCTCGAAGATCAGTTTCGGTTCTCCTGTGTATCATCTTCGGTAATTGTAGATTTCTCGAAGACCAGTTTGATACACATGAGTATCGAAACTAGTCTTCGAAAAATCTACAATTATGAGGTGAGGTGTTAAATCTAACTCCACCATTAATTAAAATAAATCTCATAGTGTCACTTCATTTAAATATTAATGACAAAAATTGTAATGTTTTGAAACAAGTCACAAATAAATCTCTCATTATAATTAACACAACAATAACATATTAGTTGACCAATGTACTTTCAGTTTGCCATGAAGTAGAAAGCCAAGTGTAATAATTAAAAAACCTCCTTTGATTTGACCCAAACTTTTTAATTAAAAAACCAACAACTGAAGAAGTATTTTAGTCAGATCTTCATTATGCCCCTCGTTGTGGCGACAATTTTGAAGAAGTAATTCTTTTCCCATATTGTGGCGATGTTTTGAAGCAGCTAACTCTCTTCATACCCGATGTTGTATTAACATTTTGAAGGATTGGTGTTCCAAAAAGAATTACTGGTTCAGGTTGGGTTTAATTTTCGGTAGAGCTGGATTATCTTCTCAAGGTCGAAATTGGTACACAGGATAGGAAAACACTTTAAAATCACTAATAACTGATTCTTGTAGAAATAGTTATAAATTTATTCATTTTGTAGGTTCCCAGCAGATTAAGTAAATTTAAGTGGTATTATTCTTCACTGTCAATTAAAATTAAATTATTTTCTTTTCTTGAGTCAACTATTCTTCTTGTATTAAATATCACATTTTATCAGGAGTGCTGTTATTGCTTCTATCCTTGATGAAAGTTATATGCTGACTGACCAGTGTAATTCTGTTATAATTTTAAAGAACATTATTACATCACATGATTTTATATTTAAATTCTATTGGTTAATGGTCCATTAAATACCAGGTTTAAATTTGATTTATTAAATCAAAAAGTTAATTGTTTTAACATTCAATCAGAATTTAGTATACTTTTATTTAAAAATATTAAGTTAAGCAGGTGTTCCTATTACAGTTATAACAGAAAGCTTTATATTTCAGACAACAATGACTTAAAACACAATTTTAAAAGCATTATTTAAAAAGACTGTTATATAATACAATTTATTTAATTGTTACTGAGACATTTTTATTCAACAATGAACAACAATCAATTATTTAGATGTTTTTCTTTATTTAAGTTATATTTAAATATTAAAAGAATTTTAAAATATAAAATTATTAACTTAAACTTTCATATTTATTATGATATTAAAATCCTGCTATACAACTTTAGCCTCGTAACATAGCCACGCACTCTTCTGTTATTTTCTAACTATTCTTGTTGCATGAAATGACCCACTATGTAGTTACCTAAATTTCATTGTCATCCCATCAAATGCAGTGTTGTCTACATTCCGAAAAATAAGTACAAACCTGCCTAAGATATATAATTTTAGAGCACTAAATATGTTTATACTCTTTTTAAAATGCAGAGTTTGTACCTTGTAATTTTCATATTTTTCCCTGAGGTTTTATCTTCATTTAACCTACATAGTTCACAAACTTTGTGATTAACGTTTTTTAAATATCAGGCCAATATAGCATTTGTTCCATATACATTAATCTTCCCCTACACTTATTATTTATAACTCGGCGATCATTTCGAAATATCACGTATAACTTACGAAATGTCATTCACATCTCAACAAACTTAACAAATAAAAACTAGGAAAATGGCCTTCGAATTTCTCTAGAGACTCTTAACTCCTAAAAAAAAAAAGAGAGAGAAAAGAGAGAGAAAACGTGTCAAAAATTTACAGGAGCTCACGCAAAAGAACGGACGGACGTTTTGAAAGCTCCTAATGGAATGTAGGCACCCTATCTTTCCACCCCCTCCTCTCTTCCCTTGTTACGTGTAATACCTGTACAGCACGTTCACTGAAAGCTGTTTGGGTCGTACATTTACCAGTTACATGTATTATTGAACAAGCTCCTGTCTTGTTATGCTGCCTGCAAAGACATCCTTTTTCCCCTGTTCAAAACGGGTCACACATTTTCTTTTAAATTTATAAAGTAACAATTTGAGAATGAAATTTTCACGATACAGGTGGCCGTGCATTTCATAATCAGAAACATGTGCTTGTATGAAATGAATGTATTTATGTATGTTTACTGAATGATTTGGCTGAGACAGTATGGTTTTTAGAATCGTATTTGATAGATTTCTAGTTCAAATCCCGGTGCCGACAGACGTGATTGTGATGTTTTCATAGTTTTTTTTTCATCGGGGAAAATACAGTTTGATCTTGGATTTATGTTGCTTCCTCCTACACAGCGGACACGGATTCTATTCCCGGTTTAGATAAGTAGGATTTTTAGAATCGGTATTCGAGAGATCTGTAGTTTAAATCACGGTGCCGAAATATGCGATTGTGATGACTATCCTATGAAATATATATATATATATATATATATATATATATATATATATATATATATACGTAACAAATTAACTCAAAATATTTCTTCTTCTTCTTCTTCTTCCTTCCAAGTATTAGGCCAAGGCCTGTTACGATCCTATAGAAAATTTTCCCTCCCCGGGAAATTTTCGTATAAGACTTGAAAGCATAATAATAGTCCCTTCGATTGGTTGCTGGCCAAAGGAAGGCAAGACCAGTGATGGGGCTGCCATCTTATAGCCTCTGGTCAGGCTTTTCTGGAGAAGAAAAGAAGAAAAAGGAAAGAAGAAATGGAAGAAAGGAAAGACTCCCTAGCCCTCGGATGCCCTAATAGCGTCGGGGTCGAAAAAAACAAGAGTTAACCAAGAGAGGTTAGATAGTAAAGTTAAAAGAGTGCAAAACACAAGTAAGTGGAAGAAATGTTTTGCTCAGCTTGGGCACCTTGTGGTCGCCATCCACATATCCCCTAGATGAGGACCCCTGAGGGTCTCAAAATATTTACCAAATATATAATATTGAAATTACAAATATACATTAAAATTTATTTATGCCTTTATTTCAATTGAAAGGTAAACAAATAATGTCTCACAATTTGCCTACATGAAAACAGTAAGTCCCATGATATTAGTGTACATTTCCAAAGTTGTCCACCGCAGTTGTCTCGAGGTAACGTGCTGCCTTGTCACGCAGCGGGCCCGGGTTTCGATCCCCGGTCGGGAAAATTTTTCTGGGTGAGGTTTTTATCGGGGTTTTTCTTCACCTGTAAGACAAGTGTCAGGAAAACTTTAAGGCCCAAACGGTCCCCGAAATTACATGGCCATTATCATCATCCTTATCATTATCATTATCATCATCATCCTTCACCGGAGTGGAAAGCAACGGGAAGCTACCACACCTACAATTCCCTAGTAAAGCTGCAAAAGCATAGCATTAAAATGCTATGATTGTGGTGAAAGACCTACCCTCTGGCAGAATTACTATGGATGGTTGGATTTCCAAAGTTAATGGACACACTTTCAGAAGATGACTGGATAGTGCGATGAAGAAAGCTCTGGGATGGAATTCACAAGGAAAGTCTAAGAAAAGAGGAAGACCAAAACTTGCATTGGTGCAGCACAGTCATAACAAAAATTGAACAACAAAAGAAAAGCTAAAATTAAGTTAGTAATTTGGCAAAAAACAGAGTTCGGTGGTGTGCTTTCAGGAAGGCCCTATGCTTCCAAGAGGAGTTTCAGGTGCTCTTACTACTACTCTAAAGTCAATTATGGCATAAAACACAGTGAGTCACAAGATATTTCTTAATATTTTCAAGAGTTAGGTTTTGTCGAGTATGGAAACTATTTCATATAGTGTTTCACCATCGTGAAACTGGAAAATGTAGACCTATCCCATTCGTGTTCTGACAACTTTCTGCTTGAAATTACAAAACTTAAAATTTATTTTATTTTATGGTCCAGCGCGTTCAATTAAGCGTTTAACACAGTACGTAAAATATGTAAAAAAATATATTATTACCATTAAAAATACAGCGTTGGATGGAATATGTAAAAATGTGTAACATGAACACAACTTATAATACCCTAATTCATCAACATTTTAAGTTCTCGTACATATAGAAACCGACGAAATAATATGTAATTTCATAGAAATCTGGACTCCAGTTATGAGCAAATTGTTTCAATTAATACTAATCAAATTCATATTAAATTCCGTTGAGGTCAATAGCCATAAGATAAAAATTAAAATGTACCTGTTGGCAGGTACCGTCGTCCTCAACTGTCTTAAAATAATGTATTTAAAATATTATTATTTGGAGGTCCACCGCTGTGGTCTCGAGGTAGCGTGCTGCCTTGTCACGCAGCGGGCCCGGGTTCGATCCCCGGTCGGGGCAGTTTTTCTGGGTGAGGTTTTTATCGGGGTTTTTCCTCACCTGTAAGACAAATGTCAGGAAAACTTTAAGGCCCAAATAGTTCCCGAAATCATATGGCCATCATCTCCATCATCATCCTTATCATTATCATGGCATCATCATCCTTATCATTATCATCATCATCATCGTCATCCTTCACCAGTGTGGAAAGGAACAGGAAGCTACCACACCTACAATTCCCTAGTAAAGCTGCAAGCATAGCATGAAAATGCTATTTTTAACAAGAAATTGACGCTATATAAAACAACAGCAAATATACTGGCGACGCATCAAGACCATCAAAGTCTACAGTGTCTTAAACACTACATCTAGTAGCGCATACTCATCCTGCTGATGATGGAAGTTAACTTCCGAAAGATCTCCAAATAATATTTTAAATACATTTTTAAGACAGTTGAGGACGACGGCACCTGCCAACAGGTACATTTTTAATTTTTATCTAATAAATAGTTTGAAGGGTCTCAAAATGAAACTGAAATGCATTTCTTTGGATAATAACATATCTTTTTTGAATTCTAGTTGACCTAATTTTGATCTTGAACCTAATGGATACCCAATGTTATGTATTTATTTATTTTTCCATTTTTAAGTGTCCACTGTAATATACTTGATTTATAGTTTATCTGACAATTTGAGATTAAATAAATATATTTGTGGCATATTTAAGGAAAGATAGTTGTTAAGCCGCTCAAATTTGTGAAAGCAGAGCTATTTTGTCACAGCTGAGATATTATGTTCATATCTGTATGATTTTATATCATCTTACCTCTTTTTAAATATACAGAATCATTTGGGTCGACATTAAATGAATGTACAGGACTATAAATTGAATATTTCGAGATGATGATGATGATGATAATAATAATAATAATAATAATAATAATAATAATAATAATAATGATAATACTAATAATACCGCCCAGCGCCCAATAGATTGGTTAAGAATGAGGAGGGAGACTGGCATTTACCATGACTTGAGGGAGGTAACTTTTACAGGGAAAGACGTTAGCTCGTGATAGAGATGTATGGAGAGCCTATGTACGAGCGGGCATAAACCTACGGGTTCGTTAGTTCCAGTGAGTTAGTTACAATAATAATAATACATTCAGGCGATAAAACATGTAGGCTGCTGCGGTCAGAAACCATCTCTTAACTGGACGTCCTAATGATCTTTTTCCTTTTGATTAGTACTTATGCATTTGTAACCTGTTGACATGTTTTCCTTCAATTTCTTCTTTGAGCTTGGATGTGGTTCCGTTTTCAATTATTTTCACTTATTTCCTATGGCCTGGTAACTAAATGATTAAAATTATTTATCTTAAAGAAGTAATACATATAATAATAATAATAATAATAATAATAATAATAATAATAATAATAATAATAATAATAATAATAATAATAATAATAATAATAATAATAGTTTGTCAGGATTGTTTCTGTTATATAGGCCTACACAGTTATCCTCAACTAAAATATACTTTTTTTTTTCTTCCACACTTCCTGTCTTGTGTGTCTACTTCTGTCATATTTCTCTTCTTCATGTTGTCTTGAATTCCCTTTATCCACGTTGGCTTTGGTGTACCATGTTTCCCTTTTCCAGGAGGTATCCATTTTAATACTTCTTTATTTGCTTCTGTGTCCCTTCTTCTCATTACATATCCATACCATCTTAGTTGGATTTTTTCAATCTCTTGTACAATATCCTTTTCTACATTCATAATTTATCTTATTGTATTGTTTTTATTTTGTCTAATTTTGATATTCTTGCCGATCCTCTTAAAAAGTCCATTTCAGACATGAAATAATAATAATAATAATAATAATAATAATAATAATAATAATAATAATAATAATAATAATAATAATAATAATAATAATAATAATAATAATAATAATAATAATAATAATGACAAAATAAATACATTTAATCTAATGTGTGGCACTATTAAAAGAACCCTTAAAAACACAAGAAAAGAAACAAAAATGAAATTTTATAAAGTAATGGCTGTTCCTGTATTTATGTATGGATCAGAATGTTGGACGATCTCTAAAAGATAGGAACAAAGATTGGAAGCAGCTGAGATGAGATTTTTAAGAAATATAGCAGGATATACTCTGCTGGATAAGAAAAGAAATGGAGATATAAGAAAGGAACTAAATATTTTCAAACTTACAGACCGAATAATTAAATGTAGGAACGCCTGGAAAGAACATATTGATAGAATGCCAGAAGAAAGATTTCCAAAATTATTGCTAAATTATAAACCGCACAGAAGGAGAAATGTTGGACGCCCACACAGAAGATGGTCTGAACAATTTTAACAATTCTAGATTTCATAAAACCGGAACGAGCCAACAGGCTTAATCCCTGGATGATGATGATGATGTTGATGATGATAATAATAATAATAATAATAATAATAATAATAATAATAATAATAATAATGGCCTTATATACCTATGTGTCATCAAAAAGTTTAAGAATTCAAACATTGTCTAACTTGGTGGCGCAGAGGTCGAGTAAATTGAATTCCCGAGAGTAAAATATCTTCAAATAATTCATGGTCTCAACTTGAAAGTTATTTGTTTTGATCAGTGAGCTATCATTACAGCCTGTGTGTATGTGACCGCGTAATAATATGTCCCCGAGGTTTACTTGAGGGGAAAGGAAGTCTGAACGTATGGCCTGTGCTCACTCGGGAGTTGTATTGACCACAAAATATCCTTTCCTTCAGTTTAAGGAAATAGCCATATGTACGATAGGAAGTTTTCATAGGCTTTTGTACTAGAAAGAATTACAATTTGTTTAACTTGAGTTTTCCGGTCGTGTCAATGATGTTGAGTGTTGGTACCGACCCTTTTGAGGCCATGGCCCTTTCATTTATGTGGTTGTTTGTATGTGTTCGGGAGTTGTGTTGGAACTAGGATAATGGTCTTCTCCTAGTTGTAGATGTTTGTGTACCGAGAATGAAGCTTAAGTTTGTCTGTCTTAAAATGTGTCTTTGGATGTGTGACTTAGTTGATTTATTGTAGTCGTGTAATAGCCATGTGACTGTTGTCTGTAGTAACTCTGGGTTTTGGAGAATTTTGGTTAGGATTGTCAGAAGTTCCTGAAGTAGGTTGTTGTTGGAATTTAGGTTTGAACTTCAGTTTGCCGAACGAGTTCGCCAAAATATATAGTTTGAGTCTCAATATTTGAGAAATCCTGGTTAGAAACCCTATCCTGACCAATCTGACTGGTGTTTTATGTTTGGTTTCCTTCACCCTCCAAGGAAAATTCTCTTTGGAATTTTAGTATCAAGACCCATTTGGGATAAAATTCGGAAAATGGGAGAACGAACCCCGAAAAAAAAAACAAAATATCGGTGTGGCCTACTACCAATACTCCACCGGAACTGTCAAGATTCGAACCTGAGATTACAATCAGGGCAGCCGCGAGCGCTAGCCACCCATCCACCGAAACAGCTTAAGTAACGTTTAAATAATTACTTGTTACTATTTTTTTTCCACAATTAAATTTAGTCTATGTCATTAGTAGTTTCTTTTCATTTTTCTATACATTGTACATTTTATATTTTATTCATTAAATCTAGAGAAAATCAACATAGGCTATATGGCCGACTGCAACGACATGGATTAATTTCAGTTATTGCGTAGCAGTTGCCAAGTTTTACATG
This sequence comes from Diploptera punctata, assembly GCA_030220185.1. NCBI lineage: Eukaryota > Metazoa > Arthropoda > Insecta > Blattodea > Blaberidae > Diploptera > Diploptera punctata. The sequence continues at coordinate 3,169,486 of JASPKZ010008378.1, forward strand.
CATTGTCTCTACAAATATGATCTACCAATATTAACCAAAATAACCCAATCAATTAAGTTAATTTTAGCTGACTATTAACTTATGCCCCAAGTGCGAGTCAATGACCAATCACGTTTCAATGAATTTTGTTTTACAACCAATGACAGTCGTATTTCACCTCGCTATTTATCGAATTCTTTTTAGCAAAATAAAGAAAGATCTCCTTTTAATATTCTGAACAGGTCAGAGCATTATTTTGCAGTGACTGACTCTCCGAGAAATACGTTGAATATGTTTATTTATTTATTCATTTATTTCTTCTCTTCCACTCACCAGGACAAACATATATTACATCAGAATAAAAGAATTATAATTAACTCTGTCGGCCGCGGTGGACTAGTAGTTATGCTCCTTGCCTCTGGTCCCAAGGGCCGCGGGTTCAAACCCGGTGTCGATGGATTTTTTAGGACGGAAAAATCCAAGGAGCAAGTCCTCTGGGAGGGACTTTAAGCCGTGGGTCCCGAGTCTGAAGATTTTCAGGCTCGTAAAAAATCCTTAAGCCTGAATAAAAAGGCCTCTAAGCAAAATTTACCGAATTTTCCCGTTCTAGTTCTACCTTGGTTTCCTACATGTCAGTATGAGGCGGAACGCTGACCACGGGCCACTAAAAAATGACATCTATACAAAAACAAGAGTGTAATTAAATTAGTATGGTTCAAATGTTTCCCTGTAGGGGGAGAGCGCCTAAATCTCTGTAAAGGGAAAATATAGGCTTACAATACAATACAATACAATAATTAACTCTAATATTAAATACTAAATGAATATTTGATCAATAAGATGATATCTATTATATTACGATCTATAATACAACCACTTAATGATAGTTGAGATTAAGACTAAAACTAATAATAAAATGTATTCTAGCAAGATAAATTAAATTGTTGGTATATCGTCCCTGTCTAATGTAGGGGCTATATAAAAAAAATAAAAATAATGAGATATTGAAAACTAAATTTACGATTATACAATATTTAAACGAAAATATTTGTTTATTTTAATATTATTTTCATAAATAATTCTATCAGTGAGGTGTATCAGTGAGTTTGTTATTAAATAAATCTTTAGTTTGTTTTTGAGGGATGTTCTAGTTTGACGGTCTCTGACATAGGGCGGAAGGGAATTCCTTGTTTTGGCAAGTGAGACTGTAAAAGATAATGGATAATACACAGTGTGATGAGGAGGGATATAAAGGACAATGTGCTGATGGAATCGAATGTCAAGATTATGTGTGTCAGATAGTCTGATGAAGCGGCGTGATAAATAATTAGGTGATGATGTGTGAAGTAATTTATAGAGAAGGGATAGGGAATGGACAGTCCTACGATCGCTTAGACGAAGCCACGATAATTGTTCCAGGGACGGTGTAATATGATCAAATTTGCGAATACCACAAACAAAACATGCGCAAGAATTATGAACACGTTGAAGTCTTTGAGTGAAAATAGTATTTAAGTCTGTAAAAAGAGTGTCACAATAATAAAAATGGGATATTGCAAGTGTTTCTACTAACATTTTCCTGAGAGCGAATGGCAGACAATTTCTTACGCGATTTAATGAATGTATTATTGAGAAGACTGTTTTGCACGTATGGTTTATTTGTGTATTCCAATTTAAGTTGTCAACACATACTCCTAGAATTTTTACTGTCTCACTACAAGGGATTTGAACTCCATTAAGTGACACATGCGAGACTGTGATTAGGTTAGTATATAATGAACAGATTCCTTCGAACTACTAACTAACTCACTGGTACTATCGAACCCATAGGTTCATGGCCGCGCAGACATAAGCTCTCCATACATCCCTATCCAGAACTAATGTTTTCCAATCATTCCTTGTATAATCAACTCCCTTAAATCATGGGTAATAATATCCTCCCACCTCATTCTTGATCTACCAACTAGGCGTTTTCCGTCTGGTTTTCCTACAAGAAGCTCCCATGCATGTCTTTCATTCCCCATTCGTGCCACATGTCCTGCCCACCGCAGTCTATGAGACTTAACTGTTCTCATTATATCTGGCTTACTATAAAGACCACGTAATTCACTGTCATGTAGTCTTCTCCATTTACCTGTCTGTTCCTCTCTCTTTGGTCCAAAAAATTTCCTAAGAACTTCATTCTCAAATACTCTTAATCACCTATCCTCCCTTAAAATAAAAGTCCATGTTTCGTATCCATATAATATAACTAACAGTTTTATATATTTTCGGTTTAATGTTTTTTGGAAGAAGTTGGGACGTCAAGAGTCTCTGGAATGCATAATAGCGCGCATTTCCAGAATTGAACCTATGTTTAATTTTTTGTGCACGTGATTCCTATTTGCGATTATTGTTCCTAGGTATTTGAATTCAGCCACTTCCTCAAAATTTCCCTCATTTGTCATTAGCTCTCCATTTTCATTATATAATGTACACATTTGATAATTGTGTGTTCAATAATTATGTATTTAAATAATGATTTTACTGAGTTGTTTCCTAAAAAATTAATTAATAAGCTATAGGCCTAATGTTGGTTATAATATACAGCTTGATGTGTTTATTTTTTTTTCTCTCGACTAGACAATACTGCGATCTTAGTGGGTTATCGCTGATTGTGATCCTATTTGGCAATAAATAATATGATCAAGTTGCTGTGAATAATCATTACCATATATTTATGATTTATTTTCAAACATCACAGTTTACATTAAATATATAAATATTTTAAAATACCGGTAACTATATTTAAATAATGATTTGTGAGTAAACAGCTTAATTTTAATCGTTAAATAGTCCTAACAAATGCCACTCTTGATTTCAAAATCCCCTAGATAATTTGGAATTCACTCGTAGCTTTACTTATGATATGACATGTTGGTGCAGCATAAAATATACTCAATATTTATTAAATCAAAATTTTATGGTTGTTAATTTCTAACCAATATCATTGCACCCTGACTTACTGTAGACTAGATAATAATATAATTGTAGTTGTATCATGTAAGCTAATCATTTATTGTTTATTGTAATTTAGATACAATACTAATTATTGTAAATTATATCTAATCTGATTGAGTGGCAGACAAGGTCTTTCGGTCTTAATTCTGTCAGGCAAAATATATCTATTATTATTATTATTATTATTATTATTATTATTATTATTATTATTAATATTATTGTTATTATTATTATTATTAAAAATGCATAAAACGATCATCCTTTCTTGGGACTATATGAGTGTGGAACATTTATGTTGCATTAAGGGAAGAAAACAAGCTAAAATTAAACAGAAATAGTATTTTAAGGCGAATATTCGGCCCGTAAGTGTTTGCAATTGTATAGTGAACGAAGCTTCACATTGAGGAATTCAATTATTTATATCGCAGTCCTAATATTGTCAGCATTATGAAGCATACTTGATTGACATAGGGTGGCCATGTAGCTGGTTCTATTTAGGGAAAGTAAATAGGTTATAATTTTAAAATGTATTAGGAGACGCCTTGGAGAAAAAAAACTATTAGGAAGGTCTAAACAAGGATGGAAAGAATAATATTAGGAAGGTAATAGAGAACAACACTGAAGATATACCCAGATTCAAGATGAAAATTTAATATCCCTACTTCCCTTCCCGGCGGGAATAAAATCCTAACCGTCGAAATGGAAGGTAAAGACTATGAACCATACCAATGCTACGGAAACGTTCGTAATTCATTTAAAAACACAAGTTGCATTTGTCCATTACCCATGAAGACGTTTAACAATAAACATACACAGTGTACGTTACATAATGAATGTACTGTGTTTAGTGTTTAGAAATAGGGGTTATATAGGCTACTTCAAATTGTATTTGTTTTATTTTATATCACTTGTACATATTTAAGTATCAATGTAATCTCTGATTTGCATATCTGCGTGAAGCCTTATGCCCTTAACTCTCCAGAATAAATAAATAAATAAATAATAATAATTTATTATTATTATTATTATTATTATTATTATTATTATTATTATTATTATTATTATTATTATTATTATTATTATATGGTCACACGTAGAAATACATTATATAATGGAAATGGACAGCTAATGACAAATGAGGGAAATTTTGAGGAAGTGGCTGAATTCAAATACCTAGGAACAATAATCACAAATAGGAATGAGATGCACAAAGAAATTAAACATAGGCTCAATTCTGGAAATGCGTGCTATTATGCATTGCAGAGACTCTTGATGTCCCAACTCCTTTCAAAAAACGTTAAACTGAAAATATATAAAACTGTTATTCTACCAGTTATATTGCGAAACATGGACTCTTACTTTAAGGGAGGAAAGGAGATTAGAAGTATTTGAGAATAAAGTACTTAGGAAAATTTTTGGACCAAAGAGAGATGAACAGACAGGTGAATGGAGAAGGCTAAATAACAATGAGCTACATGGTCTTTATAGGAAGCCAGATATAATAAGAACAGTTAAGTCTCGTAGACTGCGATGGGCAGGACATGTGGCACGTATGGGAATTGAAAGACTTGCATGGAAGCTTCTTGTAGGAAAGCCAGAGGGAAAACGCCCAGTTGGTATACCAAGAATGAGGTGGGAGAATAACATTAACTATGATTTGAGGGAAGTAGATTGTACGGGGAATGATTGGAAAGCATTGGCTCAGGATAGGGATGTATGGAGAGCTTATGTCCGCGCGGCCATGAACCTACTGATTCGATAGTGCCAGTGAGTAAGTATTATTATTATATTATTATTATTATTATTATTATTATTATTATTATTATTATTATTATTATTATTATTATTATTATGTTGTAGACTTTATGTGCTCAACGTTAAGATTGCAACAACGTAATGAAGAAGAAAACTATTTTATTTGATTGAAAATAGTTTGTTTATAGTTTTATAAATATAAATAAAAAAATGCTCCATACTTTTTGTGGGGCCTAGTAATATTGGACTACCTTATATAATCAAAAGTTTAGGAACCCCCCTGAATAGTATTGGTATGACCAGACGACGAATATCGCATATGTTTGCGAAATGGTAGCATGTTCCAAATGTTCAGTATTTAAGTTATAGCACCACGGTTAGATCTACATTATATCGACGACTTTCACCACGACATGATCGTAGATGCCCCTAAGCAGTAAATGTATCAAAATTTCAGCCCTTCTGAAGCTGCTAAATTCGATAGTTTCAAGTCGTATAAAGTGGAAAAGTGATGGTACTACCATTATAATTAACGTCTACCTGGTAGCCCACATAGTATAGGGTATTTCATACATCACGCAATTTTTAAAAATGCAACAGTAAAGTCAAAATGCATCGAAGTAAAACATTCTCTTTTTTTTTTTATTTTCATCAACATACACTCCCATTTAAGTGCGGAAAATTATATCAGGCATATGAGGAGCTCCGCTATCTTGGCAGGCAGTTACTCGGTGTATGCAGTTCCAACGGTTGTGCAGTAACACTTAACGGTCAGCGTTATCTTGAAATGCTCTAGGTGAACAGGATACAGCCAAATTGTGGTTTCAGCAGGACGGGGTTACCTGTCTCACACACCCCGCGAGACAATACATCTTACTCCCTGAAAAATTCCCTCAGTCTGTATCTCAATTACTGGCGACTTGGAATGGCCTCTCAGATCTTCTGACTTTACTACATCTTCTTCTTCTTCTTCTTCTTCACTTCCTGGTTCAGGCAAGAGTTGCCTGTTCCGTCTTCACTAATAGATCTAAGACCATCTCTTCCGAGGACGTCCGACATCTCTTCTTCCTCTTGGAAAATAATGGAAGATTTTATTTGGTAATCTACTTTCTTCCATTCTTTCTACATGTTCTTTCCACTGTATCTTGTTGTTAAAATATATTTTCTTTTATGGAGTAGATCTGCAGTTCTTCACGGATATCCTCGTTTCTTATCTGGTCCATTCTAGTGCACCCTTTTACTCTTCTTAAAAATTTCATCTCGGCTGCTTGGATTTTACTTTCTTGTTTGGTAGTGGTAATCCAAGATTCACTCACATACAAAAGGACAGGGATAGCCATTGTTTTATAAAATTTTTATTTTTTTTGTTTATGCGCTTTATTATTCAATGTTCTATTTATTGTACCACAAATAGCTTGAGACTGATGTGTTTTGTGTTCAATATCTTTATCATACCCATAGCTGATGTCACATCCTAAATATTTAAAGTGGGATACTTGTTCAATAATTTCATCTCTAATTACTATTTTTGCACGCAGAGTATTTCTTCCACAAAATGCCATTACTTTTGTTTTACTTATTGAAATTTTAAAATTATAATCGCTACATATTGCATTTAGTTTGTAAGCAGCCAATTGTAACAGATCTTCATCATGGTGTAGTAAGACTAAATCATCGGCGAAAAGTAAGTTATTAATACTTGAGTTATTGTTCAATCTATGGCCATTGTCCATTACAATCTTCCATTGTTTCATAATGTCGTCGATATATATATATATATATATATATATATATATATATATATTAAAAAGAGTGGGCGATAGACTACACCCTTGTCTAACTCCTTGATTTATTAAAATTTCTTCTGACCTTTTTCCATCAGTTTTTATCACAACTTTAGTTTCTTCATATAAGCCTTGGACTGATTTTATTATATGGTGTGGATATCCTCGTTCCTTCATTATTTCCTATTTACTCTGTCAAAGGCCTTTTCAAAATCAATGAACAACAAATATGTTGGCAGGTTAAATTCTCTTCTCTTTTCAATTAGTCTCTTTATAATAAACACATTATCACTACAGGATCTTCCTTTTCTGAACCCTGTTTGTTCTTCTTCTAAGAGTGTGTCAGATATCTTCTTCAATCTATTATTTATTATTTTTGCATATAATTTATAAGTGGAGTTCAATAAGCTGATACCTCTATAATTTTTAGTATCTAATCTATTTCCTTTTTGAAGAGGGATATGACTTCACCTATCTTCCAATTTTCAGGTATTTTACGTCTTCCAACATTCGTTTATTAAGTTTAATAATCTTATTTCTGCAAATAAACCTGCATACTTTATCAGTTCATTGTTTGTACCATCTATACCTGGTGCTTTTCTATTTTTTATTTCTTTCAATGCCTCTCTCATTTCGCTTAGAGTAATTCTGTCTATTTCTGATTTATTTTCACTTTCAGAAGGGCGTTTTATAACTAATTCTTCTTCGTTACACCATAATTCTCTGTAGTGATTCTCCCATGTCTTCAGATCAATGGTATTTAGTTTTGCAGTATCTTTTTCTGTTGTATTTAATTGTTTCATTACTTTAAATGCTAACGATTGTCTGCCATGTACATCGTGCTCTATTTTGGAAATAAATCTTTCCCAGAAATCTTTATGAGCTGTTCGAGTTATTTGTTTTGCTCGATTTCTTTTTTGTTTATATATAGTTCTAGATTATTCAGTTTTCTTTTGTAAGTTCTCTAAATAAGCTAATTTTTTGTCTCGCACAGCCTCCTCTATTTCGTCATTCCATATCTTTAGTCCTGTTTTGTTGCGAATCTTTTCTTCTTTCCTATAGCTTCATTTGCAGCATTTATAATACATGTTTTCATATTTTCCCACTCTTCATTTAGATTATAATTAATTGCTTTTCTTTCTAGTGTGTTTTTGTAGCCTTTTTTGGTATAATTGTCTTATACTTTCTTTTTCTAGAAGATATACTTTAAAAACCTCTTCTTTTATTCTTTCTTGAGTTTTCGGTTTTTTCCATTTGGCTATTATAAGTATCGTGGCTACCAATAGATAATAGTCTGTATATATGTCAAATCTTCTGTATACTCTTACATCTTGTATTTGATTCCTGAGTCTATCATTAATCATTATGTAATCTATTAAAGATCTTTGGTTTCTAGCGCACCATGTATACTTGTGTATGTCCTTTTTCCTACAGAAAGTATTCGTGATTTTTAGTTTATTATAGGTAGCAAATTGTCGAAGTTTTTCCCGGTTTCTATTTATTACATCTTCTCCAAATATGCCTACTATTCCTGGGATTGGGAAATTACCAACTCTGGCGTTTAAGTCACCTCCTAAGATGATACTTTCTGTGTTTTTAATACCATTTATTTCTTGTTGTAATTTACCATAGAAAATAACAGTGTCTTCAATTTTCCCTTCTTCTGGTGCATACACTCCTACAATGTTTAGGTAATTCCGATCTATTTTCACCCTTTCTGTTATTATTCTCTCATTCACATATTTGTAGCTTATTATTTTTATCTCCATTTGCTATTAATTACCTTACTACAGGTGACTTCTTTTTATGGGGTTATGTGAAGTCCAAAGTCTACGTGAACAAACTACAAATAGATCTTCGACTTAAGGAAGAAATTCAACGCATCACCAACAACATCAACAGAGATGTCTGTGAAAGGGTCATCATGAACTTCACAGACCTTCCCATGCAGTGGAGGTGGACATGTAAAAAAAAAAGTAAAGTGATCCCACAACAGGCCCGGAGGCCCTTGGGGTAGTAGGAGGTTCAGGCTCCCACTTTTTCTAGACAATCGGCACTTTTATGTCAGCCGGGTTGTCAGCCCTGCGTGACGGCCGCCTTTACCCCCAGAACAAGCGTCTGGTATTCATTTCCGTTAGAGGTTGAGTCGACCACAGGGCCATAGTGCCGCCAGAGGGTTTGGGTCAGTTTAAAAATCCTGATTCCAACGGGACTTGAACCCTCGACCCTCCGGCTTGTAGCTCAGTGCCTTAACCACTACGCTATGGCGTGCCCCCCGGAGGTGGACATGTGCCTGGTATAATTTTCCGCACTTAAATGCGAGTGTATATAGAAGAAAATAAAAATATTTTTTTTTATTTCGATGCATTCTTGATTTAATTATTGGATTTAAAAAATTACATAATAATATGAAAGACCCTACATATCTGGAAGGAATCGTCGATCTTCGAAAAGAGTGATTTCTAAATAAATATCGGTTGTATGCTGAATCAATTACTCAAGAATTCAACCGTGCTAGCACCAGTAAGTTAGAGCTATTGCTTCATCGTGAATTAAGGAAAGTGGTCTATCTTGACAACCCATGTTGTGAATACTAAGGTCGAATGCAACTGGACAGTGGTCCATTGGAAATCTGCTAGTTTAGCGACGAGTCACTGTTGTGGCAGTCTGGTGGAAGGACTATGGAGAATTCTAGGATAACGATATCCGCAGCCCGTATTCTGCCAACTGGGAAATTTGAAGTAGGTAGCATTAAAGTGGGGTTGTGGAGTGAATATCGTACTTCACTTCAGACCACAACGATCCATATCATAATCTTATCTGTTTACAGCTGATCTGCAAGAAAAATGGTCTGCCATTCATCAACAAACGTTCATACACTGGGAAGTCTTCCCTATCGTATAAAAAGTTCGAATCGTTTCTTATTCAAATTTAGTATGGGTATCTGAGGATGAGTCAAGGTGAAGAGCGAACACTATACTTTGGGACAAATCTTAAGAAATTTTCTCCAAGCTGTCAAAAATCAATCTTCCCAAGCTGACCTTAATGGAGAGATCACTGAATAAAGGCGACATGCCCGCAAAACCCTCATTAGTGTCAGTCACTGAACTTTTGCGAGGTTGTCAGCGTTTCTCTTCTAAGTACAATTCCTCAGTTTTGTCAGTATTTGTTTGTGTACTGGGAAAGACGTTATTTTGTCAACAACTTTTTTTTCACCACATAGTTACAAGTGTGTGATTTGGGTTTGGCTAGTGGAAAGGGAGCGCTGGAAAGGAAGTATTTTAAGACTTGTCTTTTACTATATGAGTGGTTGGTCAGTTCTTATAGTGTATTAAATACTTTGTTTTACAAACACTATACCATCTTCTAACTTTTAATACATACAAATTCTTACCGTAATTACAATATAAGCCTACCTAAATATGTTGAATCCTCTCAAATTAAAACTCATGTAAAAGTATAAAAAAATACAAATGAAATGTTGACACTTCCTTAAGACCTAGAATTAAATAAATTAGCTTGCTTTTTAATGTTAAATTAAATTTTATTCTATAGGACGATGGACAAAAAATAATGGTGAAATCTCAGCATCTGGTGCCATAGTCTTTCCAATGTCAACACATAGGAAGATAATAAGCAGGGCTGTTCAGCTGGTAAGTTTTTAAAATTCAAAATTAGCTATTGGTAGTATTGATTTAGATTGTGTTCTGTTAACAACAAAACTGCAACTAATACGAAACGCTGTACTCTTACTTACATACTCACTTACTCACTGGCACTATCGAACCCGTAGGTTCATGGCCGCGCGGACATAAGCTCTCCATACATCCCTATCCTGAGCTAATGCTTTCCAATCATTACCTGTGTAATCTACTTCCCTCAAATCATAGTTAATGTTATTCTCCCACCTCATTCTTGGTCTACCAACTGGGCGATTTCCCTCTGGCTTTCCTACAAGAAGCTTCCATGCAAGTCTTTCATTCCCATACGTACAACATGTCCTGCCCATTGCAGTCTAAGAGACTTAACTGTTCTTATTATATCTGGCTTCCTATAAAGACCATGTAGTTCATTGTTATGTAGTCTTCTCCATTCACCTGTCTCTTCATCTCTCTTTGTTCCAAAAATTTTCCTAAGTACTTTATTCTCAAATACTTGTAATCTCATTTCGTCCCTTAAAGTAAGAATCCATGTTTCGCATCCATATAATATAACTGGTAGAATAATAGTTTTATATATTTTCAGTTTAACGTTTTTTGAAAGGAGTTGGGACATCAAGAGTCTCTGCAATGCATAATAGCACGCATTTCCAGAATTGAGCCTATGTTTAATTTCTTTGAGCATCTCATTCCTATTTGTCATTATTGTTCCTAGGTATTTGAATTCAGCCACTTCCTCAAAATTTTCCTCATTTGTCATTAGCTGTCCATTTCCATTATATATGCATTTCTACGTGTGACCATATATTTAGTTTTATTGATATTTACTTCCAGTCCTAATTTCTTAGTGTTACCCAATAGTCTGTGCGTGTTGTCCTTTCGTATCTCCTCGCTATCGGCCAATAGTACTACATCATCAGCATAAACTAACAGCTTATTAATACCATTGAGTTGTAAGCCTTCCTCGTTCTCTAAAGATTTAATGGAATGCTCTAGTACAAAATTCAATAGTAGAGGAGATAGTGCATCTCCTTGCTTCAACCCATTCTGGATTTCAAAAGTGTCCGAAAACTCTTTGCCTACACGCACCCTACTCTTTGTGCCATTTAGACACATTCGTATAAGTCTAACTTTTTAGGAATTCCGAACTCCAGCAGGATACTATATAACTTCTCCCTCCTAATTGAATAATATGCTTTTTTGAAGTCTACATATAGTTGATGTACAGTACCATTATACAGGGTGGACCGCTCGAATGGACCTAATTTCAATTGCTTGTTACTGGCAAACGGTTGAAGATAGAAACTTAAAACAACGTTCATAGTACAGAAAAACTCACCAAGTTTCGAATCCTGTCGGTAGATGGCACAAAGATACGTTTCTCGTTCTTAGATTTAATTGTTTGTGAAAATGGCGACTCCGCAGATGAAAGCGCAAGCTGTTTTTGTGGTATGCGGAGTTTAAATCAATCATTAGAGTTCAAAGGGAGTTCCGGCGGCGTGTGTTTAACCGTGATGCTCCAACTGCTAGAAGCATAAAGAAGTGGCGTGATACATTATTAGCTACAGGATCTGTGTTGAAGAAGCATGGTGGTGGTCGCAGAGCATCCGATGAAATGGTAGCAAATGTTCAAGCCGCATTTGAGCGAAGCCCCCGGAAGTCATTAAGAAGAGCTTCGCGGGAACTTCAAATACCAAAATCGACATTACAACGGATTGTCCACAAACGCCTCAAACTGCACGCATATAAAATGCAGTTAGTGCAACGTCTGGAGCCGAATGACATGCCGAAACGAGTGGAATTCGCCAATACGATGCTGGACCGTCTCGGCGCTGATCCTGACTTCATGACCAAGATTTTCTTCTCGGACGAAGCCACTTTCCATTTGTCAGGCAAGGTAAATCGGCATAATGTGCGGATCTGGGGATCGGAGAATCCTCACGCTATTCAAGAGCATGTTCGTGATAGTCCGAAGATGAATGTTTGGTGGCAGTTTGTCACATAATAAGGTCATTGGACCGTTTTTCTTCGCCGAGAAAACTGTTCGTGGTACCACATATCTTGACATGCTGGGAGCAGTTCTTCTTTCCACAAATTGAACAACTGCAGCCTAACATCGTTTTCCAGCAAGATGGTGCTCCTCCCCACTGGTCCAATGAAGTTCGTACGACTTTGGACAACATTTTCCCTGGCCGTTGGATTGGTAGGGGAGGACCAATCGCGTGGCCCCCGAGATCTCCCGATTTAACACCACTGGATTTCTTTCTCTGGGCTATGTCAAAGATAAAGTTTACACCACCCCAGTCAAAGACCTTCGTGATCTTCGTGAGCGCATCATAGAGGCTATTGAGAACATTCCAGAAGACATACTCCCAACGTACTTGGCAAGAAATTGTTCATCGCTTTGATATCGTCACAGTGACTGCTGGGGCTCATATAGAGATGTGGTGATCTGGATATCAAAACTTGGTGAGTTTTTCTGTAATATGAACGTTGTTTTAAGTTTCTATCTTCAACCGTTTGCCAGTAACAAGCAATTGAAATTAGGTCCATTCGAGCGGTCCACCCTGTATTCCCATTTCTTTTCTAAAATCTGTCTTATACTAAAATCTGATCTGTTGTAGACCTGTTTCTTCTAAATCCACATTGACGATCTCCTAGTATCTCATCAATATAGGGAGTAAGTCTGCTGACTAATATATTTGTTAGAATTTTGTACGAAGCTGAAAGTAATGAGATGCCCCTGTAGTTGTTGCAATCAGTTTTATCTTCTTTCTTATAAATTGGTACGGTAATCGATTATTTCTATTCATCTGGAAGAGCTTCTTTTTCCCAAATCATACTAAGCAACCAGCATATCTTGTCCATCAATTTTTCTCCCCCTGATTTTATCAGTTCTGCTGGGATCTCATCTGAACCTGATGCTTTATACATCTTCAATTTTTCAATCGCCATTTCAACCTCTAATGCACTTAGTTCTGCGACTAGCATTTCTGCTGTCTGTAAATTATCCTCCTCAATGTCCTGTTCTATATGTACATTTAATAGCTGATTAAAGTAACTTTTCCATATATTTAATATACTCCTGGAATCTGCAATCATATCCCCATTTTCATTCCGAATTATGTTTGTTCTAGCCTGAAACCCTTTCTTCTCTATACTAATTCCCTGATAGAATTCTCTAATGTTCCTATTTTTTGCATTCATTTCAAGATCATTAATCTTCTCTCTCAAATATTCCCTCTTTTTACTCTTTAGTAACTTTGTGGTTTCCCGTCTAATACTACCCAATTGCACTAAATTTACCTCATTTGGCTCGTTATAACCATTTCATTTTTGCTAGCTCTATTTTCTTTACAGTGTCGGCACATTCCTCATCAAACCATTTCTTGCTTTGCCTCATTTTTTAAACAACCAATGCTTTCTGATGCTGACAATTTAATAGTATCTCTTATAGCCTCCCATTCTTGATTTATATCAGTTTCTTCTTCGTTTGCCATATTGTCATCTGAAGTTTCCAGTACTTCAAATCTATTAACAATTTTGATTTAATATTTTTGCCGCATTTCATCATTTTTCAAGTTTTTTAATTCAAATTTTACAGAATCATCTTTAGCGTTTGTTCCTCTCATTAGCGATGGCCGTTGTCTGATTTTCACTCTGACCAGATGATAATCCGAATTGCTGTCTGTCCCTCTAACTGATCTAACATCAATGATGCTACTGTGCCAGCGTTTATCCAGTAATACATGATCTATCTGGTTCCGAGTTTCTCCATCTGGGGACGTCCAGGTGTATTTATGAATATCCTTATGCTGAATTGTTGTGCTCTTAACAATGAGATTCTTTGATGTGGCAAAGGTGACTAATCTAACCCCATTGTCGTTACTATCTTCATGAAGACTGAATTTGCCTATTGTTGGTTTGAATATATCTTCCCGCCCCACTTTTGCATTAAAATCTCCTAAGACAATTTTCATATGATATTGTGAAAGGCTATCAAATACGCATTCTAATTCTTCATAGAACTCATCCTTGATCTTGTCATCTTTATCTGCTGTGGGAGTATGTACATTTACAATTATAAAATCATGTTGTTTACCCTTTAGAATTATGTATGATATCCTATCACTAACAAACTTAATATCTCGGATAGCAGATAGGATCCTCCTTCTGACTAAAAACCCCGTTCCAAATGCAGGTCTTTCTGCACCCCCATAGTATAATGCAAAGCGTCCTGATTCCTGACTACCTTCTCCTGGCCACCTAACTTCCTGTAAAGCGACTATATCCAAGGGTTATTTATCTAATTCCCGCGTAAATATCTGTAGTGCCCCGCTATTGTATAAAGTCCTAACATTCCATGTTCCTAGGAACATGTCCCTGTGTTTGAGCCTTTGGCATGGGTTCCCTGAAGTAGTCCCCGCCCGGAGAACCGAATGGGGGTCTATTTGATCTCCGGGAAATTTTACCCCATTTGAACCCATGTCCGCATTTCTTGACGGTTGTATTTTTACGGTGAAAGATCGTCACTCTTTCGACCAAGGTACTTTTTTCATCTGGCTTATCACCATCGACCAGTCCGGCATGGGTAACCCTATGCTGTAGGCCTACTCTGTTTAGAGGAATAAAGAAAACAAAAGCGCCGTGAACCAACATCTTATTCTGGAAGTTGATTGATTTTAAGATAACTGTGTCATCGAATAAATTTAAAGTTTCCGAAAAAAAGACAATGGGCTCTGGTGTTCTTCACGTTTCTCTCCCCACGTAGAATGCAAAATTATAATTCACTGAATTGTGTTATCAATCTTTCTTCGCGGCTATACTGCACTTGTTTATAAAATTGACGTGTATGAACTTCGTTGCTGGGTACTCATTAGAGTACATTCGTGTAATGTGGCCCTTTCGATTTGAGTGGACCCTGTTTAATAGCTTCTTTAACTGATGCTTGGCGCGGGGGGGGGGCTCGAACACAAAATTCTTTAAAAAACTTCTTCCCCTCATCAACTTTGACGTGTTCAAGGCATTTTCTTTTGTTGTCTGGTCGAAGAAGGGTTTTATTTGTGATTTTTATGAAAACGATCATTTAAAAAGTTTTTTCAAGCTGAGAATTAATTCTTTAATTTCTGCTATTGGATATTATAAACATTGGAAAAAACTCCAAAATATATTATATGACGGTAGATGCTGCTTTAATCTGGCGGGTTTGGTTTGATATTCTGTGACACGGCGGCTGTATAAAATAATTAAACATAACAAAGAATTCAGTTACTTTAGACCCACTACGAGGCGGTTACAGTGGACCCATTTACATGTTATACACGAATACATATATTTTAACGAATGAGGATGCTATCTGTAAAAACCATGAACTTAATTCATTTTATTTAATATTCTTGTAATTTTTCTAAACCCAAAGACCGTCGCGTTTGCAGATGAATGGCGTGTGAATGTTATAATCAACAATAATTTTTCAAAACATTAACTAAATATCAACGCTTTTTTATTACCATCAACCATAAATACTTTCAAATTAATTTGTGCCTGCCTTTATAAATTAATAAAGAAACTAAATTTTAAAATAGTCTAAAAGCAAGAGTGTACACTGGGGTCCACTTTATCCGAATATGGAGGTTAAAGTGGACCTTTCTTGTAATGTAAAAAGCTTATAAATTATGAAGATGTTTCCATATTTGAATAAAATAACAATAGTATTTCATCGTTATAACACTAATAAAAATCACTATAATTAAACGAAATTCAAATTCCTTAATTAAAAGAGGAAAAACAAATTCAAAATAGGTGTCCAAATTATTTGAAATTCCTCTATTTATTAGACAATAAAATATGTACTGATGTTAGATAGGAATTGACTCTAGAACTAATTACAATACTAATAGAAAAAATATTGAATAAATTGGGGAGACAAATTATTAGCTAGTAATTTTATGTAATAATCATGGTTAAGTCATCATCATATAAAATATGTGCAGTAGTTGGTATCACATTAATGTATGAAGGTAGATGTCTCGGGCTCAAATCCCGGTTAAAGTATCTATATTTATTTTTATGTCAGATTTGGTCTTCATTGCTAAATGTTATCATTTAATTATAATATCGATATAAAAAGGAGTGTTTCTGCTATAAAATAAAATATTCTCATTAAAAATACTTTCTTGTTATAGAAGCCGTAAGATGACATTGCGACCGTTGTCCGCTCCATCTTGTAATAGAGAATTGTATGTAAGGAAAGAAAGATGAATGTTTGCACTGGCGGCCTGAGTAGAGTAGTTGGTATCTCACTAACGTATATGGTTAGAGGTATCGGCTCAAATCCCGGTTCAGGCATTTATTTTTCTTTTCATATATCCATCCATCCATAGTAATTCTACCCGAGGACAGGTCCTTCACTGCAATCATAGCATTGTTATGCTATGCTTGCAGCTTTACTAGAGAATTGTAGGTGTGGTAGCTTTCCGTTGCTTTCCACACCGGTGAAGGATGATGATGATGATTGATAATGATAAGGGTGATGATGATGACCATATGATTTCCGGGACCGTTTGGGCCTTAACGTTTTCCTGGCATTTGTTTTGCAGGCGAGGAAAAACCCCGATAAAAACCTCACCCAGAAAAACTGTCCCGACCGGGGATCGAACCCGGGCCCGCTGCGTGACAAGGCAGCACGCTACCTCGACACCACAGAGGTGGACCATATACATATATATATATATATATATATATATATATATATATATATATATATATATATAAAACAGTGATTCCTGAAGATTAGCATTGGTAATTTTCTATCATTACCTGCTTTACTTGTTACATTTAATAATAATTTTAAGTTGACAATTCAGTGTAAGTAGTATATACCATATCGTTATTTTCACAACTTTATATATAGACCTATACCTATATATATATATATATATATATATATATATATATATATAGGTATAGGTCTATATATAAAGTTGTGAAAATAACGATATGGTAAATACTACTTACACTTAATTATATATATATATATATATATATATATATAGTTGTATATGCTACTTTGGCACTGCACCAATATGTGAAATTTTACTAAACTAATGAAGTTCTTACTTACCTGTTTATTGTGTTTAGTGATAAAGTAAACATTAATGAAACTTACTTCTCTCCCTTTTCCTTAGTTTAATCTCTCCCTTTGTGTGTACTGACGTCACTCACGCCACATGAGTCTTATGGACACGAATTTTCAGCTCATTAAGGGTTATAAAAGTATATAAAGTAAATAGAATATCTCTCATGGTATGTTTTATATATATTTTAATTAAAAATTAGATATACAATACTTGCGAGGTTAATATCCCTGGCTTGAATTAGGTCATTAGAATTTGTATGAAGCAGAGTTAGGCAGAGAGGACAACATCAGGCTGCAATACTTGAAATTAAAAATTTAAAAAAGACATAATTTCATTACATGAGAAATAAATTATAAAAAAAAGCTTAAGTTCTATTGCAAATGATTTTGATGTTTTTTAATTGGTTAATTTTACAACCATTTATAAGATGGCTCCTAAATGTAACGTTAATTTTAATATTTTAACCATGCTTTATTGCATAATCTTCTCTCATTTCGTGTGCAAATTTAAATGCATAAGCCTATTGTCAATTAGTAAGGCGAGATGGAGTAAGTGTAATCCAAAATTCGGTTATATCAACTTTATGTATTATTATTAATATCACCATGGATCAAGATTTTTAAAATACATTATGAAACTCCGTTGAGGTCACTGTGTCGAAGTTTTAAGAAATGTAAAACAGTGCCTAATATCTCAGTCGTCCTCAATAATCAGTAGGGCAAGGCAATTAATGATTTTGCATCTTTTTCTTATGAAGGTTGAAACATTGCTTGCATATATGAAAATGTACGGCATTAAAAAACAGATTAAATAAAAGCAATTTGTTAGGGAATTTTTTTGCATTTTCTTAACTTTCTTAGGGATATGTCATTTTTTGGCAATTTTTAGGTCATTTTGAGCATTTTTTAACTTTTCCGGAAGGCTGTGACATTATTTGTATTTGATTTAGGATTTTTATTATAATTTAGTATTTTTCCTTGTCAATACAATTTCTTGGAATTAAGTAGTTGTTTTGCTAACTACTACCCCTATTTTTCAAGGTATATGCATAATGAACTTGCACACTTCTAGGAAATTTTATTCAATTTCTTAGAGCTTAAGCTAGCTTCTACCCTTATTCTGATTTTTAACTGCAATTCAAAACTGCTGTAAAAGTATTTAATACACAAGTGATCTTCTTGGTGATATAATATTAAAATATATATGTAGTCAATATGCCCATTTCACCAATTAATGTTTTAAAATGGTCAACAAGTTTCTACAGCCAAGCTGTCACTCTCAAGACCAGAATGACAGCTTGGCTGTAGAAACTTGTTGACCATTTTAAAACATTAATTGGTGAAATGGGCATATTGACTACATATATATTTGCTGTAAAAGTGCACTGTGTAATTGAAATGGATGTTCTACAATAAAAGGTACCGTACTTTAATATGCATTTTTTAAATACTTTTCTTTTGATATTTTGATATTAAGTTAAATTTTATGTAATTCAGTAATCAGGTGAGTAGTTAATCCAATGAATCGTATTTTATTGGTAATTCTTAACTTTTTATTTGTCTTTTTTTTTTAATTTTATTAGTCATTTTTTGCATTTTTTAGCTCATAAATGCATTTTTTATTTTGCATTTTTTACCAATTTAATGCCTTGCCCTATTAATCAGTAAATAAAAATGATTATTCAGGACGATTGAGACATCAGTTACTGTTTTACTTTTCTTTAAACTTTAATCACCATGAAAAATTTTGTGATTTTGCTGGAGCTAGTATAAATTAAATGTAAAGACCTAACTGATATTAACATAGCTTTATTGATAACAATATCATTTATTTAAATTTCGTACAATGTTCATATTGTAGTGGTTAAGGCACTGAGCTACAAGCCGGAGGGTCGAGGGTTCAAGTCCCGTTGCGGTCAGGATTTTTAAACTGACCCAAACCCTCTGGCGGCACTATGGCCCTGGGGTCGACTCAGCCTCTAACTGAAATGAGTACCAGACGCTTGTTCTGGGGTAAAGGCGGCCGTCACGCAGGGCTGACAACCCGGCTGACATAAAAGTGCCGATTGTCTAGAAAAAGTGGGAGCCTTAATCTTCTACTACCCAAGGGTCTCCTGAGGCCTGTTGTGGGATTGTAAAAAAAAAACAATGTTCATATTATGGAAATTCAAATTTCGGATAAGTGTATACTTGGTAATATCTAACTATATAGTAGGCTGAAAATCTTAATGGAGCACGTGTATAGAGCATATTTTCTGATTTACTTTTTTTTACTTCAATATCTCAATTTCACTTAAAGTTATAAAATATTTAATACGCTTTGGGCTCGATTGTCTGTACATATTTCCTTTCAAAAATAGTTCCCAATCATAATGAAAAACAACTTAATTTATATTGCTTCAATTCTAACCCAAACTTTCTTATTTTAATGGTCACATAATGTGTATTTGTGATTGAAACATCACTGTTCTTGGTTCGAGTTACCTCCCACTTAGGATCGTTCCCTCTATTTCTTTCCTTGCATAATTCCTCACTGTGATGTAAATAGTTTGAGAAGAATTAATATGAGTTGGGGTAAGTGTAATCTATGTTTATACACTTACCCCATCAATGTGGTACATGCTTCCCCCCATATGGGAAATATGAAGGGCAAGAGTGCAGCAGGGTAGTAAATCTTAATATGTTATTGTATGTTTTTAAATAATATAACCCATAAAAACTGACCTAATTACATATAACAATTTCATAATTTATCCTAGAATTACACTATTTAGATTTAATAATTCGATCAGAATCTCATCAATCACAATATCGTCTCCCAAAAATCTTACATAACCAGTCCTATTTTGTATGTAAATTTGAAACCATGTAATGAGATGCTTTAAACAAACAGTTGTCACTACATTTTGATATAAGATCATGAAAATACTGATCTAGTTCACATTCCCTAGGTTTACCTTGTTCAAGATATAACCATCCATAGTAATTTTCCCGAGGGCAGGTCTGTCACTGCAATCATATCATTTTCATGCTATGCTTTGCAGCTTTACTAGAGAATTATAGGTGTGGTAGCTTCCGTTGCTTTCCACACGGTGAAGGATGATGATGATGATGATAATAATAATAGTAATAATGATAATAATAATAATAATGATAATGATAAGGATGATGATGATGGCCGGATGATTTTCGGGGACTGTAGGGCCTTAAGCTTCCTGACATTTGTCTTACAGGTGAGGAAAAAAACCGAAAGAAACCTCACCCAGGAGCCTGTCACAACCGGGAATCGAACCAGGGCCCGCTGCGTGACAAGGCAGGACGCTTCCTCTAGACCACAGCGGTGGGCCAAGGTATAATAATTTACCTAATTAATTAATGTTTTCGAGACAATTTCTTTATTTGGTCTATCTATTTTCTTCTAAACTCTTCTATTTATATTTTAATATCATTTAACTATCAACTTACTGTTAACAGACTGTCAAATAACAAAGATAGAAAAGGATGGAGACGAAAAACCAGGCGTAAATAAGTGATAAACCTTCTCTCCGAACTATCACACAAACAGTTGAAGACCACAAGCCGCAGTAGCTGTCACATTTGCAGAGAATTTTGTTTTATTTATTTCCCTTGTGTTACGTGTATACATCGAAATATTTAGAATTTGCTTCGGTTTTTTTATACCTTGCTCGTTCGTAGGTTCGTAATTTTCTAGGAAAAAAAGATGGCTTGGTGAATTATGACAGGGGAAGTTATTATTTAACAGTTTGCAAGAGATAGCAGCTCTTCTGCCTGTTGGAATCTATTAAAATTTTAAATACACACCAGTATTTTTTTTTTTTTGCGTGGTTTGAGAGAAGTATAGTTTCCATTTTACATTCCACTGAGGGTAATAATTTGACAAGTGACGTATTTTAGTGTCTCCTCTCCAGAAATTCAGAAATATGTCGTTATAAGCTTTATGGCATAATAGGCTAGCGATGAATTTGTCACAATCATTACAAACTATAGAATATTCGATTTTATGATTCGAATTTAAGAGATTAGATATCTAGAAGTGGTAAACTCTTATATACTTATCTCAGGTGGGTCTAAATAATTGTCATTGTTATTTTTATAGACGGTTTAAGTAACGATCATCCAGCCAGTATAGAGGTGACATGTTGTAAGCATGTCGGCTCCTCTAGCCGTTATAATTATTTTTCTCAACCTGTAATCGTTACTTATAATATGCCTACATACCCAAATTCTTCACAATCTTGGGTGAGCTCTGGTTCCATTCTCTCTGAAATGTAACGAAAATATTTATTTCACTTTAACCGCTCGGCTACTACACTGAATCAGAAAATAAATTAACAAACACACTTCCAGGGCGAATCTCTCGATTATTGTTATTAGGAATACAGTCCTGTTCTACCAAGTTACGGAGATGCATTGTTCCATTAAACATGAGATTTAAATATTATTTTCGAGCCAAGAAATCTTTTTTTTTACTATATGTACAGAAAAATTCGAGCAGTGGTCATATTTAAAAAAAAGAAGGTTTTCATATTATATTCACTTTTATGTAAATGCCTGGTTATGTAATAATTCTTTGCACAAAAGGAACTGAAATAACCTTTATAGTAAACCCATTGAAATGTAAGCACTATTCCAAGGCTTAGCTATTCCTCGGATAATGTAAACCAATGAATAGACTTGCGAAAATGCGTTTTCTATCCCTCCATTCAGAGAGTGAGAGAGAGAATTAAAAGTTAATGCCAAACATACTCCATCGCAGGGAATAAAAATTCTCTTTGCCATTTTCTGGAGGTATTAGCGTTCAGACTACCTATGTCATAATGCATTTATATAGAAAACATTTTTTAACCATTGGGTTTAATTTTCAAGTGCCTAAAGTACTATAGACCCCTGTTGAGTTTAAAAATGTTGGAAAAACAAAAGAAAAGAGGAGGTATTATAAGGGATGAATCCATGGTAACAAGCAAGCAGGCAGGTAAACCGCTTCTAAGTGCCTTAAAAGCCGATTAACAGTATTTTCCAGTGTACCATTTACACCGAAGCAAAATAACCATCATTGTTTTTCCAGGGAATATAATTCTCCAAGCTAAATATAATGGCTGTGGGGAAGTAGTGAGATTCTATGCTTATTGTTAGGGAAATATATTTTAATGTTGGTATTCTTACTGAATATGGAGTATAAGTTCTAAAAATTAATTAAACTTGGCAGAAGACATTACCAGGGTATTTTTTTTATGTGTGTGGTATGCAAGATTTTTCTTTGTGAGTTTTTTTTTTAACTACGGGATATAAAACTCGTAATTGACCATAATCCTAATAGAGGGCGTGTAAGGGCTTCATTTACCAGAGATATTAGACTTCACCCTAGAATATTTGTTTAATTTTCATGGAAATATCAGTTATTATAAAGCTTCTGCCTTTCAATTTAATTACACACATACGCATATTAGCTAGATACAATAAAACGTCACAAATATACGATAAAGAGAGTATTTTAAGTGGAATATGTTTTTCACGTGGAACAAAATTCATTTTAATATTCACTACCAACTGCTTCTATCCTAAAAAAAAAGTTTAGGT
The DNA here is from genome assembly GCA_030220185.1 of Diploptera punctata. NCBI lineage: Eukaryota > Metazoa > Arthropoda > Insecta > Blattodea > Blaberidae > Diploptera > Diploptera punctata. The sequence continues at coordinate 3,192,399 of JASPKZ010008378.1, forward strand.
GATGTAAAAGAGAAAAAAGCACTAGAAAGAGATGAAGTGACAGATTGATGAAGTAATTCGGACTTAAATAATTTGCTGTTATTTTAGTTGTCTGATCTATACCCATACATCCACACATAGGAACATGGATGCTCCCTAGCGAAATTTTTTTAACCAAACCAATTTAGTTACTTATTTCCTTACAGATGTAAGCGACTTATACGTAAATAGCACATCACCTCCAACAGACATCAAATAGGAGACAACTAAGCTTTTATTTGAATAGGAAAAACCAATTAAATTTTACTCAAATGCATTAATTTAGGCTTGTGGGTCTTTTAGGAGCCCGAAGGTCTTCAGACTCGGGGTCCACGACTTAAAGTCTCTCCCGTAGGACTTGTCCCGCTGATTTTTCCAGCCTAAAAAATCCATCGACTTCGGTCGGGTTTAAACTCGTATATCTCGAAACGAGAGGAGAGGAATTTAACCCGTAGAACCCGTGGACCACCGAGGTTGATACTTTACTTCTAAAAGGTTGAAATTATAAAATTGTACCTGAGACCACAATCCACAAACTATAACTTCAGTTAAACTTATTTTTAAAGTTCTTTAGTCTTGGTATTTGTTCTCGATAATCACTTCATCCTTTGTGTATCATTCATTAGTTTTTTATGTAAGAATATACTGTCTGTTTTGAACCCACGACTTTCTGAATAAGAGGCGAACTATTTTAACCAGTTTTCAACCTCAACCAAGAACGCATTTTCTTTATGAGTAGACCTATCAGATGTTTAATAAAATTGAATGGAAAATTGATTTTAAATTTCTGAACACATAATTTCAGATCTTTTTACTCGTCGTAAATCTGCGGCACGAGAATTGAGGCTTCATTTCCATTCCGAAGGGAACCTTGGAATAATATATTAGTAAAAAGAAAATAATAAATGTATGATAGAACAAGTTTAGAATATCCAAGCCAGACTAGATTACTTTCTGCTATTGTCTAACAGAAGACAGGTCACATAGTCACGTGGTTAGTGTGAAACAATTTTTCAACCTTTCTTTTAGATTTCTTAATTGGATATCACTGCATATTTCTTATTAAAATGGTGGATAGAGGCGGCTTCGCATTAACGGATACATCGGCTACATGTAGATCCTATTGTATATTGACAGATGAATGGGGTATATTACATTTATTATTTTGTTTATTGGCAAACTTATTCAGTTGTCAGTGGCATCAGCTTACTAAAACCTGCATAAAAAATTACGCCAATATAATTAAGAACAAATTATACAAACATCTTAACAACCTCCTCAGGTAAGAACAGAATGGCTTTCGTAAAGGTCGATCCAGCTGTGGTGGTTATTTCTCCATGAAATTATTAATAGAAAAACACAGGGAGTTCAATGTAGAAATATATTTAGCTTCTGTGGACATCAAAAAATCCTTCGAGAAAATCAATAGGAATAAACTGTTGGAAATTTTAGCTGACAAAATTCTACCACAACAGCATATTTTAAATTTATATAATATCTATAAAACAAATTTGATTTCAGTTCGGATCAATAACACACAAACAGAATGGACCGAAATTAATAAGGGCGTAATACAAGGATGTGGCCTCACGCCCTTGCTCTTTATCATATATATGGATAGAATACTCCAAGATTGGCGACAGATGACACACGGTTCTATCCAAATTAATGGAAACCTAAAAATAGACTCCTTGCTTTTTGCAGATGATTTGGTATTAATAGCTCCAACAGAAACAGATTTACAGTATTTTATACACAATTTTAATATAATTGCAAAAAGGTACAATATGGAAATCAATACAAAGAAAACTAAAGTAATGGCCTTTTATGGGAAATACTCTATACCTAGCAAAATTGTTTTGGGTGATGAAATTTTAGAACGAGTAAATTAATTTAATTATTTGGGTTATAATTTTAATACTTCAAGATGAAGCCGATATATCAAAGAAAATGACAAAATTCACAAAAACAACGGGGATAATGAAGAGTATAATGAAACCATCTTTAGTACAGAAGAACACAAGATTACGGCTTTATAAGGTTCTCGCAAGACCAGTATTAAGATATGGTAGTGAAGCAAGGACAGTACGAAGAAGAGATGAAAGCCGAATAACAGCAAATGAGATGCGATTTTTGCGCCATACAGCAGGCTATACAAAGTGGGACTATAAAATAAATGAGGAAATTATGGAAGAGTTGGATGTAGAACCATTCTTCACCATATACAAAACTACTAGAACAACTGGAAAGCCCATCTTCAACGAATGCCGTCTTATAGAATTCCAAAAGCCATGCTTCGTTACTGCCCCAAGGCAAAAGATCGCTGGGACGTCCAAAACTGCGCTGGATGGAAAACTCCTCTTTGAGACAGCAAAACAGGCCACACGGCCTAATACTTGCATGGATGATGATGATTGAGTTATCACGACATACCGTACCGTAAATTGATGTCACTTAGGGGATAAAGGTGATACGCTTTATTATGTATTATATATATTCATGATTTAAGAATAATATATATTTACTTGCTAGCATTACAGGACTCTTGTCACAACTTCTCTAAAAAAACATTAAACTGAAAATACATAAAACTGTTATGTTCCCAGTTATATTATATGGATGTGAGACATGGACTTTTTTACTGTAAGGGAAGAGAAACGATTGCGAATATTTGAGAATAAAGCTTTTAGGAAACATTTTGGACCAAAGAGATGAACAGACATGCGAATGGAAGAGACTGCATAACAATGAGTTGCATGACCTGTATGGGAAACCAGATATAACAGGATCAGTGAAGTCTCGTAGACTGCAATGGGAAGGACATTTGGCACGAATGAGGAATGAAAGAGGGCCATGGAAATTCCTTGTAAAAATGAGGTGGGAGAATAACATGAAACATGATTTGAGTGGGGAAGTTGATTGGAAAAATCTCATAATAGGGATGTATTGAGATTTGATGTCCGCGCGGCCATGGACCTATGGGTTCGATAGTGCCAATGAGTTAGTTAGTTAGTTAGGCCTACTCGAGACAAAATCCATGGTCTAAATATAAGTTATATCATACGTGTCAATAACTGGCTAAATTGTGCCACCACCCCACATCAGCTGTTTCATTCATTCCACTAACATTTGTGAACATCAGCTAAATTTTGGTAGATGAAATTTTGTTTATTATTTGGATTGTATAAAGAATAGAATGGAAATAGAATTTGAAGATAGAGGTATTTCGCTAAAAAAGAGCTTAGTAATCTGTGGGCGGTCATAATTAGGCTTCATTGTGACGTCACTTAGTGTGTAGTGTGTAATGCACTACTCTCCCCCCTCTTCTTCTTATTGACACGCCTGATTTATACACATATCCACTTATATAAAACCTTGGCGAGACGTATCTTTTGTTGTGCCGGTCCAGTTCCGATGAACAGCAGGTCAAAAGGCTCGAATGGCGAACGAAAGAGAGCCATGGAGAGTTCCTATAAGGAAATCTACAGTTTTTCACAAACCCGAACTGTATATTTATTATGTTTTTTAAAATAAAGATTAGAATAGTTAGGGACATAGAGCAGACCCGGGGATAAGGGCATTATACCCGAGGTAACCCGGAGGGTGGTGGTGGGACTCTGAATAAAAACAAATAAAACTCCTATAGGGAAATCAGAGGGAATACGCCACAGACAAGAATGGGATTGGAGAAACACTTTTAACTGTGACTTGAAGGAAATTAATTTATTGTACAGGGAATATTGTTATTAGCTCAGAATGGATATACGGAGAGCTTATATCCGCACGGCTAACATCCTCCGGGTTCCATAGTGCTAGTGAATTAGTTACGGGACACACAGTAGCGTAGGTGATTAAGGCGCTAGAAGTCGCGGGTTCATGTCCCGGTGAGGTCAAGACTTTTAAACTGGCCGAAACCTTCTGGCGGCACCATAACCCTAGGGACGACTCAGCCTCTAACTGAAAAGAGTTTGACATTTATGTTCATTCATTCATTTTGAGAATTTTCCTCATCATTGGAGGTTTTCTCCAACCAATCTTATATTAACATGAGTTTTAAAAAATACATAAATGACAGCGGACTTACAGACTATCAGTTTGTAATAAACCTTCACAAATTTCCCTTAATTAAGTTTTCCACCGTTCTCTGTCCGCTGTGTCTTCATCCGTTACATAAAATTTTCACATTGAATGCTGAATGTTATTCTTCCAGGTTGTTCTTGGCCTTTCTTTTCTGGTCCTTGTTTCAATTTTCCATGTAAATACACTACGGCCTTTGGTAGTGTTCCAACCTGCATTCTTCTTACGTATCCATACCATATTAGCTTATATTAGAGATCCAAAAGTTAGTAAGTTTCTACACAACAAAGAAAGGAGACCCAATACAAACAATTTTGGACATTCCAAGACACTACTCGCAATGGCCGCATCCTACCGAGATTTACACGTAAAAATAAAGCAGGAGAAAGTGAAGTATGATATCGACATATACACTGATGGTAGCAAAGGTGATACGGGTGTAGGAGCAGGAATCGTCATATATGTCAACAAACTACCTACTCAAGAGCTACATTACAGACTACAAAATCACTGCACAAACAATCAAGCTAGCAATCCTCAAAACGCTAGAATATCCAGAAACTGGTTACCATCTTCCTATCCATCAAAAAACAGCAGCAATTCACACAGACAGCAGAATAACTTTAGATTCATTAGAAAACAATAAAAACCAACAAAACCTAATAGTATCAATTAGAGATCTAACTAAAAACCTAAAAATGCAGAATTGGAAAATTCACTACACATGGGTCAAGGCACACAACGGGAATGATGACGACGAGATTGCTGATAGACTGGCTAAACAAGCAGCAGGGAACAGAGAACTTCCAGTGTGTTATGACCGTAAACCAGCCAGTGTAGTTTTAAGTGAATTGCAATCAGTAAGTGTTAATAAGTGGAAAAATGAATGGAAAAAGACCACAAAAGGTGCAGTGACAAAATCCGTTTTACCTACTGAGAAGGAAAGATTGAAATTAAACTTACCTTTAACTGGAAAAATAACTACTTTCTTAATAGGTCACGGGAAAATTAACAGTTATTACTTCTTCTTCTTCTTCTTCCGAATGCAGTATTGGGTGATGATGCCCGTTCTGCGACTACAACTTTCGTTTTAAATTAAAAGACACCCCTTGTGTACATGTGGAAACTCAGAACAAACCATAGAACATCTATTGTTTGCATGTACAAAACTAGAAACAGAAAGACTGTTATTTAAGAACAACTTGATTAAGAAATATGGTACATTGACATTCGATAAAGTAGAGTATACACAATTGAATTAATCTCATTCTTTACGTCCATAGATTTAGACAGATTATAGAGTCAAACAAAGCCAATTCCATGAGTGGAACAAATAGATAAAAACATTACAACTGGCCATAGAACATTAATGAACAATTCTTTTTTCAAATAATCAGCATCTCATCTTCTTTCTTCTATCCTTCTTCTTCTTCAAGGTATGGGCCTTTTGCCACCGTTCCGCTCCCCGGCGCACTACATGCCGCAGGCGCAGGTCGTCCTTCCAACGACATTTTTGTCTTCCTAACTTCCTTTCGGTCGGCCTATAGGCCTATACTGAAAAGCATCTTGTTTTTGATAAACGAGTATTTTGCCATTCTTTGTTTTCAACAAATAATTTTCCGTATTTTTTTAAATTAAAATCATGTATATTACTTTCTTTGTGATGGACACATTCTGAAAAAAAATTAAAAAATAACCATATATAATCTTTCGTCTGTGTTAAATCTCGTCCTTTCTCTGCATTCATCGATTTTCGAATTTCTTCTTTCTTATCTTTCCTGCATTCTCATTAGTTCCAGTCGAGATTTTGTGGCCAGCGCTTTCTTTCTTCCAAAATTCCATTTCAAACTGCATTATTTTCCGTTAGCGATGAAGTTGTGTGTGTCCTGGTCCACTCTTCCGATCCCTTATAACATTATTCTTTCTAGTATGGACCTGTTTAAATTAGTTTTTTATTCTGTTAATGATGTTTTTCCATAGTATAAAGTTTAAACATTTGCTATGGTTAGTCTTCCATTACTGATTCCGTTTTTTATTTTTTTGTTTTTGTGCCTTTTCTTTTATTTGATGTGCCATCTTTCTCTATAATTGATCCCAAATAACAGAAATTATTACTCTATCTTTGTTCCATCAATATATAATTCATCTGGGCCATTTGTTAAATACTGTTTTTTTGTTGATTTTCAAACCCCATTTCTGATATGTTGTTGACAACTGAGTACACATATAATTTGTATCTTCTCCATCCTGGATTATAATTATGTGATCATCGGCAAAAAGTATGTGATGCAGATATCTTCTTTCTGTTAATTTTAGTTCCATTCTTTCACACTTACGTGACAATTCCACTAAACAAATGTCTATACATATATTTTAAAAAGTGTTGGTGACATATGGTATCCTTGTAACAATCCTTTAATGGTTCCAAAAGGTTCTGATAACTGAGACCCAATTTTTATTTGACATTTATTGTTCATATATATATATATATATATATATATATATATATATATATATATATATATATATCGTTTGTATTACTTGAATTAGTGATTCATCAATGTTTGCTCTACGTAATACCTCTCATAATTTTGCTCTTGGTACACTGTCATATGCTTTTGTAAATATATAAAAATCAATCCAATATCTTTCGATTTATTTTCACATTTTTCAACGATTTGTCGTACTACATATATAGTATCTATACAAGATCGACCTGGTGTAAATCCACATGGCTCTTCTATTCTGTTTACTTGGCATCTCATCAGGGAATTCATAACACATATTCCACGGTAATTTCACAATCCCTTCTATCTCCTTTCTTAAATATAGTTATTATATGTCCTACTGTATTTTTTCTTCTCTTAAATTTTAATTACATAGTTTTGTTATGGGTTTGATTAAAGTTTTTCTTCCATTTCAATATTTCTAAATGCATTCCTCCCGGTCCAGGTGATTTGCCATTTTTCCCTTCCATTATAGCTTTTTTATATTTCTTCCTTTGTTATTTGTGTTTGGATTCCTTCAAATAATTTTTGTGTTTTAATCTCCTTAAATTCTTCTCTATTTTCATTTAATAATTCCTTAAAATATTCTATCCATTCCTTCATCTTTATAATGTTGATTTTGGTTTTATGTAGTGTCTCAGTGCTTATCTTGTTCTGCTGACGCCTAGTTTACTGTTAACATTTGAACATATCGTTTCCCATTCATCATCCTTTGCCCTTCTTATTTTTCGTATTACATTGTGATTTTTCTCTCTATATTTTTATGATCTTCTTGTGTTTTTGTAGTAATCCATTTATTAAATGCTTCTTTTTAGTTTTCTTTTATTACTTCTTGTATGCCTTCTGATTACCACCTTTGTTTCTTTATATATTCATCATTTATTCCAAGTACCTCTGTTGTAATTTTAATTGACGTATTTTTCATATAATTGTATAATTCTTCTGTTTCCAATTCCAGTGACATTTATGTTCTGGAGGTAAATATGGCCTCACGCAGGGCTGACAACTCAGGTCGATTGTTTAAAAAGATGAAACTTAAACTCCTAATATCCCAAGAGCTTTCTATGGCCTGTTGTAGAATAATTTTACCTTATAACAGTGTGGTGACCGGGTGTAAAGAATGGCCACAATGTAGCTCATGCATGTGGCAAAGGGAGATTATAATAGGTACCTTCTGCCGGAGATTATAGCCTGACCACCCTTGACCCAGAAGTGTTAATTATGGGACGTAGTTTTCCAGGCTGGGCCTATTACAACGGAGATTTATATAATTTCAATTTACAAATATTCCATTTTACATTGGTGTAATTCTATTGTTCAATTGTTATATTGAACACTAAATGTAATTCAAATAAATAAAATTACATAAAAGCTTACTACATTGTTTATGGAACTCATGGGTTCCATTCTGCATTCACTAAAATCCTACGGGGTCCCTATCCTCAGCCAACTGAATCCGGTCCATCCATAACTCTATCTTCTTTCCTAAGACCCATCTAAATATTATCCTCCCATCATACCTATGATTTCTTACTGGTGTTTCTCCATAGGTTTCTGAATTCATATATTGAAAGCTTTTGTTCTATAATCGATCCCAGCTTCATGACTTACCCATCTCAATCTCCTTTATCCAATAACCATCAACATATTAGGAGTACATAATAAATTATAGAGCTCCTCGTTATGAAACTCGTTTCATTGACCAATCTTAGACTTCATGGGGTCGAATATTCGTCTTGAGATCCTCTTGTAGAATACTTGTATCTTATTTTCTTCCCTTAATACAAACAGATAATATTTCATAGGCATAAAGTCAACAGTCAGTACTATCGTTTTATAAATTTTTAATATTTAGATTCTTAGTCAAAAGGTGAGAAGACCTGAGACACTGAACAGAATAGAGACACCAACTTCCTGATTTATGTCACTATTAACTTCTTCATGATTAAGATTTTGCTCCGTTTGGAATGACGTTTGATTATCTTCACTTTTTCATAGGGCTGTAGAAAAAGTTTTTTTTTCCAGGGGCACTGGAATGCTAGACACAGTACTGTACCAGAGGAGATAATATATTTATTATGATTAAAATAATGAATGTCTAAATGAACAATTTTGATATTAACATACGGCTATTCAAATCTTGAAATCATATTAAGAACATTTTTACAAAATATTAAACACGGTTATAATGTTTATTAAAACAGCCCAAGAACAGAAAATCTACCCCTAGGAAAATGTGGTATAATGAAGATTACAATGAACAAAAGCAACCCTCACAAACCCTCTCATAACAATTATTGTTTTCCTCTCAGTATTTTACAATTTATTAAAACACAACCCACCCTCCACCTCCTCCTACCCTGTAAACTTATTTACTTACCCCCTCCCTTCCCATTATAACCACTTACCTTAATGCCTTCCATTGTTTCCTTTGCTACACTGTAACGCACGAATATTACGAATTAACTTTTTTTATTATTATTGTTTTCAGGATTCGTTTTTATACTTTGCTAGAAGTGGTTACAGAACAAGGAACCAAACTCCATCACTTTATTACCATATCTATTTAACAGAAGCTTGTGGGGCAACTAAAAAATGGAAGAAAATAGTTCAAATTAAAATATGGCTTTTAACTAAAGAGAGTGAAATAGTGTTTTTATCGAAATATTAAATTTTGAACCATTTATTTTGTCAATTATAATTTACTCTCAGTTTTTTTCTTTGATATTTATTTACTTTTAGGGTTAAAACGATTATGCATTTTTACCCTCCACAGGGTTAATAGTAAAGGTGGATAAACTCTGTCTTAGTATCGCTCTACCTCGTACGCGAAAGCAGCCGAAAGGGAGTGCGGCCACGAGAGTCTCGTGTACCAGTAACAAGAGCTCGAGAATGAGAAGTCCCGGGATTCTCGCAGTGAATATGCAGGATGAATTAGTGAAGTGTTTCTGCCTCGTAAGAAATGTTTACTGCATGTAAGAAGCCGTACATTTCTCTATAGCCAAAGGAAATCCTTCTTCTACGAACAAACATTTATTATTATTATTATTATTATTATTATTATTATTATTATTATTATTATTATTATTATTATTATATATATTATTATTATTATTATTATTATTATTATTATTATTATTATTATTAATTATACAATATAATGCAATAAGAAAAATAATGAATGTAGAAAATGATATTGAACAAGAGATTGAAGAATTTCAACATAGATGGTATGGATATATAATGAGAAGAAGGGACAAAGAAACAAACAAAAAAGTACTGAAACGGATACCTCCTGGAAAATGGAAACGTGGTAGACCAAAACCAACGTGGATAAAGGGAATTCAAGACAACATGAAGAGAAATAATAATAATAATAATAATAATAATAATAATAATAATAATAATAATAATAATAATAATAATAATAATAATAACAATAATAATAATGATAATAATAATAATAATAATAATAATATAATAATATTATTACTGTTATTATTATTATTATTATTATTATTATTATTATTATTATTATTATTATTATTCTCTTCATATTGTCTTATTCCCTCTATCATGTTGTTTTGTTCTACCACGTTTCCATTCCATTGTTATTTTATTATTATTATTATTATTATTATTATTATTATTATTATTATTATTATTATTATTATTATTATTATTATCGGCCGCGGTGGACTAGTGGTTATGCGCCTTGCCTCTGGTCCCGAGGGTCGTGGGTTCAAACCAGCCGGAGTCGATGGATTTTTTTTTTTGGATGGAAAATCCAAGGATCAAGTCCTCCGGGAGGGACTTTAAGCCGTGGGTCCTGAGTCTGAAGATTTTCAGGAGGCTCGTAAAAGATCCTTAAGCCTGAATGAAAAGGCCACTAAGCAAAATTTACCAAATTTTCCCGTCCTAGTACCACCTTGGTTTCCTAGATGTCAAGTATGAGGCGGAACGATGACCAAGGACCACTCAAAATGACATATATACGAAAACAAGTGTAACTAAATTATTATGGTTCAAATTCTTCCTGAAGGGGGAGAGCGCCTAAATCTCTGTTAAGGGAAACTTGGGCTTGCAAGATTACAAGAAGATTATTATTATTATTATTATTATTATTATTATTATTATTATTATTATCATCATAATCATCATCATTACTTTAATACAATGCTATAAAACATTTAATGTTGATTCCATATGAAATCGGCAAAAAAAAAAAATCTTGCATCTTCAAACGTTTACAATTTTGATAGTGAGACGTTTTGGTGTACTGAACACCTAAACTGAATTTCAAATCTCATTTTGATACCCCGGTACTGTAATTAAAGAATAATAGATTTCTCGTATGTTTAAAATATGACTTTTGTTTAAAATATATTTCTCAAAGAGTAACTGCTTCCTGACTTGAAAAAGTAGTCACATTGTATATAATTTTATGCACAATCGCCTGAAAATTAGTGTGTTGATATTTACATTTTTCTAAACGCTGTAAATTCAATCAAAGTATAAAGGACCATTTTAACCATATTATATAAATAAGGTCCACCGCTGTGGTCTGGAGGTAGCGTGCTGCCTTGTCACGCAGAAGGCCCGGGTTCGATTGTCGGTCGGGACAGGCTTCTGGGTGAGGTTTTTTTCGGGGTTTTTCCTCACCTGTAAGACGAATGTCAGGATGCTTAGGGCCCAACGGTCCCCGAAAATCATCCGGCCTTCATCATCATCCTACACCGGTGTGGAAAGCAACGGGAAGTTACCACACCTATAATTCACTAGTAAAGCTGCAAATCATAGCATGAAAATGCTACGATTGCAGCGAAAGACCTGCCATAGGACAGAATTGTTATGGATGGATGGATATAAGTAAGTTATTTCATACTGATCAACTATTGTCTGATATTATTTATTGGTATATGAAAGGAAACCACATAATTTATAATTTTCTTAATAGTTTTGCATGGCAATAAACTGATTTAATTCTAAACACGCATTTAGTACCTTTTGGAGTACATTTTATTTACAGTACTAAGTGAATTTTTTTCATGTGTAATATACAGGCTTATATTCAGAGGGAAAGGATTGTAGAATGTAGATTGTGTCAGCTGATTTATTTAATGCATTCTCTTTAGATTTCGCAGACATTGTATATATTATTTTGCTTACGAAGAGTGTTAATTGTTCACGGGAAATCTGATCCAACGGGATTCCTGACGCTCTCATTTCCATTCCACTCCCGTGCATCTGTTTGGAATTCCCCTCCCATTCCCCTGAATTCACCTAGTGCCTCTATAGAAACAACGAGACTGGGAAGCTCCGGGAGCGAGATTCGAGTGGGAGTGAATGTGTACTTGACTGGCTCTAGTTAATATATCACAAAATATAACTAACTCACTAACTCCTAGCATATCGAACCCGGAGTTCCATGACCAGCGGAAATAAGCACCACACTTACGTCTATATTGAGCTAATGTTATCTACTCATTCTCTGTATAATCATCTTCTTCAAATCGTGGTTATTCTCTCATCCCATTTTTGATCTATCATGCACATCAGTGCACCCAGAGAATGATCTCACTAACATAGTTCTGCAGCGAGCGAACTCATATACTTTGCACATTGTGCACAATTCCTATATAATTTACGAGTTTTACATTATTTCGTTTTCTTTGCGGTCCGAAACATTTAAATGACTGGCAGAATAAATTGCTGTTCGCCAAAATAAAGTTAGGATAATAGTTTCCCGGGTCAATAACACTGAATTGAATAAGACCGATGATGGTTTTTGTTAGAATTGACACATACTGTTAGCAAGTGCCAAATAGTAAAATTGAAATTACTTCAATAACTGATCAATTTTTTGACTCCTGTTTAAAGGTAGGCCTACTATATGAAGATAATAATACCAAGGAAGAAATGAATAAAATAATAAAAAATGCTAAGAAATGTTACTTTTCAATAAATAGAGTATTTAAATTCAAAATATCCGACACGTGAAACAAAAACCAGATTGTATAAAACATTAGCTAACACTCGGCGTGCGCTGCTACGCCGAAAAAATGAAAATTAATGTGTTCTTATGTTTCGTTGAGTCCCGCGCCGTAGCCAGTGGTTAAGGCAGGAAGCCTTGGCGCAGAGCTACAGGACTTGCGCTGATTCGAGTCTCCATGGGGAATAAATTTTCTCATAGTATTTCGGCCAATATGGGACCGGTGCCCACCCAGCATCGTGAGGCATTTGGGTAGCTACAAACAGTAGCGGCTCCAGGTTGAGGAAACCAGCTATAACGGCTGGGGGACTCGACATGCTGACCACATATCACCCCAACACTGGCTGATGGTCATCTACTTTTGTGATTGACACATGTGGATGTGAGGCCAGCAGCCGGATGGTAGGCTAAGGGCCCTCTAGGCCTGTCGCGCCAGGAGTTTTTTTTTATGTTTCATTGAATAAGTGGAGGAAAAATAATTATAAATTTATATCGTAATTATTTTAGATACCCCGTGCTGATTACACCGTCGTTGCCCGAGAATCTACTTATCCCAGTCTTCTTGATATAAATAAGCTGAAAGACGAAAATTAATGTGTTTTTATGTAGGCTTATAGTTGAATACGTGAAAGGAAAAATTTATATCGTAATTATTTTTATATATCCCATGCTGATAACCCGGCGTTACCCAGTAATCTACTTATCCTGATCTCCATGGCATAAATGAGCTGAAAGACGAAAATAATGTTTTATTATGTTTAGTCGAATAAGCAAAAAGGAAACATAATTATAAATTTATATCGCAATTATTTTAACATACCACTTGATGATTACCCGGTGTTCCCCGGTAACCTACTTATCCCGATCTCCTTGGCATAAATTAAAGCTGAAAGATAAAATTCGTTATTATGAGTTATCCATAAAAGAATTATCCGTCGTGCGCTGCTACGCTTTCCCGGTAATCTACTTATCCCGATCTTCTTGGCAAAGATAAAAATGGTTATTGTGAGTTATTCGTAAAAGATAAAAATGTGCTGTCGCGGACTTTTTTGTAGAGCTTTTACAGATAATCAATTATACGTATATTAATTTTGTGTATTTATTATAGTTTGGGCCGCGTAAGCCTTTTAAGCGTCCAAAAAAGCTACTTTTACAAAGAGTGATATTTAAGGGTGTAGGAGTTGAGTACCGTCCCGCGCCGTAGCCGAATGGTTCAGGCAAGATGCCTTGGCGCTGAGCTATGGGACTTGCGCTGGTCCGAGTCTGGATGGGGGAAGACATTTTTTCATGGAATTTCGGCCAGTATGGGACCGGTGCTCGCCCAGCATCGTGAGACATATGGGTCGCTACAATAAGTAGCGAGTTCGGGTTGAGAAGAACAGCTATAACGGCTGGGTGACACGACATGCTGACCACATTTCACCCCTACACTGGCTGGATGATCGTCTATCTCTGTGATTAAGACATGTGGATGTGAGGCCAACAGCTGATTGAGGTAGACCAAGACCCTTGAAGGCCTGTCGCGCTTGGGTTTTTTTTTTTTTAGGAATTGACTTCACAACTGTCTTATAGGCTATAACCATCCCTGCAATCTCCTGAACATTTTGCAAAAAACCCATTACAATCGGATGAACGGTATGGCAGCGCATATAATACGAACAAACATGCATTTTTATATACTAAATTATTACTAGAACTCACATGATTTTTGTCCCAGTCATAGAAGAATTATATTCTAGAAATTTCTACCAATATATGTGATCAGAGGGCATTCAGAATTGTACTGTAGGAAGTTATAGTTACAACGGCTGCGTGCCTCCGACATGCTAATTATATTGATTTTGCTGCTTTACGGCAAATACTTTTCTTCGGTTAGGCCTGATTATATGGCATGTATCCGCTTTCATTGACAGGAAGCAGAAATTGAGGCCGCTGGAGGATTTTTCAAATTTTGGGTTCCAAGTAAATCATCACTCTTAACGGTCTGATTTTTCTGTATTTCATTTAATAATTACATCATATATACCAAGCTTCGTTGTGAGAAAACAAAAATTAGGTCTCTAGAGGGTTGAACATGTTCCCACTTTTAGATTAACCCCCACTGTTAATTTTCCGATTTCTCTGATTAACAAATTTGATCTATTTTTCTTATTCAGATGTTACATTCCGAATTACTTTGTGAAATAAAAAATCGGCAGATAGAAGGATTTTAAAAATTTCGCATCAGGTTTATCCAGACTTCCAACAGTCCGATTTAGCATTTTTACGAACTTGATCTAATTTTTCTTAATTGATTGCTATATATGCCGAGTTTGGTTGACAAAAAGCAAAAATTACTGTCGCTAGGACGTTAAACTGAGAATGTATAAAATTGTTATATTATCATCATAATCGTCCTGGCATGTTAACAACTGCTACGTCTACAAAAATTCTCCTTCCATCTTTTTTTGGGGGACGTTCAGTCGATCTCTTTCCCTGTGATTGGTTGTTCAAAATTGCGCTGGGGATCCGTCTCACATGCTGTTTCCAATTGTCTTGGTATAAAATTCATAAAGTTAAGTTCCTGTAGTTAGTAGACCTATGTCATATCGACTCTTAGATTAAGGGAGGAGAAAATATACATATTGGAGAATAAAGTTCTTAGGAAAATTTTTGGACCAAAGAAAAATGAACGGATAATAAACATTTTCGTCTTTAAGCTCATTGATGTCAAGAAGATCGGGATAAATAGATTCCCGGGCAATGCCGGGTACTCAGCACGGGGTATCTAAGAATAAGTACGATGAACAGTAAATGTGTAATTATTTTTTCGTTTCATTTATTCACTAAACATAAAAACATACTTAATTTGTTTAGGCGAAGCAGCGCACGCAAGGTATTATCTAGTGTATAATAAAATAATTACATCAACTTAGCTACATAGCCTATATATATATGAATGCAATATTACTTGTGACAAACAAACAATCGAAGGGTTTTTCAATCAGTAAATATCAGAACTGCTAATTGACAAAATTAATTATAAATTGTATCGTAAGTGTACAAAATACATGTTTGTATCATGAAATCGTTTATTTTTAAACCTTGCAATGAAATAAGTACGGGTACTTATAACGTAAACTTATTTCATATATCCATATAATCCTTTTCGGTTGCTTGTTTACTTCTTTAACTAATATTACTTGTGTTTGCTATGATTATATATATATATATATATGATAGATAGATAGATAGATAGATAGATAGATAGATAGATAGATAGATAGATAGATAGATAGATAGATAGATAGATAGATAGATAGATAGATAGATAGAGAGAGAGAGAGAGAGAGAGAGAGAGAGATAGAGAGATAGAAGAAAAGCGCTAACGTATAAAGTTAAATATTCAAGCGTTACTGCTATAAAGTAAAATTTCTCATTAAAAATACTTACTTGTTATAGTAGCCACTAGATGGCAGTTAGAACGATATCCCGCTGCCTATCGTGTAAATTGAGAATAATATATATATATATATATGACTCTCTAACGAACTGACTTACTCAGGAATCCTAATACAATTTATTTATATATATATATATATATTATATATATATATATATATATATATATATATATATATATAGATAGATAGATCGATAGATAGATCGATAGATAGATAGATAGATAGATAGATAGATAGATAGATAGATAGATAGAGAGAGAGAGAGAGAGAGAGAGAGAGAGAGAGAGAGAGAGATAGAAGAAAAGCGCTAACGTATAAAGTTAAATATTCAAGCGTTACTGCTATAAAGTAAAATTTCTCATTAAAAATACTTACTTGTTATAGTAGCCACTAGATGGCAGTTTAGAAACGATATCCCCGCTGCCTATCGTGTAAATTGAGAATAATATATATATATATATATATATATGACTCTCTAACGAACTGACTTACTCAGGAATCCTAATACAATTTATTTTATATATATATATAATATATATATAGATAGATAGATCGATAGATAGATCGATAGATAGATAGATAGATAGATAGATAGATAGATAGATAGATAGATAGATAGATAGATAGATGATAGATAGATAGATAGATAGATAGATAGAAGAGAGAGAGAGAGAGAGAGAGAGAGAGATAGAAGAAAAGCGCTAACGTATAAAGTTAAATATTCAAGCGTTACTGCTATAAAGTAAAATTTCTCATTAAAAATACTTACTTGTTATAGTAGCCACTAGATGGCAGTTAGAACGATATCCCGCTGCCTATCGTGTAAATTGAGAATAATAATAATATATATATATATATATATATATATATATATATATATGACTCTCTAACGAACTGACCTACTCAGGAATCCTAATACAATTTATTTTATATATATATATATATATATATATATATATAACTAAAACCTGCGTCCATTTTGTGTATATTACATGCATGATATTGTAATTTTCCGTTTTCGGTCATTTTTTTTAGTTCTGAAATGAAGCATAATATTAAATAAAAATCAAATTCACCATTTCAGTTTCTAAACCCAATTGATTCAATTCTACTTGTATTGCTGATTATGAATAATGAAAAAATATTTACTCTTTATTTCGCGGATAACGACTGTGTACAACATATATTTGAGATGCATAAATTATCGAAAATAAAAAAATATATATTTGTAATTAAATAATTGTTTGAAGCTGTCAATTAATATTTCTGTAACTTTTCGACCGTATGAAAAGTTCAAAGGGCCCTAAAGATCTAGAAGTCCCTTAGCCGACCATTCGGCTTCTGCATTCTATTTCAATCACAGAGATGGACGATCATCTAAACCTGACAAACAGCAGGATTGCTACATTAAATCAAACAGCGCAGAGCGGAGTAAGAGCTCTCTCTATGGGGCAAAAGTTAGATGACCTCACAGTTGAGAAAAGCTTGTCTAATGCAATTGGATTAGTTAGGATTTCGAAATCTAGTACATATATAAAAACATATTTAGGCCTAATTCAAGTTACAATTTCATTTTATTCTGTTCAATGATTGTTATAGCTTAATTATAAATTATATATATATATATATATATATATATATATATATATTAATTATACCTTGCATTGTTATGTTTAGCTTATATTATCTCTTATGGATTTTGTATTCTGAAATATATAGGGCCTATATGATTAAGAAAGTTTTCTTGGGTTTTCCGCGTCATGAATTCAAGGTCGGCCTCTGGCCACTGATTCCGACGTTTGGGCATGATCCCGCATTATCGAAATCTAGTACATATATAATTAATGATAATTGCATGCGGGATCATGCCGAAACGTCGGAATCAGTGGCCAGAGGCCGACCTTGAATCTATGGCGTGGAAAATCCAAGAAAACTTTTTAAATCATATTTTAAAAAACTCCTGGCGCGACAGGCCTACAAGGCCCTTAGCCTATCAGCCGGCTGCTGGTCTCACATCCACATGTGTCAATCACAGAGGTAGATGATAATCAGCCAGTGTAGGGGTGACATGTGGTCAGCATGTCGAGTCCCCCAGCCGTTATAGCTGGTTTTCTCAACCTGGAGCCGCTACTTATTGTAGCTACCCAAATGCATCACGATGCTGGGTGGGCACCGGTCCCATACTGGCCGAAATACCATGAGAAAATTTCTTCCCCCATGGAGACTCGAACCAGCGCAAGTCCCGTAGCTCTGCGTCAAGGCTTCCTGCCTTAACCACTGGGCTACGGCGCGGGACTTTTAATCATACTTACATCCGCGAAAATCTACAATATAACATGTATATATTCCCTTATACATAAGTGTTGATCAGTTAAATATGGAACGACCTTTGGAGTTTCATTCCTACTGATCAAATTACAGAGAATTATGTATAAAACAATTAAGTTAATCAAATAGATAAGCATAGAGTAAATTATATACATAAATTTAATGTAGTACTAGGTGTAATAAATTATAACAAATTTGTCTGTAATTCCATACATGTAATTTGTAATTATTAGATGATTTGACATTCTGTAGGTACTGCACGTCACTGCTGCATCCCAAGATCCCAAGAGCTGCGTTGGGTTTCAGAAGTCAACGACAAAAGAAGAACAGATCTCAATCGGGCAAAATCTGATCTAGCGTGTACAGTGGTGACGTGGTCTGCACACTTACTTATAGAAAGTTTTCCGAATCTGGAGCTGTTATTTATCGTAGCTACCCAACATTGTAATGATGTTGGATGGTCACCAATCCTACACACTGACCGCTATTCTCCAATGGAGTCTCGAACCTGCGCGTATCCCATAGCCCTAAGCCTTAGATATCTCGGCCATAGCGAGTGACTAGATTTTTTTTTTCGCTGAACAGGGAGAATGTTTATAATGAAGCGAGAATGCAACACATTGGAAACATGTAGATTTTTTCGGAAAATCGCCCTAAAATCAATTCCGCCCTGATTCACACAACAGCAGAAGGCAAATAAAATCGTTAGCGACAGCACTAGTTGTCGATAAAAAAGGGGGGATGAAAAAACTAAAAACACATGCAAATTCGGTACAGATTACAGGGGTGGGTTGGGGGTGCTTGAGCTACCAGCTCTTGTTTATTCAATTGTCAAATATTTCAACCATGAGGCAGGGCACATTCCCCCATCATCCCTGACATACTCTGAAAAACATCATTTTTGGATTAGAGAGCATAGCTACATGTTTTCTAAACAATGCGCTCGCTTGTTTTGTTCCGGGGGGTGAAATAAAAGTGTCTGTTGTATTAATGGAGTCACCACCCACTCCTCACGTGCCCGGTTC
The DNA here is from genome assembly GCA_030220185.1 of Diploptera punctata. Classification (NCBI taxonomy): domain Eukaryota; kingdom Metazoa; phylum Arthropoda; class Insecta; order Blattodea; family Blaberidae; genus Diploptera; species Diploptera punctata. The sequence continues at coordinate 3,211,789 of JASPKZ010008378.1, forward strand.
ATAGTCTGAGGCCCGCAACTCACTACTATTATCTTATTATTAATTTAATTAGAAATGAGATACTAAAACTTCTTTCTATAAAATTGCCATGTTGAATTGATTGTCAACTAGCTGGATAGATACGCTATATAGATAGTGTGCAAGTGAGTTAATTGTAAGAGACATGTATGGTCTACTAACAGCAAGAACAGCCTGTAAGATAGATGGGTAGTTAAACAGTTAGATAGGCTATATATTGTTCGGTTTGAATTTCGAGAGAGGCAGGGAGATTCTCATTGTTCAAATGTCTCTCCTTATGAGATTACCAGGAATGCCCGCTGATAGCTTTTTATATGTACCTGGACTGTTGTTTCTCGATGGTTTGGCTTCGTGAAGGATCTATTCTCGAAGGATGCGAGTGTCGTAGTTTGTGTACAAGGCGATCTTTCCAGAACCTTCGATATATTTATATAACCCAGCAGATGGGAGTCAGTCAGTTCCAAGCGAATGACAAATCAGTTGCGATTGGCTATTTGAGTAAATTGTTAATTGGAGAGCAGTGAAGTTATTGTTGTCATGTGTATCTACGGGTGGTGAAGAGAGGAACTTATAAGGATTTCTTCGATATGTCCAAGACTTAAAGAATGTGAACCAAATAAAGAAGATTGAATATTTTAAATAAGTCTGAGTGTAGTTATTTAAATAAATTCAAGTTGCTATAACGTCAGCGCAACAAATGATTATATATAACTACTAGATGGCCCGGCGAACTTCGTATCGCCTTTAACTATTTTTACGTCAATTTTTCCGTATTGGTTTGTTGATTGAGATGAATTTATGTTGTCTGCATTCTCAGTATCATCCATAAGTGTATCAAAGGATTATATACATTTATTGATGGAATATTTTGAGGAGGCTTGCTGATTTCATTATACTTTCGTTTTTTTCTACGAACTTGTTGGCAGTTTGGATTCTCATCATCATCAAGAAGTCTCTGTATAGTAATATCATCTTGTTTTTCATTTAATTGAGGTATGGAGATTGTTTCTGTAATATTAGGCATATTATTATAACTAACAGACTTACTTACAGTTCTGTTATTCCGTTCCTTAGGACCTTCATATGTTTTTAAATTGACATTCTTCTTAAGATTTATGTCACATAGGCCTATACTAATTTGCGGAAATTCACTTGATATCTTATCATTCATGGTCTCTAGAACTTATTCGCCATATTGTTCAATGTCCAGTTAAATTTATTAAGTTGCTGTCTTTCAGCCAGATTACTTAAAACTAATACTTACACACGAAATTAATATTATTATCAATGTATTGAAAATAAAATAAACACTGAACACCCTTAAATTATGAAATAATCAATATTTGTAATTCAATTGAAATTCGCGGTTGCAACAAAAAGCACAGCCACCTGGATCACTCTTCGTTAAATAATAAACCAATTACCTTACACCGTCATCTGTTAGAATCGTATGGAACTCACAGATGATTATAACTCTTTGTTAAATAATAAACAAATAATTTGCAATAAAAATAATGCTACTGTAAATTTGGTTATAAACAACCGTAGGTCTCAAGTTGGATCAAACAGCACACAGTGTGCAAAATTTTATTAAAATCGGTTCACTAGTTTAGGATTCCATCGCGGACAAACAACGTGACACGTAATTTTTATATATTAAGATTTGCTCCTACTATTTGTAGATCTTGAAAAAGCATACGACAATGTCCCTATAGAGAAACTATAGATAGCTTTAAGACATATGGGAATTAAGACTATAATAATATAAACAAGATTTATGACAATTGCCTATCTAAAATTAAGATTGGCAGTAATATGTCACATGGTTTTACGATAAATAAAGGTCTACGTCTATCACCTACTCTATTTAAAATATATGTAGCCTACATGAAATATTAAAGAATTGGAGGAGAAAATCTTCAAGCATGGGAATTCCTGTTTCAAACAATAAAACTTTATACAACTTACATTTTGCAGATGTTAATTGCACAAGATTATGAACATTTAGAATATATGACTAGAAAATTAATAGAAAAATAAGAAAACTGTGGATTACTTTTGAACACGAAGAAAGCAAAATATTTATCAATTGGTGAACCAGAACAAAATTTAATTTTGGAGACTGGAGAAATAATAAAATCTTGTAGTGAGATCACATATTTAGGAATTAAAATAAATAAAAATGGCACTTATGAAGAGGAAATGAGAAATAGAAATAATAAAGCAAAATTTACAATTGCTTGCCTCAATGGAATATTGTGGATTAAAAATATAGGTAAGTAATAAAAATAAAATTAATATATATCATACAATTGTTAAAAGCATCATTACTTATGGAGCAGAACTTTGGCCATTAACAAAAAAAATTAATAGGCCTAAGTATCTTTTGGCAACGGAAATGGATTTTATACGAAGGGCAGCAAGAATTTCAAGAAGAGAAAACAATTAGAAACTCAGTTATAAGGGAGAAACTTAAGATTGAAGATACTACTTTAGATTATATTAAAACTCAGTAATTAAGATGGTAAGGACATGCCCAGCGAATGGAAGAGGATCAGCTACCAAAATGTGTTTTGGAATAGAAACATGAGGGAAGACGAGGCAGAGGAAGGCCTAAAACCTCCTGGAGTCAGGGAATATATTTATACATGTAGGAGAAACATCTACAACCAGGAGATTGTATGGACCGACAAATCAGACTGTGTCCAAGACATTAATCAACCGATTATATGTATAGGTAGTTTAGTAAATATATACATATAGCACATACAGATATATACATATAGCACGTGCAGATATGTAAGTTGGTTAGATAAATGGATGTAGATTCTGATACTTATATAGCGGTAGCCAAACTCGTAATTTCCCAAATACTAGTCTCAAAACAGTGTAGGCTATCAGAATACAAATATCTGAGATGTTGAATGTCGTTACATTATATTCTATATTGTAATCGTACGTATGCGCACACCCCATACGTTTCTCATGAAGAGATGGGTACTCCCCTTGCGAGAGTTTCTTGATCAAGCTAATATCATTGGGATTGTTTCCCTACCGATGTCAGTGAGTGACACGTGGTTAGCACCAATCGCTTCAATGCAACCAAGGTATTACATGGATGAAGAAGGTCGGTTAAATTTTGCTTGAGGTTCTTTTGCGAGCCCGAAAATATTCAGACTCGGGACCCACAGCTCCAGAAGGACTTGCCTCTTCGATTTTTCCATCCTAAAAAACCATCGACCAGGCCGAGATTGAACCCGCGACTTTCGGGATCATAGGCAAGTAACATAACCATTAGACCACCGCGGCCAATATAGGCCGAACCTAATTAATTCCAACAATTTCATAAGAATATGTTTATTTCATTATGATTTGTAGACGATTTAATATCCAAGATTTTTTTTCTGGTGCGTTATACAGTAGGTTTTCTTTGTTTCTATTGTTGTGTTTATCATTCGTTTCACTGTAGAATGTCATTTATTTAATTCCAATGATTTAAAAAAATAGTGAAATTAAAAAAAAGAAGAAGAAAATTCAGCCCCGAGGTTTTAATTCGGTACCCCCCCGGATTATGAGCCCCAAATAATAATGTCTGAGCCCACATGTTAATCGGTAAAAATATTGTTTCTGAGGAATAATAAATATCAAGATTTGATTTTCTTTCTCACGCGAGATTCGATATCAGGACTTATTTATATTTAAGATTTTTTTTCTCTCTACGAGTACGAAGAGAGGAAGGTCGGTGGTGTGCGGAAACTGGCCGGACGAATATTGAAGCTTTTTCTCTTTTAATTAAACTTTCAAACGCAGAGGGATGAAGAGGAAATTTGAAATATATTGCAAAGAATAGGGGCGAGTTTTGCCGAAGCGCGAGAAAAAAATAAATACCAACTGAGAACATTGATAAATAAAAAAAGAGGTTTTAATTGCTAGTGGTTTGGTTTTGAATGCACAAGGTACCAAGGTAAATTAAACCCCTATTGCAAGGAAAAGTTTTTGTTTTCGAAAAGGAAACCTATCCAATACAAACCCCTAGAGTTTCAGTTTTGCGGTTATATTAATTGGCTTTTATTGTAGTGGCCAGAAGGGGTTGAAATTAATTAGAGAGGAGAGTGGACACTTTACTACAGTCAGATCGGATGTGTCAAAGAGAGTTGTAACTGTATATCCACATCTTAACATCTGATTTTGTGTTTAGTTAGACTTTTCCCTGTCGCAATTGAAAAATAATTTATTTCCCTTTTTCCTCTGACTGGATATAAGACGGGAAATATTTAATTACAAACAGGTGGTATTTTGAAGATGCGCTAAATTTCTGGGACAATAAAATTAAACAATTATTTATTAACTTTTAATAATAAAAGCAACTGAAATCATCTTATTTAATTGTTGCATAACTTTTTAGTTAGAGAAACTTGAGAGTAATAGTATGGTTCAATTCACATACAATTGGTGACTGAAATAGTGTTGTAATCAAAGCTAGTGATACCAACCTTACAAATTAAAATAACACTTTAATTACCTATCAATCAATATTGTATCTAATATTTAGCTATATTGAAACTTATAGTAAACGAATTGATGATATAATAATAATAATAATAATAATAATAATAAAGGTAAAGGTAAAGTGATCCCACTACAGGCCTCAGGAGGCCCTTGGGGTAGTAGGAGGTTAAGGCTCCCACTTTTTCTTGACAATCGGCACTTGATGTCAGCCGGGTTGTCAGCCCTGCGTGACGGCCGCCTTTACCCCAGAACAAGCGTCTGGTACTCATTTCAGTTAGAGGCTGAGTCGACCCCAGGGCCATAGTGGCCGCCAGAAGGTTTGGGTCAGTTTAAAAATCCTGACCCCACCGGGACTCGAACCCTCGACCTTCCGGCTTGTAGCGCAGTGCCTTAACCACTACGCTACGGCGTGCCCCCCAATAATAATAATAATAATAATAATAATAATAATAATAATAATAATAATAATAATAATAATAATAATAATGATAATAATATATCCAGCTGTTACTAAAATACAAACTAATAGGACATTGAAGTGTTGGACCCCCCCCCCATTTACTAGATGGGAAGATTCATTAAATCCCACTTCATGTGAAAACAGGTCAAAATGCCTAATTCATAAAGTAGAAGAAGAAAATAATAATAATAATTTCTTACTTACTTACTCTAATAATAATAATAATAATAATAATAATAATAATAATAATAATATAAGTTAAATAAAAATAAAATGTAATAATTAATAAGTAAATATTGTGTAAAAAGGCTGAAATATAATTTACTTTTAAAATATTAAACGAAAAAAAAGACCTATTTCACTCTCACATTAACCAATCAAATTTAAAATATCACTACACGCGTCACCGAATATGTAATTAATTATGCTTATTTATTAACGCAACCAAGAGTATGATTAATACCTATTTTTCCCAACTAAAAGAAATAAACTTATTCTTTAAAATAGCGAAACTTTACTTGTTTGTGACAGCACTTTGTTCTTTTCAGTGTGGCTGCTTACTGGAACTGGTGTTAGATCCCTGAAAGCCAAATTTCTTTGTGGTGATCATTATGGGATTTGGTTAGTTAGTCCCGCCTATACGGCTGTGTGTTAGCATTATGAAAACTAAAATTGTAACAGGAACATTCACTGGATATGGGCATCAAAAAATCAACACAGAATGAGCCACACTGCTCTGCGCTATGTGCCTAGACAAAATTCCATCCAACTACAAGAGTCTATAGAACTTTCTCATTGGTTAATATATTCTGGTGAGTAGTAGGCCTACGTTTATTGTCGTAACTGCCCTATGTTTCGTACTAAAAGAATATCGCGTTCCAAGAATTTTCCTCGGGGATTTAAGAAAAACCTCAATCAAGTTGGCCCGGTCTCTCGATTTGAACTCTGGATTTTTCGATTGCAAGCCTGAAGTACTACCATCTGGGCCAACTCTCTCGGTATATGAGAAATTAATTTAAAAAAATATCTTGTCCATTTTCATAAATTTATGGGAAGTAATCTAAGGTTGCTAATTTTGTTTGAAACCAAAGTCTACTTGATTACAGGAGATACTTTTATCGCAAGTTTGTGCCAATTTAAAGGATATTTTGAAGCCAACGGGTTACATGTGTAGTGCCCTTTGTAGAGTAATCTAATAAGAATACAGATGCATAAAAGTAAATTTGGGTACAGAATGGACAACAGACGTCCTAAAAAAAGAGGTAATCAATTGTTTAATTCTATAGGTTATGTAGAATACCATAGTGGTAAGGTTGTCTTTGAGTTTTTCTTCACTCTGTATATTTGAGGCGTTTGTTTAAAGAATTGGTTGACTGATGACAATGATGTGAAAGTTTGTATACTCCTGACATGTTTGCTTTGGAATCGATAGGTCGACCACTGACCCCTGCAACAATGTGGCCAAGTGCTGAACTAACAAATGACACACTTTTTTTACTCCCCTCTGTGATTCGTTTGTTTCCCAGATCAACAAAACACACACGATTTTATTTACAACAGTGTTTTGTCTTGCACAACTTAGTTTTGAAGTTTATCCGATTCCACGCAGTTTGTATCGGTACGTAAATACCTTTACCAATAGCAAACATTATTAGTCTATATTTGGTAAGCTAAATTTGTTATTTCACTGCCACCATTTCCTTCCTTAATAAATTATTGTCGCTAGTGGCGGTGGTGTGGGAAACAGGTTGAATTCCTTAATTTAACTCTCACCTGTTTTTACAAAACTTCCAAATCATCATTATTTCCTTCACAATACTTCACTCTATAAACACATAACTTTCTGCTATAAGTGTATACTAAAACACTGATGTCTTCGCTCCCATTTATATTTCTACTCGCTTCCATTCATCATCTTCCCACTATATCTTAAACTCTGTCTGCACCTCTACATCGAACATATCACTATTCCTCATCTCCCTTGTTTCAGCTACTCGAATCTGGAATTCCCTACCCTCTTATCAATGACTGCCCGACTCTCAATATTAAAAGAAATACTTACTCATTGAAATAGTTCAGTAAATATTTCCTTAGACTATATACCATATAACCATGTTCTTGGTATATTTTTACTACTCTTTTACATTTTATACTTTGATTACCAAGCCAGTTAACTTAGACTGTTTAATCAAGTTGCAGGTTATTATTATTGTTTATTATTATTATTATTATTATCATCATCATCATCATCATCATTATTATTATTAGGCCTAATACTACTAGGCCTATTATTATTATTATTATTATTATTATTATTATTTTAATATTTTTGTTGTTTCCAGATCATCTGTATGTTGTGTAGTCTATGCCTATTACGTGTTATTAATCAAGTTGTAAATAATCCATAATTGCTAATGTCTGTTTAATTTAATCTTGGTGAAGTGGGAGTGAAGATCTTGCGGTCTTAACTCCATCAAGTAAAATAAACTATTATTATTAAAGTATTTTTTTCACTATTCGGTCTTTGGATATTGTTCACTAGTCAACTAATCGGACACGACTGTTTTTGCGACTGATTGACTGGTGATACCACTCGCATCTCTCTTATACAGCCTATGTTAGACTAAACATCTGGAAGCCAGTCTGTACCCCTCTGGAATAGAAACTCCTAGAGATCAAATCCTCCAGAATGGAATCACAAACGCATCTGAAAATTCCCAGCGGGCCGCTCTAATTCGTGAGTCGCCCAGTTCTTCCATATAATTTAAGGCGAGACTTGATCCCCGCCGCACGCGAATTACAAAAGTGGACCCAACAATGCTTCACATTATTATAACAATTGTAAGCACAGCAATTGCTTTAATCCTTTTAATTTCAGTACTTTACTCGATTGAGTTAGCCAATCAGTTCAGTGCCAGGGACACCTCCGAGACATCATGAGAATTTAAGTCATTCATGCTAAACTCTTACCTACTTACTCACTGGCACTATCGAAACCGTAGGTTCATGGCCGCGCGGACATAAGTTCTCCATATATCCCTATCCTGAGCTAATGCTTTCCAATCATTCCCTGTATAATCTACTTCTCTCAAATCATAGTTAATGGTATACTCCCACCTCATTCTTGGTCTACCAACTGGGCGTTTTCCCCCTAGTTTTCCTACAAGAAGCTTCCATGCAAGTCTTTCATTCCCTATACGTGCAACATGTCCTGCCCATCGCAGTCTACGAGACTTAACTGTTCTTATTATATCTGGCTTCCTATAAAGACCATGTAGTTCATTGTTATGTAGTCTTCTCCATTAACCTGTCTCTTCATCTCTCTTTGGTCCAAAAATTTTCCTAAGTACTTTATTCTCAAATACTTGTAATCTCCATTCCTCCCTTAAAGTAAGAGTCCATGTTTGGCACCCATATAATATAACTGGTAGAATAATGATTTTATATATTTTCAGTTTAACGTTTTTTGAAAGGAGTTGGGACATCAAGAGTCTCTGCAATGCATAATAGCATGCATTTCCCAGAATTGAGCCTACGTTTAATTTCTTTGTGCATCTTATTCCTATTTGTGATTATTGTTCCTAGGTATTTGAATCAAGCCACTTCCTCAAAATTTCCCTCATTTGTCATTAGCTGTCCATTACCATTATATAATGTATTTCTACGTGTGGTCATATATTTAGTTTGATTGATATTTACTTCCAGTCCTAATTTCTTAATGTTACTCAATAGTGTGTGCGTGTTGTCCTTTAGTATCTCCTCGCTATCGGCCAACAATACTACATCATCAGCATAAACTAACAGCTTATTAATACCATTGAGTTGTAAGCCTTCCTCATTCTCTAAACATTTAATGGCATGCTCTAGTACAAAATTAAATAGTAGAGGAGATAGTGCATCTCCTTGCTTCAACCCATTCTGGATTTCAAAAGTGTCCGAAAACTGTTTGCTACACGCACCCTACTCTTTGTGTCATTTAGATACATTCGTATAAGTCTAACTAGCTTTTTAGGAATTCCGAACTCCAGCAGGATACTATATAACTTCTTCCTCTTAATTAAATCATATGCTTTTTTGAAGTCTACATATAGTTGCTGTACAGTACCATTATATTCCCATTTCTTTTCTAAAATCTGTATTATACTAAAAGTATGGTCTGTTGTAGACCTGTTTCTTCTAAATGCACATTGATGATCTCCTAGAATGTCATCAATATAGGGAGTAAGTCTGCTTACTAATATATTTGTTAGAATTTTGTACGAAGTTGAAAGTAATGAGATGCCCCTGTAGTTGTTGCAATCAGTTTTATCTCCTTTCTTATAAATTGGTACGATAATTGATTCCTTCCATTCATCTGGAAGAGCTTCTTTTTCCCAAATCATACTAAGAAACCAGCATATCTTGTCCATCAATTTTTACACGTAAATATGATACGGCGATTATGATGGTCCCACGAAGTGAAAAGCAACTATAGTAGCAGGAGGACTCGACATGCTGACTATATGTCATCCCTATACTGGTTGGATGATCGTCCAATTCTATGATTAACATATGTGGGCGTTAGGCTTGCAGCCGGTTGGTAAGACAAATTCAGTTGTTAAGAAGAAACTAAAAGTAGCAAAGGACCTAAAGCAGATGACACAAAGTTTTATCAGACGAATTGCTCCTACACAAAGATAGGCTGACATCAAATCTCATCCCAAAACCAACTTACAAGGTCAACCATTGCATGCCAAAACCTACCTTGAAATTTCTTCCAGAGATTCTTCCAGAGAAGCGTTGTGATATAGGCCTATCAAGGTCGATTCCAAAAAAACTGCCGTTTTTAACTACAAGGCACAGAAATCGAAGCCAGAATCCAGTAATGGCAACCTGCTGTGTGTAGAAGTTGTATGTCTCTGCTAGACTTCGAGCAGTGTGGAATGAGGCGGGTGCGGAGCGGATGGCAGGTAGTGATGGTTATGTAATCCATATATTGAGGAGTTTTATTACCTCTCTGTAGTTTACATGTTTAAATAAGAGATATTAGCGCCTTGCAGTTAAAAGCAGCAGATAGTTTTTGGACACGGTTTTGGTACATTATAGCGATTCTCTGAGAATAATATTTGAAGATTTCGGCATGCAATGGTTGTCAGTTCCCTTGTTAAAATACAAATCTAGAGGCTTGAGAGACTTGGACCGACCACACAAAAAATGGGTTACGTGAAGCCAAGCCGAAAGAGGTCCTAGAATCTTGTTCTTGATGATGATACTTGGTCTTCTCTTCATCCTAGGCTTACAGACTATTGGGAACATACTTTTCCCATCTTTGTTGTTGTCTTCCTGGGAATCTCCGGCAAATTGGCCACCGCTGTGGTCTCGAGGTAGCATACTGCCTTATCATGCAGCGGGCCCGGTTCGATTACCGGTCGGCACAGGCTCCTGGGTGAGGATTTTCTCGGGGTTTTTCCTCACCCATAAGACAAATGTCAGGAAGCTTAGGGTGCAACGGTCCTCGAAAATCATCCGGCCATCCTTATCATTATCATCCTTCACTGCTGTGGAAAGCAACGGGAAGCTACCACACACATAATTCCCTAGTAAAACTGCAAAGCATAGCATGAAAATGCAGTGCCTTCGAGAGAATTACTATGGATGGACGACATGTGATATGATGATGATTCAAATAATAAGTTCATGCCATGTCATACTTATTTCATTAGGTCTATAAATCTAACTAAAATATATTATTTCGGGAATTTTTAAGAGTTAAAAAATAGGTTTAATTTTGTCAAATGGCAGTAGTGATTAAAACAGTCTTACTTTTATTCTGTAGTTACAAGTAGGCCTAAATCTTGGAATGCCTAACTACACATTTATAACTGCTGTGCAGTGCTTCATATTTTATTAGCACGAATTTTGTAGGCCTTATTTTATATTGAAATGTCCTAATGATTTCAACATAATATAGGACCCTACTATCCTATTTACTATGAGCATGTTTTTGTGTCCGTTGTTGAATATCAATGGTAGCCATAATAAAACAATGTAGAGCCTACCTTACTAGTAATTCCGCTAAAAGAGTTAGCAATCAATCTGGGATGCAAATCCCGTCCAAATAAAATGACATAGTTAAAATTACCATTTAACTCACGCCCCAAATGGGAGTCAATGACCAATCGCGTTTCAGTGAATTTTGATTTACAACCAATCACAATCGTGTTTCACCTGGAATGTATCAAATAAGTTTATCGTATTAAAGAAAGCTCCTCCTTTTTAAAATTCTGAATAGACCAGAGCATTATTTTTGCAGTGGCTGACTCTCTAAGAAATACGGCTACCAGGTTGTATAATACACAACTTATATATATATATATATATATATATATATATATATATGTCCACCGCTGTGGTCTTGAGGTAGCGTGCTGCCTTGTCACGCAGCGGGCCCGGGTTCGATCCCCGGTCGGGGCAGTTTTTCTGGGGTGAGGTTTTTATCGGGGTTTTTCCTCTCCTGTAAGACAATTGTCAGGAAAACTTTAAGGCCCAAACGGTCCCGAAATCATATGGCCATCATCCTTATCATTATCATCCTTACCATTATCATTATCATCATCATCCTTCAACGGTGTGGAAAGCAACGGGAAGCTACCATACTTACACAATTCCCTAGTAAATGCTAATGATTGCAGTGAAGGACCTGTCTTCGGGCAGAATTACTATGGATGGATATAATATATATATATTATATAGAAGTGCACGAATGTAAAAAGATGGTTTTTGCGGGATATAGGCCTAATATAAAAACATTTGTAGCAATTGATTATACCAAAAAAAAAAAGAAGCCACTGTTTGCACTTACTTAAACGTATTATTTCCCAGGTATTAACGTTCCAGAAAAAATATAATTGGCATATTTACATCGTAGGACATCAGAAACTAATTAATATACATTTTGATGTGTTTAATTTTTTCTCCACTAGGGTGCATTCTAACATTAATGCGATACTTTGGCAATAAATAATATGATCTGGTTGCAGCGATGAACAAATGAAGCATAACAAACGTTTCTCATTTGTTTTCAAAAATTAAATATATAAATATTTTAAAATAACTATATTTAAATAATGATTTGTGAGTAAACAGCTTAATTTTATTCGTTAAATAGTCCTAACAAATGTCATTCTTGATTTCCAAATTCTCTAAATCAATTCACTCCTCACTTCGTGAGTCGAGAATTTATCGATAATTTGGAAATCACTCATGACATTACTTATGATAAACACAAGACACGTGTTTCGCCCTTGAACAGGGCATCATCAGGGTGTACACATCAAAAGTAAAAACGCACTTTTGATGTAGGCTATACCTACAGCCTGGTGATGCTTTGCTCTAGAACGAAAAACGTATGGGGATCAATTTGGGTATGTTTTTGTCTTACTTTTATCACTTTTACTGTATGTGTGGTTTTAATTGGACATGAATTATAAAGGAGAGATGTGTTTTTTACTCAATCTGTATTTTGGTATATTTACAGGCTCCATTCATATTGGTCCTCCTTTGTGGTTTAGTAGTAATGCAGTTGAACCAGAAGCAGCGGACCCGGATCGCTCGGAACTAGATCCTGGTTGAGCTTCCTCTTTTTTTTTTTTTTTTTGTACTTTGTAAGGCAAATATCAGAATGTACCGTGTATGCGTGATTTTTTGGAACTTTTGTGTTGCCCCGATGTCTGTTGAGACTTGTTACGTCTATGTTTCCCCAATCCTTTCTTCCTTTTGTGTCTGCTAATTTGCGAACTCACCCTTCTCCCACTCCTCTGCGCGCACATACTGCGCGAAAGAGGAGGTCCGTCCCCAGCGACACAGAACGTTAAGCAGTCGGCTACTGGCTTCGTATAGACTGGTAGTCTTCCTAATAAATGAAGAGACTTTCTTTAAGAGTGGGACTCTTTAGTTGTGGCCATGTCGCCATCACCTCAATATTGTATACTTATGTTTTAGTGAGGCCGTGTTTACAGAAATTGAAAGTTAAGTATTGTTTTGTATGAATGTATATAGTTCAAATGTTGTTAGGTATGACAGAGATCATTAGTATTAATGTTATTGGAGAGAGTTATTATTAATTATGTTAACCTTCATTATTGTTTTGATAATTTTGCATTACAGCCGTTATTTTGTTAATTTGATTCATGTGACTACTTTCATATTACAGATAGTCCATTTTTAGTTAATCATGGTGATTAATTATTTATTAACTATATTGCAAGTATTTAGTGTCCTCTGATCTCCTCTCTCATGGTCTCGTTAAATACCTCGTTCAGTACAATAAAGTATAGGTCAATGTATTGTTTATTATATACTAGCAGTTGTTTACTAAATGAAGCAAGTCTGCGTAAATACGGGCCCAGCGCGCAGAACCTAACCTCTGCTAAGATTAAATAGTTATGTTTACTGCTTCTTTTTATTCCTTGTTTATATTAAGCTATAATCGTACCTGTGATAATATCGAGAAGAAAGAGTAAACTAATTCATGGCGATCAATACATACGATATAGAGCCACCCATCAACACCGTAGAAGGAAACTTTAAGGCCCAAATAATTTCCAAATAGCATCTGGACTTCATAATAATCCACAATATATCCATCTTGTTTAGAATAAACCGCGTAAGTGACTGGTGTATCTTGTCTTAAATGTTCGTGATGTCTCGGGGAGGTGGTCCCGGTCACCCGGGTTGGTCATAAAAGTACATATGTGGATCAGAGTTGAAAGTCCACTCTCATCAGCTCCCATAAGGCCCGAGAGGCGTGGGGCAGATTCAAGTACCTACAAGAAAGTGGTTCAACCAAGATCTTTACGATTGTTTACAAAACACTTCACTACATTATGAATGCCAGAAAATTAGTGCTTACGTTATAGTAAATATTATGTTTTTCAATTGAAAACACGACCAGATTCTTGGTTTGCACTACAGGAATTCGGTAGTCTACTGTTTATTTGAATGAAAACATCTGTGGTCCTGTTTTATATTTTAATATGAAGGACAGGTCTAAGGTTGCCAGTAGAAGAAAGGAATCCATGCACTCATAAACACAGATATAATAAAAATGAAAATACAAATAAATTGATGTCTCTTAATTTCTATTCATTGAGATTGTTATGAGCATGAAGAAGATGATCTGAAGAATACACATTAACAATTGTTACAATTCATGTATTTCATGTCTTTCGGGCTAAATGGCCGTGGTCTGGTTTTCTTAACACTCAACGTTTCGTCTACTACAGCGGTTGACATCCTCAGGAGATTCTGCGTGCTCTATAACCTCCTAACTCTTCAACTGTCGGCAACAGTAATTGTAAGAAGTCCGAAATGCTATTGGAACCAATCCATATGTAATACCTATATCTCGCTTTAGATTTAAAAAAAAGTATAATCCTTTTCCTCAGGCTTCAAGACAAATGCTGGGTTAGAAATTATTTATGTCATAAATTGTAAGATGTTACTAGCCTAAGTTAAAAAATGCAACAAAGTGTATTTTTGTGGGTTTGAAACCTGACCTCTGGTGATCACGATATGAACATGAATCATACTTCGCTAGAGCAGGTGGTTATTATTACCGACCTCACACCCGCCCTGAGCCTTAGTGTTCCTGAGACAGTCAATGGTCTCATATCCAAACATATTTTGAAATACTCGTATATTCGTAACATGTTTTGAATCAAGAGACAAAACAATTACTGCAAGTTTCATGAAGTCACTAAACGTATCTCTTTTATGCATGAGCCCGTCCTCAGTGATTACATGAGCTCAGCCCGTTCGTTTTCCTTTATTTTAGGACTAAAACATGGGTTCGCTTCCTCAAACATTTTTACTTCCCATTTAATATTAAATATTACATTTATGACTTCTCATTCAAATTAAATTTGAAGAGAAAAACATATGCCTAAATCGGGATTTGAACCCAATATCTCTGGTTCTGTACACCAGTGTTTTTAACGATTTAAGCTATTAGGCATCACGATTTAAACATAGATTTTTCTCTTATACTAATTCGATTTCCGTGCGGCAGTTAGCAGTGAACTTTTTGTTCCACTAACGCCATCTAGCGGTCTCTTAAATATGAGCACTTTAAAATGGAAATCAACACATTACATTTCCAGCAAATGAAGCTAATATTCGATATTTAATATTAAATTTATTACTTCTCACTCAATGACAAATTAAATGTGAAGAAAAAAAATTGTGAAAGAAAAGTCTTCAGCAAAACTTTCACCTAATTCTTCGTGTTCCAACAGTGGTAAACCAAAAAACTCTTGAGGAACACATTCATTTCGCCATTCTTTTCTTTATATACACAGCTTAAATGCAATTGTTACATTTTCTTCCATCAACTCAGCTAAATGGAAGCGACATTCCTTAATAATGACATTAAAAAAACGTTTGATGAAGAATTTTGTCCATATTCCAAGCACTCATTCACCGCATGTTTAAATAATTCGGCATACGTTTCAGACTGCTTATTCCAGAGAATGAAGAAAAAACTTGTGTATATAATTCTGAATCGTTCAACTATGAATTTAAAAAATGGTGGAATAATTTTGAGCTATCTTTAAACGTGCAATCCAGGGATATATTATCAAACTTCCCCAATAGTTCCAAATTACTTTTGGTTGTGAAACCACGATATGACTCTCCCTATCATTAATAAACATAAATATTTTGTAAGTGAATCTCCTCTTTCTTAACTTAGTTTAACCTCTCTCTTTGTAGGAACCTTTACATATTCCAGGTTTCCCGGGCTTCAAGGACACGGCCTGTCATGAGTGGATTATAAATCTGGCTCACATATAGGCTATACTTTCGACCACACAAGGATATTGAGGGCATCCTGGATAAACAATCAGTTCAATGCTAAGACCATCTCCGAGACACACAAATAGTTAAGACAAGACACAGCATTCACTCATACATTTATACTAAACAAGGCGGATATGTTATGGATGATTGTGATGCCAGTTGGTGTTCGGGGACTATTTAGGCCTTAAAGTTTGCTGAACTTTTCTTTACAGGCGAGGAAAAACTCTCACGGAGAACGTGCCTCGACCGAGGATCGAAACCTGACCGCTGCATTTGAGGTAATATATTATCATTGGACTACAGTGGTAGACATTTTTTATATATATATAGGATACAATTTTATATTTTAATTCCATATTTAAAAATGCAAAGTGAATCCACTACAAGTGGCTGCCTTTATCCCCAGTACATACGTGACGTGCTTAGGGCCTATTTAAGTTAGAAGACCTCAGGGTCTTGCTGCCACCAGGAGCTTTAGGCCAGTTTAAAAATGATAATTGTTTAATTAAACTTACACAGTTAATGCCACAAGACCTTCTTTTCCAGTCAACCAGCAAACAATTTAAATACAGAAAACATTTACACAAGATTATAGGCTAACATGTAAAATTATGACTACATGTTCATCGAATAGAGGATCACAGGGTATCCAAGCAAATGGTTAGTTATAAATTTGCAGGAAGAAGAAGAAGAAGACCAGGACTTCCACTCAAAAGGGCTTGTTGATGGTGTTTCTATTGAGGCCGAAACAGGTCAACAAATGACCTGAATTCGTGAATGTACTGTGATGATAATTATAAGCACAATATTTATATAAATTAAACTCTCTAATTGAACCCATGACCTTTCTGCTTGTAACGTAATGCATTACCGAAATACGCTAGTGTGACCCCCTTTTTAATTTGAATTTTTTACATTTTCAGTTCAGGAAGATAGAATTTCTCTACAACGTTTGAATCATTTTAACTTCGATAGGCTCATCTATAGCTATATGCAACTATTACTCCACGGCACAAGAGCCTTGGAAGGCCCTTAGCCTAGCAGGCCTCATATCTACATGTGTAATTTACAGAGAAGAACGATCATCCAGATAGTATATGGATAACATGTAGTAAGCATGTCGATCCCTCAGCCGTATTTGTTTTCTTTACCTGAAGCTCGTATTTATTATATTTAATCATACATAATTCAATTCCTTGAAAAAAAAAAGTGCAGGTCCTTTAGCTCTGCTCCAAGGGATTAGATCAATGCCTTAGAGACCACTCGGCTACGACGTGAGGACATATATATGTCCACCGCTGTGGTCTCGAGGTAGCGTGCTGCCTTGTCACGCAGCGGGCCCGGGTTCGATCCCCGGTCGGGGCAGTTTTTCTGGGTGAGGTTTTTATCGGGGTTTTTCCTCACCTGTAAGACAAATGTCAGGAAAACTTTAAGGCCCAAACGGTCCCCGAAATCATATGGCCATCATCCTTATCATTATCATCCTTACCATATCATTATCATCATCATCCTTCACCGGTGTGGAAAGCAACGGGAAGCTACCACACCTACACAATTCCCTAGTAAAGCTGCAAGCATAGTATGAAAATGCTATGATTGCAGTGAAGGACCTGCCTTCGGGCAGAATTACTATGGATGGATATATATATATATATATATAATATATATATTATACCAATTTCTCTATCCAGGTATCCCAGTGCTAACATTAATTTTCCTTTCCTTACATACAATTCTCTTTCATAAGAGGCAGCCATATATCGATCGCAGTGCCATCTTATGGCTTCTATAACAAGATATAGATTTTATACTCAAGTTAGGATAGAAATCGTAAGATGACACTGCGGTCGATGTATCCCTGCCTCTTTTGAAAGAGAATTGTATAACTTATAATGAAACGAAAATTAATGTTTGCATTTGGTTGTCAGGATAGCGCAGTCGGTAACGTGGTAACGAATAGAGTTAGAGGCGGGTTCAAATCCCGGTTCAAGAGTTAATTTTTGTTTTCATGTCATATTTGGCTTTCATTGCTAAATGTCAATATTTAATTATAACATAGAAATATGACTAGGCCTATATGTAGGCCTATTTATAATTTATAACTTTAATTGTATAGTCTATCTATTTAGGCCTACCTTTCTATCTACCTATATATGTTCCTATATAACTTTATAGGCCTATATATGTATGTATGTATAGGGCCTAGTATAAATGAGTCGCTTCGTAGTCTGTGTTGATCATTATTCCACTCTTTTACGATGTTGTTTCAACATGTGTTTTAAAAATGTGTGTGCTATTTGAATCAAAGTTGTAATTTGTAGAATTCTGATATGGGGATTTTATATAAAGTTAATATTTATTTAACGTTTAAGCCGCTGTTAAAACCGAGGAAAAATAAATGTACCCTCCCTTCAATTACATATAAAGCACTTCGTTGAAAGATTGCTGTGTCTATTAATTCTATTTGTAACAAGAAAATTATTTTCATCAAAACTGGAATATTATTTTATGTTTTACATACCTAGTTCAATTATAAACCTGTCAACATTTTAATATTTATTTTATTTAATAAACATGTCGCAGTTTTGTGTTTACATTATTTACACCATCATTAAATCTCTCGTAATTAAGTTATGTTTTAATATCAATAAAAATAAAATGATAAAAAATAATATAACATTCATAAAACGCACTTAAAAATATGAATAGACTACTTCCGCGTATGGATGTTTAATTCTGAAATTTAATTTTTGCTAAGAAGTAATCAAACGGATGCAAATCAAATTAACACGATTTATTTTCGCGATGCATTCTTTTTTCAACTATTTTTTTTAAATTGAAGACAAAATTGACAAATTAATCTCTAAAGAAATTTCACTTCTCTAAAATAAATACAAAAAGTGGATACTCGTATTGGGAGCGGTAACAACAAAAAAACAAAAAAAAAAAACAAAAAACGATAAAATTGTAGCTATATGTATCTGTGATTGGTAAGAATATTTGATAGGCCTATTCTTATACCCCAATGGATTGGCACTGATTCATGAATTGAAAAGATAGGTAGATTTGTAAGTTCAAAATGTGGGCACGCTTTATATTACCGAAATCAGTAAAATGATTAAGTTGACTATTTAACTCATGCCCCAAATGGGAGTCAATGACCAATCACGTTTCAATGATTTCTGTTTTACAACCAATGAAAGTCGTGTTTCACGAAATATTTATCAGTGTTAAATTTACCATATTAAAGAAAGCTTCTCCTTTTTAATATGCTGAACATGTCTGAACATTATTTTTGCAGTGACTGAGCCTACGGCTACCAGATTGTGTATATAGTGCATAGATGTCAACACATAGCGCTTGCAGGAGTTAATATAAAAACATTTGTAGCAATTTATTATACCACCACCACCAAAAAAAAAAAAAACACTGTTTGCACTTTCTTAAATGTATTTTTTGCCAGGTAATAATCATAAGTAATGCCACGAGTGATTTCCAAATTATCGATAAATTCACGACTCACGAAGCGAGTAGTGAATTTATCTAGAGAATTTGGAAATCAAGAGTGACATTTGTTAGGGCTATTTAACGAATAAAATTAAGCTGTTTACTCACAAATCATTATTTAACTATAGTTATTTTAAAATATTTATATATTTAATGTAAACGCCTATGTTTCAAAACAAATGAGAAACGATAGGTACGCTTCATCTGCTTCTTTTGTTTATCACTGCAACCAGATCATACTATTTATTGCCAAAGGGACGCAATATTGTAAGAATGCTCTCTAGTGGAAAAAAAATGAAACACATCAAACTGTATATTAATTCATTTCTGATGTCGTATGATGTAAATATGACAGTTATATTTTTCTGGATTATTACCTGGGAAAAAATGCATTTAAGAAAGTGCAAACAGTGGTTTCTTTTTTTTTTAGTGATAAACAAAAGAAGCAGATGAAGCGTACCTATCGTTTCTCATTTGTTTTCAAACATCGCCGTTTACATTAAATATATAAATATTTTAAAATAACTATAGTTAAATAATGATTTGTGAGTAAACAGCTTAATTTTATTCGTTAAATAGTCCTAACAAATGTCACTCTTGACACTTCGTGAGTCGTGAATTTATCGATAATTTGGAAATCACTCGTGGCATTACTTATGATAAATTTATACGTTTATCGGACTTTATACAAGTAAAAAAAAAGTGTATTTTTAAAGACGATCGTACTTTTTTCGCTATTTACCATTTTCCATAAATTAACATCGAGGTACCAAACGAGTTGCCTCAAGCAGTAGTGTTTAATTCTTCCTATGCAGGAGGTTCCGGGTTTCCGACCAACTTGGCTGAGACATTTTTCGTTCTCGTCAGACGTAAAGGCAAATTCTGGGTTGTAATTTCATTACTAGGCCGCACCTCGTCATATCCACAGTTCAAAAGTTCATTAAAAATAGCTTTAAATAAATAGTCGAGATGAGACCTTTGTTGTTGAAGGGTCTATAATTAAAAATTAAATTTAAATCAGACAGAAGAAAAATAGAAACTACAGAAATTAACTTCTTACCTTCAGTAGAAGGTGTGACAATTTTGGACAGGAAAAATAAATTAAGACAGCCTATTAGAAAAGACTACCAATAAGTTAATAGGACATAGAAGTGTTGGACGCCCATTTACTAGATGCGAATAGTGAAAACAGGTCAAAAGGCCTAATTTCATGAAGTAGAAGAAGATTATACAGAGGTTAATTAGAAAGCACTTCAGCATAGGGATGTATTGAGAGCTTATATCCGGTGCGGCTATGAACCTACGGGTTCGATAGTGCCAGTGAGTTAGTTACTTCTTTGACAATGACGTTAAAAACTTTCTTAAAACTGTAGGAGATATATTTTACTTATCAAATAAATGTAGGCCATGTCACATTAAAATTAAAAACAATTTTATTTAAATTAATTATAGGCCTATCATTTAAAATGGTATGCATTAAGTGTCGGCTATGCATAGTTTTCTTTTTCTATTCGTCGAACGTGTCATAGCATACTTAATACAGGACTATTTGTCTCAGAATATGGAAGGTATAGGCTCGATTTTTAATCAATAATTCAATAAATTATCATAAGTAATGTCACGAGTGATTTCCGATTTATCTAGAGGATTTGAAAATCAAGAGCGGCATTTGTTAGGGCTATTTAACGAATAAAATTAAGATGTTTACTCAAAGGCATTATTTAATTATAGTTACCGGTATTTTAAAATGTTTATATAAGTTATTTAATGTGAACGGAGATGTTTGAAAACAAATCGGAAATGTGAGGTTATGTATATTCACTGCAATTGATCATATTATTCGTCAAATAGAATCGCAATATTACAAGAATACATCCTAGTGAAGAAATAATGAAACACATCAAATTGTGTACTATAATCAACATTTTAGATTGTTTATTTTTTTTTAGTAAACAACTTGGTAAAATCAAGGAATCTGTTCATTATTTTCTATATTTAATGTATTTGTTTGGAGAAAAATAATGTTCAGAATAAGTTTATTAAAAAGGGAGAGCTTTCTTTATCACGAAAGTAGGAGCTGATAAAGAGAAATCGATAAAGAGCGAGGTGAAACACGACTGTGATTGGTTTTAAAACCAAATATATTGAAACGTGTTTGATCATTGACTACCATTTGGGGCACGAGTTAAACAGTCACCTTGATGTAGCCTAGTTTCTAAGTTTGTTGCTTGGCTTTTCAAAGAGACAGAATCCTTTAAATTGTGGTTGCTACCATATAAATTTCTCAGGTTGGATCGTGGGAGATTGACGTATTGAAATCTCTCAGGGTATCAAGCGCGAAGAGAAATCGGGGAAATTCTTGGGCCCAGTGAGAAACTGAGAGAGGGGAAAATTTGGGCTAATGAAGAAATTTACAATATTAATAATGAGAAATTCAATGTGTAGGCCTAATTGTTTCTGGTCTCAAAATGTTTCTCTGTCTTTTCTCTGCGTGGCGCGATAGGCCTAGAAGGCCCTTGATGTACCAGCCTGCTGCTGGCCTCACATCCACGAGTCTTAATTAAGAGGTGAACTATCATCCAAACGAAAATCCTAGCTTTTAAGGGATCAGATACTGTAAGAGCTAAAATAATTCTGGAGGGGAAACCCACTGAACAAGTGAACCATTTTAAATACCTGGGTTATGAAATCTCCTATTTTAAAAATGAAGGTCTATTTAACAAGTTAATCAATTTAATTATATATGTGGAACAATCAAAAGGATATTTAAAAGCACAAGAAAAGAAACAAAACTAAAATTTTATAAAGTAGTAGCAGTCTGCTTACTATGGTAGTGAATTTTGGGTTTTAACTAAAAGAGAAGAGAAGATCATAGAAGCGGCTGAAATGAGATTTCTGAGAAGTGTGGTTGGTTGAAAACTTCTAGATAAGAGAAGAAGTGAAGATATTAGAAATGAGCTAAATATCTTTAAACTCTTAGATAGAATAAAAGAATCTAGAAAAAATGGAAAGAACATGTTCAAAGAATGGAATATGATCGCATTCCCAAAATTATACTTAAATACAAACCAAAAGGACGCAGGAATGTTGGTAGACCGAAGAAGAGATGGATCCAACTTTTGAATGAGAATCTATGAGACCGGAAGAAGCCACATGGGCTTAATCCGTGATTGATGATGATGATGATTGTCATCCAACCAGTATTGGTAGTCAACATGTCGGGTCTCCGCCTTTACACCTGGCGTTCTCAACCTGGAGCCGCTACTTACTGTAGTTTCCCAAATCCCTCAAAATGGAGGATAGGCACCGGTCCCGTATTGGCCGAAATTCCATTTGAAAATTTCTTCCTCGTGGGACCAGTCTCATGTTCCGCAGTTCTTTACCAAGGCGCGGAACTAGGTCTCCAACTGTATTACAGTCTATAGGCCTACCTATTAAGATGTCCTCTAGTGGTTATGTTCCTTACCTCTAGTCCCGAGGGTCGCGGGTTCAAACACGACCGGGATCCATACATTTTTAGGATGGAAAAATCCAAGGGAAGGACTTTATAAATTGTGGGACCGGACTCTGAAGATTTTCAGGTTCGTAAAAGTACCGCAAGTTTGAAAAAAAAAGTCCTCTATGTAACATTTAACCGACATTCATCAATCCAAGTAATACTTTAGTTACCTACTAGATGTCTCATTGAGGCGATGTGCTAACCACATGTCACTCGTTGACATCTATGTATAGGTAAATAAGCGTAACTAAATTAGCTTGGTAAGAAACTGTCTACATTCGCAACATGTCTCACGGGACGTATATTCAATATGTGTAAGGGGGGAGTTATGTGTTTATACTTTCAATTTTGTAGGTTAAATTTTCACTGTAAAAAAGACGACGTCGCCTATAATAAAAAATTCCGTACATTTATAGGAAGGATAATGAGAGAGAATATTTTATACTTGTTCATTTTATTAATGAGTATGCCTATGCATGCGGGTGGATGTGTAAATACTGTTGTACACATATGTACTTGCTTATGTATTAATATATTGTTATTTAATCTTGGAACAGGAATAGGCACGTACGACTTAACAGGCCCGAGCGCAATATCATTGTAAATGTAGGCCTATTTCCTTTTTTTTCCCTGTAATGTCGATAAATCTCCTTTCCTTCCCTGTGCCGGAATTAGAGAGAGTTCTCCCTAATGGGAACTTATTATCCAAGTTAATTTAGTTTAGTTACGCTCATTTGCACTTTGATGTCAGCGAGTGATAAGGGGTCGGCCTAGCGCCTTTGATGAGATATCTAGTGGATAACTAAGGTATTACTAGAAGGGAAACGGTCGGTTTATTTTGCACAGAGGCCTTTTTATTCAGGCTTGTGGTTCTTTTACTAGTCTGAAAATCATCAGGCTCGGGACCCACGGCTTAAAGTCCCTCCCCGAGGACTTGTTCCTTGGATGTTTAACTGACCTAAAGAATTCGTCGACCCCGGCTGGGTTTGAACCCGCTTCCCTCGGAACTGGAGGCAGAGAACATAATCACTAGCCCGTCGCGGCCGACCACTACCATATTATGTTTATAAATTAAGATTAATTACATAAACCGTAAAAAGAGAAAGTGATGCAAATGTTCAAAATATTTAAATTATCAGGAGATGAGAAACAATAGACTACAGCCCTTGTTTAGTAATGACCGGTATATTGATCTAAGAGGTGCGCCGGCCAGGTAGGCAGCATGTCTTACCGCAGTTGACCTTCCTGTCTCCTCTTTAAGGAGAGAGATTATTCCAATCTCATTATCTATACACTGGTCCCTATACCTCTTTAAATAACCTCATCCCCTGGCTATTGCTCAGTTATTATGAATAAATTGGAATAAAAGCTTGAGTTTTGGGCCATAACACATCTAGGCCTACCCTCTACCCAGTGATTTAGTTGCGCCAGAACGATCCAGAATAACTTACAATTCCAGTAAAATTTACCGTATCCCGGTTAAGGGATTAAACAGCCCTAGGCCTACCTATTGTTGTAAAACTAAAATAAGATATAGCCTAACTAGAATTTGAGTTTTACCCGAAGCAGAAACTCTCCAAACATAGGTCCAGTAGCTCCCAATAGCAGCATATGTTCCTTAGATTTTATTATTGGTTATAGTCGCGGTGGACTAGTGGTTATGCTCCTTGCCTCTGGTTCTGAGGGTCACAGGTTAAACCCGGCCGGAATAGATTGAATTTTAGGACGAAATAATCCAAGGAGCAAGTCCTCCGGGAGGGACTTTAAAGCCATGGGTCCCAAGTCTGAAAATTTTCAGGCTCGTAAAAGATCCTTAAGCCTGAATAAAGAGGCCTCTAAACACAAAATTTACAGACATCAACGTCCTAGTAATACCTAGTTCATTGGGTCGGTGTGTTGACCGCATGTCATCCATGACATATATGAGCAAATAAGGTAACTAGAAAATTAACTTGTTCTTTGTAACTCCTTATGATTCAACAATGGGCTACGCCATTATAGGCCTAGATAGATAGATATAGTTTGAAGAAGTTCTAAAATATTTATACAAGATATGAAAGAGAAAGAATAGTTTTCAATAATAGACTCTCTTCTTCTTCTTCTTCTTCTTCTTCTTCTTCTTCACTTCACGAGCTAGGCAAACTACCTGTTCAGCCTCACAGTTGTTTTGTCCATCTTTTCACTGGCCTTCTTACATTCGTTGATCCTCTTGGATTGTAGTTAACCTAAATGTTGCTTTTGGTAATCATGTTACATTCATTCTTTCTACATGTCTGAACCATTTATCTCTGTAGTCTTTGATTTATTCATTCAATGGATATATATTTAACTCTATCAATAGATTTAAAGGAAATCAATGTAAAAATAATAAGACATATTCAAACTGAACTTTTAATCATTTAGGATTTATTGAGGCTGAAATTAAAATAATAATGGAATCTAATTTCTTTTTATTATTATAACTTCATTTTATATCCGATCCGATCTTGTGCAATCTAAGAAAGTTAATTTTTGCGCTTTGTATTTTACTTTGTAATTTTTTGGTCATTACCCAAGTTTCGACCCATAAAGTAATGCTATCAACACCATGAAACTTCAATTTAGTAGGGCCTAGCATATTATCTCTTCTTGTTTTGCTCTTCAATGTTTTTTGTAGGCCTGTAGTTCGGCATATCATTTGAAATGTGACAGATTCATATTTATGTCTCTTTCAGGTTTTGTGTTTATAGTAAAATTATAACCCAAATAATTAAAATTTGTTACTTTTTCCAGAAGCTTGTCTATTATGATTCTGGTTCTTATAGGCTATGTTTACATTTCCATATAATTTGAAAATCATAGATTCATGTGATTAATATTACTCAATAATATGTAAATTAGTTTGTTTAGGTTTGGGCCTATGTTATGTAGCCCATAAATTTTAAGTATTACATGTTTTTGGCAATTTTATGATATAATTTTAGGCTAGATCCAATAGTTTTATGATAATATCCCTATATATCTTTAGGCTATTGTATCTGGCTGAATGAAAGAAAAAACTTAAATACCCCAGTCCAACTCACCAATAAAATAGATCAATAAATAAATATTTTCAATAACTATTTAACTCATGGCAGTCAATGATCAATAACATTTTCAATGAATTTTGATTTAAACCAATCACAGTCCTTTTTCACCTCGATTTTACCACTTTTATTTAATCAAGTGGCTCCCAGATTGTATATATAGTGCACGAATGCATCCAGATTCTGCTTGCGAGATATAATAGAAAAACATTCGTAGCAATTGATTATAACATAAAAAAAAGAAACCACTCTTTGCACTTTTTTAAATGTATGCTATTATTTCCCAGGTAATAAAGTTTCAGAAAAATATAATGGACATATTTACATAATAGGACATCAGAAATTAATTAATAACTAGTAATGATGTGTTTCATTTTTCTCCACTAGGGTACATTCTTACAATATCGCGATTCTATTTGGCAATAAATATGATCTGGTTGCAGTGATGAACAAATTAAACATAACGTTTCTCATTTGTTTTCAAACATAGCTGTTTACATTAAATATATAAATATTTTAAAATAACTATATTTAAATAAAGATGTGTGAGTAAACAGCTTAATTTTATTCGTTAAATAGTCCTAACAAATGCCACTCTTGATTTCCAAATTATCTAGATGAATTCACTCCTCACTTCGTGAGTCGTGAATTTATTGATAATTTGGAAATCACTCGTGGCATTACTTATGATAAAGTCACGAAAAAATCTATTAAAATTTGACACCAACTGCATTTTATCACTGGACCTTTCGCATATAAAACTTTTCGGCCATGACTTTAGGCTCTATATTTTTTGATGATAAAATAAATGAACTATAAAGTAAGCCTAGGCTTGTATTAATTTATTTGACATTAAACATTTTGTTATGGGTTGTACAGCCTACAATTTTACTCTGTTTAGATAGGCTAATCTATTAAAAATCTTCTAAATCCTATCAACCTTATAAATGCGTCTCTGGTCTGTGGTTATCATCGTCTTCACCCATTATTATCGGAGCAGCATTATAGTCCTTATCAAGCTTGGATTACTTCTGAATTTTCTTCTGGTCGAATCTTGGCTTTCTTTTGGATTTTCTTCCGGAATTTGGTATCATTAGTGACCGACCAAAATTCTTATTTCAATTCCAATGTTTATAAAACAATTCGATTCATAGAGCTTGAGGGTTGGAGCCCTATAGTTCTTCTTCCTTTGTGTTTATAATTCACAATCCTTGCTGTTAATTAATTGTTTCAAATGTTCTGTTTAAAGTCTCGTGATTTAACTTAAAGTAGTTCTTCATAAAATAATGTTTTAAATAATAAAAGTAATATCATTCCAAATCGGCCGCAGCGGTCTAGTGGTTATGCTCCTTGCCTCTGGTCCCGAGGGTCGCGGGGCCGATGGATTTTTTAGGACGGAAAAATCCAAGGAACAAGTCCTCTGGGAGGGACTTTAAGCCGTGGGTCCCGAGTATAAAGATTTACAGGCTCGTAAAAGATTCTTAAGCCTCAATAAAAGGCCTCTAAGCAAAATTTGCCGAATTTTCCCGTCCTAGTTCTACCTTAGTTTCCTAGATGTCAGTACGAGGCGGAATGCTGACCACGGGCCACTCCAATGACAACTATAATAAAACACGTGTAACTAAATTAGTATGGTTCAATTTCTTCCCTGTAGGGGGAGAGCGCCTAAATCTCGTTGAGGAAAACAAGGGCTTACAAAAAAAATAATTCCACTGACCCTAGCCCTGGTTACACTACGTAATATATTAGCAATAGACCTCTGTTTATTTATTCGTAGCATAAACATTTTATGTTTCCTCCTTTAGTTAAGGTGTCACTTGTTTTATAATTATTTTTGCAATTCCTTATTTTCTTTATCTTAATTTAATCTCTCTCTCTTAGGTACTTTTATACACCCCACACCACGTGACCTGTCGAGACCACACACCTAGGCTACTTTTTTAACCATGAAAAGGCATGGAGGCCCTCCCTGTAATAAGTGATCACCTCAATGCCAGGGCCACCTCCAATAAATCACAAACATAAACTATTCACTCATCATAGGGCCTATATAGGACTTAACAAGGCGAATATGATATGGATGATCATGATGGTCAAATTATGTTCCGGAATCATTTGGACATAAAAGTTTCCTAACACTTGTCTTACAGGTGAGAAAAAAAACTCATCCAGGATACTTGTCCCGAATTCTGGTCTACTACCACTAGACCAAAGCGATGGTTGCTTCTGTAATTAAAAATAATATTAGACTACCTGTTGTTTAGAAGTTGGTATAGTAACATTACGGTTCCTTAAATATATTTCCGTCTTGGCAATTTTCCTTCTTATAAAGGGTTCCCAAATTACATGCTTGAATTTCCTCAAACAGTGTAAGGATTTTACATGCACGCTTTAAAGACTTAACATATTGACTGAAATACAGACAAAACAGTGAATGTAACACAGCTCAGTTTGCACGGCAATACAAAACAGTGAATGTAACACAGCTCAGTTTGCACGGCAATACAAAACAGTGAATGTAACACAGCTCAGTTTGCACGGCAATACAAAACAGTGAATGTAACACAGCTCAGTTTGCACGGCAATACAAAACAGTGAATGTAACACAGCTCAGTTTGCACGGCAATACAAAACAGTGAATGTAACACAGCTCAGTTTGCACGGCAATACAAAACAGTGAATGTAACACAGCTCAGTTTGCACGGCAATACAAAACAATTTTATTACACAAAAGCGAGAAGAACTCAACTACAGGAAGATTGAAGAGTTTCCCAACTCCCTCGCAGGTAACATAAGCAGGCAAGGTAAATCGAGGGATTCCCCGCTGTCACACATAAGCAAGGGTATCCCCGCAATACAATGCCAACACAAGAAGTTAAAACGATATAATGCAGAAAGCGTCATATGCAGGATTTTCACATGTGGTCATTAATACTGTAATTAGAACGTATTTAAGAATAATTTTCCGTCTTACTGAGGTAAAAATTAACAATTGGTACTTTAAAAACATTCCGTTTCCGCATTATGAAGGTTTCCGGCTTATACAGGATGATTTACATATAAAACCGTACCGTTCTGGAGATTTTTTCCGTGTCTACAGGTTTCCTACTTATAGAGGTTCCGGCTAAGACAGTTTTTACTGTGTAAATTATTTTTACATAATTTGCTTCACTATCTGCGTAGCTACAGAACTCTTGCCGAACAAAAACTCCACTTGTAAATTGTACGTCATTCAAATTGGCCTAAGCAGCAACAGAAGTTAAAGAAACTATAAATAACCAAATAGGCTACTCCTCTACTGAATTAATACACATCCAGAATAAATGAGAATTAAAATCTCTTTGGTAGGCTTAATGTAAAAGAGAAGGCAATCTTAAAGCTATTAGAAGTGTACAAAAATATCAGTTCTAGGAGATAAATTAGGTCTAAGTTGGAATCGAACCACAAGCCTAGAAAAAAAAAGCTTAAATGTATCATAAGACTAGACCTACATAAACTTAAAATGATGAGTTATGAAATATAGGCCCCTATAATCAACCAGAAATAATTTGAAGTCTAGAAAAAATTAAGATAATCAATTATAGAACATAACATATGGTAATTCATAATTATTAGTCAGAAGGGTACACAAGCTAATTATTTTAAAACAATATGGCTTAGTTAATCTTTGTCATTAGCATGTAGCCTACATTTTATTAATATACTATAACTTGCAAATAATTTCACTATAAAACTAAAAACCTAGGCTAACTAAAACATTCCTTGTTTCCTCGGTAAAATCTACAAGCGAAATATCAAATGTTAATCCATTTCAAAGTCCTTATATTCTCCAAAATAATAAATAAATAAATAATATTTATAAACTTATAATTGATTTCAGAGTTGCTATCTTCTAGAATCTCAACATCATCATTAATGGGTCTCAAATTTTGATGACACTCTCATCTTTTAATTGAAATTCTTAGATATTACTAAACCTGCACTCAAAATCCTGATCGCATTCCATAGATTATTATAGAAATAATATACATATTTAGGATTATTAGGTGTTTTTTATGTTTGGGTCTTTTCGTTTAGTTTACTTTTATGTCTATATATTGTCATTTTCAAGACTTTTGCCTTTTTTGGCTTTTTGATATTTTCCATTGAATATGTTGAAATATTTTATATTTATAGTCTATATAAACATTCTAATATCTAAAACTTCATTCGGTTAACGGACTAATTACTTTGTAAGCCTACACCTCTTACGATCATTGTTGGAAATCTGCATTCTTTCGGAAGAAGACGAGAAGAGTTTGTTTGTAGGTGGAAGGTTCTAGAAAATAGATTATTTTATTTGTGTGATTTACATTTCGATTTTTTTTTTCACATAGCTGTTAACTTTAAAAGACCATGTGGATGAAGTACATTTGTTGATCTACTATCCTAAATGAGTGAACATAGCCCATATATATCTTGGATCATTTTTTATTTTTATTTACAGGTCACACGCACTTTATTGAATAAGACTAGAAAAGAAACTATTTTGAAGTTTTACAAAGTATTGGCAGTTCCATATCTTATCTATGGATGTGAAACCTGGACATTAACAAAGGCAGATAGTAAACAAATAGAGGCTGCATAAATGAAGATGTTGAGAGCAATAGCAGGATACCAAAGGACCGATAAAAAGAAAAACGAAGATATAAGAACAGAACTTAATATATTTAATCTCTGTGAAAGAATAAAATATTATCAAAAAGCTTATCTTCAGCACGTATTACGAATGAATGAACAGCGCATACCAAGAATGTATAATTATAAACCAAAAGGGAGAAGAATTTTAGGAAGACCATTGAAGAGATGGAAGGACCAATTCGACCTATAATGAGATCGGAACAGACCATTGGGCTTAATCCTTGTTGTTGATGATCATGATTTTCAGGTCACTTTACAGGAGTTTTCCGTCTCTCAGGCAATTTTTAAACGTTTTATGTCATCATTGCCTGCTGTGTAGCCTACTTGGTCCCTTAGCTCTTGATCACATGACATCTTCGCTAGATCTTCCTAATGATCGTTTTCCTATGACAAAGAAATAAAAAGATAAGAAATTCGTGAGATTTTGATTCGTGATACAGAATGTTTCCATCTATTTTTACGATCTTCTATGTAATTATAGAACTTAAGATCTTAATTTTAGGCTTAGGATTTGTTTTGAGTTATTTTTTCTTTCAGATCAGATGATTTTAAATTATTTGTGATTTTGGTGATTTACTCTTAAATGCACATAACTTAAATATATAATTTGTTTTTTGTTAAATTAGGGTCTATTTAAGCGACGTACAATTTTTTCGTAATATCTCCCTTCCTTTTTCTGTTTGCACCTGTAAATTAGAAAATTCAAATTAACTATTTAGAGGAACAAACAAAATGCTTTATTTAGAATGATTGTATTAATTTACTTTTGAATGATGACAAACCCCCTCCGTGGGGATGATTGGTGATGATTAAATTACTGGAATAATTATTAATAATTAACACTGATAGATGGGCGTATGTTTATTCTCTGCTTGTGTGACGTTATTTAGATGGGGGGATAGCTTGTCACATCAGGACGTTCTACCGGAAGTAGCTGGTACCCCTGTGGGTGTGTTTTGTGGTGGTTGGGGGGGATACAGTAGTAGCCAATCAAATGCGTTCGAATTGTCACCTGTCGCCTCTTGGCCTAGTAAAGCCCAACCTACCATACTTGTTGTCTTCGAATTGGAAACTTCTCCATGCGCAAACGCTCTAGCGTAGGAACCGCCCTTGTGCTGTGTTGCCATATCTAACTCCCCTCTCTCGTTGCTTTTCCCGCCACAACATATTTTGATCTCCACACACACACTCGCTTAGTACCAATTTCAGCCACCGTGAGCGCTTGAGTTGTACCCCGATTTTTTTTATTTGCATCTATTCCCTCCCCTCTCTTAAATTCTCCCTACTCTAAACCCCCTCGCTGGCTGGCGTCGCATCTCACTCCTCGCCGTCCTCAGTCGGAATCAGACGAACGTAGAGGAAGGTTCTATATTCAACATTATTTTTAGGAAGATGAGCGCACGTCTTCAAAAACAACACGTTTTTTATACGTTCACATCTTTATAACAATATCAGTGAACAACTGTGTAAGCCAGCAGCGGTTATTGCAGTAAAAACATCGAAAAAAGCTACATATTAGATTTAATTTTCTGAATTTTCTTTAGTGTTGCACCAACTGCTGTTACTTCTAAGACAGACTTTAATTTTGACATCAAGAGTGTAGAATTGTGTATAAGTGCAAACAACACGACGAAATCGTTAATATAACAAACTCAGTAATCACAAATTTACTGTTATTTAATCAGACTGTTACGAGATTCTTGTGACAAACTCTATTGTGACACAACAATCGCTTCATCATTATAGTGAGTAAACAAAAAAGGACAACCGTTTTAAATTAAAAGAAAATAAAAACACTTAATACGGAAAAGACAGTGTTTAAGAACAATTTCTTTGTTTATTTGTTAAGTGCATGAAAGCCGTCACCTGGTTTAAAGTAAACAGTGGCATTTAACAATGTTGGAAGATGAATTTAAATGCATGTATAATAATAAAACATCAACTTGTTGGATACAGAGACTTAAAACAGTGGTTTTTATGAAAGAATACGTGGATTAATAGTTTTAAAATCATCAGCGTATAAAAATAATAATAATAAAAACCAGTTCTTGGTCTGAGCAAGTCGTTAGCGAAGGTTTCTTAGACTCCAAGGCTAGCAAGAAAACTCGCTGGTTGCCTTTTCTTTCTTTCCAAACAAGTAAAAAAAAAGTCTTCTATCTACTCCCTCACCAAAGTGGGACTTTTTTTCTTCAGCAGGGGGTATTTTCGCTTCATCAAAAAAGAACTTCATTGTCCCCTCTCATATTTTTCTCTTTCTCAACAACATCCAAAAAGCATCCCCCTTCTAACCCCCTCCACGAAAAAGTTGTCTTTTAATGTTTGTAAGTTGAAGAATATAAGAAAATCATTGTTTGGTGGAAGACATAAAGACGGCAAAGTTGGACTTGGCTTTTGAAATTTTTGTCGAAGGTCAACAACGCCGACTCTTCGGGGGTTTTTTGTACTGCAGAGGGGTTTGGAACCTACAGCACTGCTAAAAAGTAAGTACACACAACATATTATTGTTTGTAACTTTGTTGTTTTACGTTTTTTTTGTGACCACGTTGTTGGTAGCCATGATGTATCGTATGCAAATATAAACATAAACAAGTCACTCTAGTGGAAATACAAAGTAGTTTACAAACGTTAGCCTATTACTGAGACAGTATTCAAAACAATTGTTATTTTACTATAGACTAATAGGCTATATAGCGTCACTGTTGCCACAATTTTTGTAGCTTTAATTTAACTATTATGAACTAGAAATTTATGTTCTTAGTAGGTTTCGCAATGTTTCATATCATCTTTCTGCGCCAAATTAATCTGTTATTCTCCATCCCATCTCTCCATCGTCCAATACTTTTTCCCGTCATGCTGCTCAAAACATCGCCAATTTACGCTATTTTTTGGCCGTCCTTCTTTTGCCATGTGACTCTCATTCTAATATTCTTCTTGGGAAGTTGTCTTGTGTCATTATTTTTACATGACCATACCATTTTAATTTGTTTTTGTTAAATTCACAAATAAAGTTTGAACATTCTTCTTTTGTTTAATCACACTGTCTCTTATTTTATATCTTCTAGAAATTCAAGCTGAACTACTCCAAAAATCAATTTCTGCAGAATTTAATTTACATATTGTTCTAGATTTTATTCCTATGTATCTGCACATCTCATTGTATTAAAATGTTAGTTTTTGTTTTAGAACTTATATCCGTTCTCATAAAATACCATTTAATTTTAATGTTGCAGATTTACCTTTATTTATCCTGTTTTTAATTTCGGCATCATTACTTCATTCTGCACTAACATTTGACTCCAAATGTTTATAGACATATATATATATATATATATAGAGCCTTAAGTATTTTTTCTCACGTGCTTTTATTTAAGATCAGATCTTTTGATTTATCTCCTATTACCACTAACTTAGTTCAGACCAAATTTATCTTTAATTCCGGTTTTTTATATTCCTCCTTCCGATTTCTTGTCATGTACCGGTACTTTTTAAGTATTCGTTATCCTCTGCCATCAGCAGCAAACAGCAACAAATAAATCATATCTTCTTCTACTAGCAATTTGATTTTCTATTAACGTATTTGCTTACTTTTTTTACTTAATATATTTATTTCTATTTTCCATAATTAATAAGGCCTATTACAATTTAAATGCAGTTAATAGAAATAAATGTTTCAAAAATAGGATTTAAAAATAAAATAATAGGCCTATGCGAAACATTTCCTACAGGAAAACAAAAATATTTCTTATTCTTAGTTTAACATGTCCCTTTTAGGTACTTTTATATGTCCAATGTCACTCGTGCCTTACAGTGACACCACCTGTCGGGAGAGAGAGGGGGAAAATATAAGTTAATAAAGAATAAGTAAAGTGACAAGCTAAATCTAAACAAAAATTGAATCCTGTTATTATTGAATCCTATTATTGAATCCTATTATTATTATTATTATTATTATTACTATTGTTATCATTATTTGAGAGAGGATATTCTTAAATATTACAATAGGCTCTAACAATTCCAATTTTAAGAAAATTTAAAATTTGTGCGTTTATAGAAATTTAATTTAAATCCATGTGATTGGTATTATAAAAATGACTAATGATTTCTGTAATACCTAATTTTTTTACTATACTTTTACTATAAATAAACTGATGATTATTATTATTATTATTATCATTATTATTATTTGTGGCCACAGCCTGTGTTCCCTACCCTCATCTCAATTAGCACGTATTGGATTTTCGGTTTAGTGAGGGATTTTAAGTCTGCGACTTGAGTCTGGATGTGTGTCCCTTGTCTTATATGTTTCATTAAACTTATTTATAGACGCTTTAAAATTTAAGGTAATATCAGATATATTTATTTTATGATGCTATGAATTGGCGAATGGGTCCTTGTAATGAAATTCCAAGCCCAAAATCAGGGATAAAAACTAAAGTCAGATTCGTCGACATCGGGATTTGAACTCGAATCTTAGAATATCGAACAGTACCGCTATAGCCTACTCGCTCGATTTGCATTGTCAGATCCAAGGAGATCTGCCATGTGTGATTCATAGTTCCTGCTCCCTTTTTACAGGCGACTGGCACAGAAACTCACTTGTTAGTGCCATGAGAGGTTATGTCCTACAAAAAGGAGGTAGGATAAAAATAAGACAGGGATGGTTCATTAATTAATATGGTAATTATTTACAAAGACTTTGGAATGGTTTCAGTTTTGATGGTTAGCTTGTATATTTTATTGAGGTTAGATTTTAGTTTTCAGATTTATCTTATTCTTCCCAAAAAAAGTTTCGGCCTAATTGACCTGATCAATACGTTGCCGCCCAAAATTTCTTCGTTAGTTTTCAGTTTTATATTGTAACTACAGCATTTACAATTTGTATAAACAAAAACTCAGGCTATAGCTTATGCTGACCTCCAAATATTAACTTTGTAAATAATTGCCCTAATTCTATCAATTCCAATTTGAAGAATGTTTAGGCATATAGGCCTATAATCAATTACACCCACAATTAAATTAGGCTAACAATTTGCCTTAGTTTTATATCGTCTATCTTTGTAGGTATGTTTAACGTGCTCCATGGATCTTAACCGGATCAACTGTAACATGACCTAACGGAAGGTTTTTTTTTATTTGGGTCATATAGGCGTACATACTTTTTGACCATGGTGCTCTGCACGGATGAGTGATGCAGGGCGCTACCTCCAAAACCGTAAACATTTAAAAAGAACCATTCGTTCAAACTTCATACCGATCGAGGTGAAATCAAATTCGTGCTACTTCAAACTGAATCCCTGTGTCCTTTCAAGTGCTTTTCTACCCGTGTGAAATCTTGATACACCTGGTCTTTCTAACATGTAACTTACTGTACATTTACTCAGATATTATTTGGTTCTTAAAGTTTTCTGAATTTATCAAATCCCTGAAATAATCTCACCCACGAACGGTGAAGCAGTTAACGACCATCTGATAAATGAAAACGCACCCAGTACATGTAATCCCCTCTACCGGATCTTCAGTGAAACACCAGTTTTCAATCCTGCTGATGATGGGATTAGTCCCGAAAGCGCTATAGATAAATGACTAATAAAGTTGAGGACTCGGACCTTTTAGGTAAATTTTTCATAATTTTTTATTTTAATTTTGAATAATATCTCAACGGAACTTCATTATGAATCTTATTAATGTTCACCCAGGAACTCATTGAACTGGGAATCGAACTCAGTACTGCTGCGTTCGAGGGCAATGACGTTACCCTTAAAGCACAGTGGTGGACTGAATGAAAACTAGACTATTCTAGCGCTAACGACTACGTGTACACGTTAGAACGGGCCTCAGGCTACGAAAGTATTGAGATTCTATTGATCGATTATATCTTAGAGATTCTTTTCGATTCAATATCCTGCTGTCAGTGTAATGCAAGTTGATAATTCCACTAGGTGAAATATTTAGGTTTTGTTACCTTCTTAAATTTAATTGTTATGAGTGAAATCCTACTTTACTGAATTGTCACATTTTAGAAGTTTTTCTTAGTGAAGCTACGTTTTCTTGCGACCTCGTAGCTATTCCTAAAAGCTTTTGCAGTCCTGCTCTTTGCAATATATAGGCTATAAGTTTAATCAGTATCATATTCTACGGTATGTAATGTACGTTGCGCACCACATTATCCTTATTTTTAAAGTTAATATCACGTTTTTAGTTTAGCCTATTTCTATCTCCAATTCTAGGCCTATTATATTTTTTGTTGGTATTTTTCATATTTGCTTCTGACAAAAAGCACGCAGGGCTAATCTACCTGTATAGAGTCTATTCATTAGGTAATTCTACAACAGTAATTCATCTGCTTTTTTTTTATTTTAATTGTACTTACAAACCTTTACTACTAGCCTCGAAAACAGAACTGAATTTATGGAACTCGGGATCAACAAAGTTAATATAAAATATGTAGGCTATAAATGTAGAATAAACATCATCAGGCCCAATGGCCTGTTCCGATCTCATTATAGGTCGAATTGGTCCTTCCATCTCTTCAATGGTCTTCCCAACATTCTTCTCCCTTTTGTTTTATAATTATACATTCTTCTTGGTATGCGCTGTTCATTCATTCGTAATACGTGCTGAAGATAAGCATTTTGATAATATTTTATTCTTTCACAGAGATTAAATATATTAAGTTCTGTTCTTATATCTTCGTTTTTCTTTTTATCGGTCCTTTGCTCTCAACATCTTCATTTCAGCAGCCTCTATTTGTTTACTATCTGCCTTTGTTAATGAAGAATAAACATTTTTACACAAATTTTAAATCATTTGATCTGTTTTTAACATTTCGAATAGAGAAGGATTTGCCTCTTCCTGGATTGCATAAGAAACACAATGATTTATCACATCAGCACATAATGCTGGTAATCTGATATTAAAATTCCAGTTTAAGCAGAACAAATTCGTAGTTGTATTAAATTATCTATTGCAAGTACATTAATTACAATAGTGAAGGGCCTATACGTTTGTTTCAAATTGGACGCCCTGCAACATATTGTTTTGATAATGATTCACAAAAATAATGTAGGCCTATGGGTTAAATTTCCCTGTTTATAACTATCTCACTGGCACCATCGAATCATTAGGTTCATGGCCGCGCGGACATAAAGCTCTCCATGTACCCCTGTCCTGAGCTAATGTTTTCCAATCATCACCTGTATAATTTATTTCCCTCAAAATATTAATGTTATTCTCTCGCCTCATTCTTGGCTAATTGGGCACTTTCCTTCTGTTTCCCTAGAATACGTTTCCATTCCTCATTCGTGCCACATCCAGCCCATCGCAGTCTTCAACACTCTACTGGTTTCCCATAAAGATCATGTAGCTCACTGTTATGTAGTCTTCTCCGTTCATCTCTCTTTGGTCCGAAACTTTTTCTAGGAACTTTAATCTCAAATACTAGTAATCTTTTCTCCTTCCTTAAAGTAGGAGTCCATGTTTTGCATCTATATAACTTGAATAATAACAATTTTATGTACTCAACTTTTATAAGATTCATGATGTGTTCCGTTGAGGTATTATTCAAAATTAAAATATAAAATTATAGAATATTCACCTGAAAGGTCCGTCTCCTCAACTGCCTGTTTTGAATCCTGCCGATGATGGGACAAGTCCCGAAAGTGCTACAGTTAAATAATTAATTAAGTTGAGGAGACAGACCTTTCAGGTCAATATTCCATAATTTTATATTTTAATTTTATGTACTGTATTTTTTTAGAGAAGTTGGGACAAGAGTTATTTTAATGCATAATAGCATGCATTTCCAGAATTGAGGCTATGTTTAATCTCTTTGTGCATAAAATTTTCTATTTGCAATTATTATTCCTAGGTATTTGAATTCAGCTACTTCAAAATTTTACTTATTTTTCATTAACTGTCCATTTCCATTAAATAACGCATTTCTATGTGTGTCCATAAATATTCTGTTTTATTCAGGTTTACTTCCAGTCCAAATTTCTAGTGTTACTCAAAAGTTTGTGTATGTTGGCCCTTAGTATCTCCTCGCTATCGCCTAAACTATGCATCCGCATAAACTAACAGCCTATAGGTCTTCTTGATCCGCAAGAGTTGGTGCCTCTGGTTGTAGTTAAATTTTATTTAGAACAATATTAGTGCAGATTATTAGATTAAATTTGACTGATTCTAATCCCGAACTTTTAACATGTCCTAACCAACCCATAGTCCTTATTAGATCTTTGCACGTCTCCATGACAACCTGTTTCTTGCAATTATTTTCTAACTTAGTTACACAGTGTTTTCTTTATTGTTTCTGAAAATAATTTTTGAAGTAAGACTACGAGTTTTTAACTGTTATTAAATAAAGAATAGGTATATTTGTAATGCAATATAATAATATGATTGGTTTTTCATAACTCACGTCCAACTTGTTCTGAGAAGTTTTCTTGTTCAGAGATGTCTCTTTACATTCTTGTTAGGCATAA
The DNA here is from genome assembly GCA_030220185.1 of Diploptera punctata. Classification (NCBI taxonomy): domain Eukaryota; kingdom Metazoa; phylum Arthropoda; class Insecta; order Blattodea; family Blaberidae; genus Diploptera; species Diploptera punctata. Next base: position 3,250,843 of record JASPKZ010008378.1, read on the forward strand.
GCTAATTATTCTGTTAATCTCTGAAGATGTTAGTTTTTTTTTCGCAATCTTAATGGGAATCACATTTAGTTACACTAAGAATGAATTAAATTTAAGGGATATAATAGTTTAATATGTGAAATCCAGCCAATTAAATTAACTTTGTCCAGCCAATTAAATTAACTCGAGGTAGCGTGCTGCCTTGTCACGCAGCGGGCCCGGGTTCGATCCCCGGTCGGAGCAGTTTTTCTGGGTGAGGTTTTTATCGGATTTTTCCTCACCTGTAAGACAAATGTCAGGAAAACTTTAAGGCCCAAACGGTCCCCGAAATCATATGGCCATCATCATCATCATCCTTCACCGGTGTGGAAAGCAACGGGAAGCTACCACACCTACAATTCCCTAGTAAAGCTGCAAGCATAGCATGAAAATGCTATGATTGCAGTGAAGGACCTGCCTTCGGGCAGAATTACTATGGATGGTTGGAAATTAACTTTTCACAATAAGTTACAGTGCTGTTTTTATTTACTTTGCATTTGAAAATATAACGCGTCAACGTTTTCTTAAAACTTTATCCTATATTAAGTCATATATCGTAACTACATAACCATTCTTGTATGTGTGTAGGCCTTTTTCCCCTTAGATTTTGTAGTTGTTCGATGCAGCACACATTTTTTATTTTATTTTATAAGGGATGTTTTCCTTGTCTTGGGCTTCTGATATATCCCAATGATTCTAGATGCAATTATTTTGTTCAATGCCACCACAGTCATTTCGACATTCTGGTATTCTCTCTTGGCATGGTGTTATTGTAACCCACTTCCGAAGTTGGGGCGCCTGGAAGGCGGAGTTACACTGCCCCGATGTGCCAGGAGAGGCCTTAATACTAAACTTGTTGAATATGTTAATGATGGCCAGACTATGTTCGGGGACGGTTTGGGCTCCTTAAAGTTTCCTGACATTTGTCTTGCAGGCGAGCAAAACCCCCGAAAGAAACCATCACCCAGGAAACTTGTCCCGACCGGGGATCGAACCGGGGCCCGCTGCGTCACAAGACAGCACGCTACATCGAGACCACAGCGATGGACTCTAAACGCACTATGAGTGAAGATAGGCCTATTTAAGAATCTCAAAAATGAAATGTCAATTTAGGGACATTTTAAATGAGCTTCTTTTATGTTAGTAAATTTCTTGCTGTATTAAAATTTAGGCCTGCGATACGTAGGGCTAATTAATAATAATAAAAAACAAAGTTTGAACCACGATCGTGGCTTTGTATGTACTTATTGTTTCTGTGATAATAAAAAAACAGAAAATCCACGTCAATAATTAAATATTATGTTCCAGGTGCATATCCTTTTTTTTTTAGTCAAATAACCGATAATTCATCGGCCTACCCCACCATTAACCCGTTTTTATTCCCTGATCGGCGCCCGGGCGCCAAATAAATTGAAAACTTTAGCAGAAATACATTGGATTTTAGATGGAAGGAAATTTTTGTTTTTAAAGTTTTGTTATAATTTAATGATTATGAACAGCAACCGTCGTTAAAGTGCCACCGTCTGTTTCATGAAATTATTTGGCACAAAGCGAGGATGGCACTAAAACGAAAATTTAATTGTACACATCATCCTTCCATCGTAAACCGACTCTTCTTTTTTTTTCAGTTATTTTGGCGTCTATAGTACTGTAATCATGGACACTCTGTCGCTATTCATCTTGACAAAATGTTCTAGCCATTCCATTCTTCGTATTTTGATATCAGTTACGAATTGAATTAGTCTTCTCGGTTTACGCGTGGCTAACGCGAGCGACTGGGATCCCAGGTTCGGATCCTGGCTGTTTCAGAGGGGCATTGGCGGTGATCCATATCTGGAGTTTTTTTGGGATTTTCTCGGGGTTCTCCCGTTTCCGAATTGCATCCAACTAACACTCTCCATTTCCCTTCATGTAATTTCATTTCTCATTAATTCGTTTCATACCATCCTTCCCTCATCTCATGTTGGGAACATTAAATTTGGTTGCAGTCTACAGGTTTTGATATGTGGTTGCGGAGTGGACACCACGAAGATGCTGCTTCATGATGCCGAGCCTGAGCAATAAAAATGGAGCAGAAGAGGCCAACGAGAAGGTTGTAGTCCCTCCTCGCGGCCAAGGGCCCAACTAAAAAATGGCGGTATTGTTCATAGTAGGCCTAGTAGAACCTGGTGGTCGGATCTGCAAGACGATCTAGAACTTACGTAAGACCACAGAGCAGACTTTAATTCCACACGTCTCCATAATACTTGAGATAGCGCAATGGGTAGATCTTTCAGATCGAGCTGCTCTCTCTCTCTGAATAAGGAACTAAACAACTAGACTAGAATTAGCTATATAAATGCGGCAACTGCTAAATATCTTCCAGTGAAAATATTGATGTAGGGCCTACCTATGACTCGTCATATTAAATACTCGGACGTACGTAAGCTGCGAGATCTGTTGTAGGTAAAATGAACAAAGTTTTATTTGGGAATGAATAATCCTATATTTATATAGGCCTATGCCTAATTTGTATTTACATTTGTCGGCCTTATTATATAAGAAGTTAATTATGGTAATCTTGCCATTTTTTCTGAGCACCATTTTATTTTTATTATTAAGCATATTATATAATTATAAAGATAATGAGTGAGTGAAATTCGTATTGGAGGTCCCGTGTTCAAACTTCGGTGTCGATCATCCTAAGATTTCTTCCTGGTTTTCCTCAGTGGTAATGCAAATGCTGGGTTGCAATTTAATGTACAGGATTAATTCTGTTATATCATTAAAAATTAATTCAGCGAACTTCCACAAGAACGTGACTACACACAATAAACACTACCTACTGATTAAAACAACAGATTTTAGATGCTACTAGACAGTAGATGTTAAAGCGTGAATAAATAGGCATGATATAATAGCAATAGAAGTGTAATAATAATTAATAATATGAAGTAGCCTAAAATATTAAAATAAATAAATACTCCTCATCTATGTTAACATTTTTAAAACTGTAGGGCTTTCAGACACCTGCTGAAGATGGAAGCCGATTTATGAAAGGTTTACAGTTTAAAAAAATTTAACATAGTTGGGTACGAAGGCACCTCCCAAGGTATTTATTTATGTTAATAGTTTACTTTGACTATTCACCTCAACGGAATTTTATTAATTAATAATAAATAAGGTCTAAGAAATAATAACAATAAAATAACAATAATAAATATAAAATATCTTTTTTTTCAAATGCCCCAGGTTTGTCTTTTCGACATTCCTGGTTTCTCTCCTGGCATGGCGTACTTGTAACCCACTTCTGAGGTTGGGGCGCCTGGAAGGCGGGGTTACGTTGCCCCGATGATATGATGGGTGATGATGATGATAATGGTGCGCCAGGAGAGTCCCTAATCCTAAGCTTAATCTAAGATGAATATGAATTATGATGATTGCGATGGCCATATGATTTCGGGGACCGTTTGGGCCTTAAAGTTTTCCTGACATTTGTCTTACAGGTGAGGAAAAACCCCAATAAATACCTCACCCAGAAAAACTGCCCCGACCGGGGATCGAACCCGGGCCCGCTGCGTGACAAGGCAGCACGCTACCCCAAGACCACAGCGGTGGACAAATAAAAAAAATATAAGAACATTAATTTCAAAAACAAAATCATGGTTTTGTTATGAATACCACGGATTTTCAATTGTTTTATAGTTATCATGAAAACAATCTTCTTAAGACTGGGTCCTATTCAACAGTGCACGTTCATTGTGAAGCAATCGAACAACTCTCCTGCCATCGTTTTGGAAGTCGTCCCAAAGGTCTTGGAATGTCTATTTCCCCAGTCATGGCGATTTTTGCAAGACAGCCATCATCATGCTTGAGGTATGGTTTCAACTTCTTTTTTTTTCTGTCTTTTACCCATTTGACCACATCACACCATGTTTACAGTATTTCTGATCTCCTCGTTTGTTCTTATAGACACTCAGTTATGTTTGTTCTGCTCTAGTTTCAGCGTTATAAGTTAAACATTAGTTTTTACAGGTTCTGTAGGGCCTATGTTCTGCGTTTAACTTTTATTGTCACGTAGGCCTATTCATATTCTATGATTCTTCTTCTCCTCTTTGTTTCAAGTTCATGACCTATTCCATTCACAATTAAGAGTCCCTCCATCTCTTTTAAGGTCTTCCAGATGTCCTTCTCCCATCCTCTTGTAACTTATCTCTTGCTATGCGTACAATTCTGTCTGGTGTCATGCGTTATATTTGTTGATTCCATTCAAATCCTTTTTTTTTTTTTTTTCACCCATTCGCTTATTGCCTTAATTATTCAGCTGCGTTCTTATTTCTTAATATCATTCTATGCTTGTATTATACATTTCTAATATCTACAGATAGTCAGTGATTTAGTTTTTCCTTGGATATTATCGTGTTAAAATAGTATATCATTTGTTAAAATCTACCTGTACACCGTTCTCTGATATCTTCACTTTCTGCGAAGAGAACCACGTCATCAACACAACATATAACCTAATTTGTATTTCTTCACCTAATCTATAATCCATGTTTGCTATGAAAACAATAATCATATAGTAAAAGCTTTATCTTAGTTCAGACTTTGTTTATACAAGTTAGGAGAAATAAAAATCCGTCCTTTTTCAAAGCAGTATGAAGTAGTGATGTCAGTGACAGAGGTCAGATTGGAACCCATGTCCAGTAGCATGTGGTGACTCATGTTGGGTTGAGAGTCACGACCTGACAGGGTTCAAGCTACACATATCTCATATTGTACTGTCTGAACATTGTTCTTCGTGTCCCCTACTGCTTTGTATATTTTCAAAAACCACCGATGAAACCAACGTAATATTTTATTTATTGTAATTTTTTAAATGAGAAGTAAATGTAGGTACAAAGTATTGACACCTGATTGAGCAAGTGCTATGCTCGGGTGCAGTCCAGTTACAGAAATAATAGGCCTACATATTATAGAGAGGTTTTAGTTAAAAAGAGAGGGAAAACAAAATATAGGTATAAATTTAGGAACCAGTTTTCAAGATATAAACTAAATTCTGGCATGTAAAACATTTAGAAATAATGCAAGGGGGAATAAAATAGACAAAACAATGTAGAATACATTAATACCATACTTAAGAAGGCAATTAAAGGCATTAGAAAATAATACAAAACAAAACAAAATAATATAAAACAAAAAATACAAAACAAAAAAAATATTTAATTAGTTTTATTTTGTCACTAACATAATTACTGCATTGTTTATGGAGCCGGCAGGTACAATAAGGGCCTTCTCCTCAGCTGGTTCGTTTTGCCAAAGAACCAAACAATTATAGTCACATACGGCTAGACCTTAAACGTTTTTCAGTTCAACAATTGGAAACTTTTACTGTCACATATTTGAGCTACATATTCAGGTGATCTCAAAATATCATCACCATCATATTCTGTAGGCCCTACATGAAATTAGAGAAATGTTGACTCTTTTTTGATGCAGCTAGACAGTGTTCAGAACACATTTCTGTGGATATCCAGGTCTCTTTCATCCCTGTGGGTGGTAATGGAGAATTTCTTGAAATGTTCTAACTGCTGTCATTCGCGATACGTGTAGAAACCATTTATCTCTGTATGTGAAGATTTTATCCTTCAATTCTTACATAATGAGTTCTTGCAGCGTCCTGTAATGTTCAAGGAGTGTATATCCTGCAGTTCGCCTTGTTTCAGCAGCACTTGTTTATCTGATATATTTTTGTTTTGATACCCAAATCTCGCGTACACAAAAGAAAGTTTGTAGTATAACAGTTTGGTTTTGACCTAGAATGTTTTTATTTTTCGTCATCTTTGGTTTTAGTGTAGAATTTAGAAGTACTCCCTTCTATAATTTTAACAAAATTAGTAATTAGAAATTTTCAATAAAAATTTAAAACGTCCACTTTTATTAGTTAATAACGTTATTATACGATCATATAATATTGAATAACAAATTTAATGAATTGATTCATATTTGCTTTTACAGTAAAACTAGCTCAAAGCGAAATCGCATGGGACCAATTTTTTTTTTAACATTGGGCAAAATTACACATTATAAAAAACTAAACTTATTAATAATCTTATATTGTAGAGTACCGTATATGTATTTTTATGTAGGCCTACCTTGGATTAACTGCAGTTCCGCTGCCGTTGAAAAGTGCAGTATAATATGGATCAGCGACTTCGACGGTAACGCGCAAAAAAAAAACAGTCTCGTTTCGTCAGCGTTAAAAATGTTTCTTAGGCGCGTATCCTGAAATTCAAGTATGCAGTTTGGGTTCTCGTTCACTGACTACACTTCCATTCACGTTCTTTGATTCCCTGCAAATTTCATTCCACACTAGGTTGTGGATATGTATATAAAACTGTCCAGCCAATCTGAAGATTCCTTGAAATCGTTATTCCCTTAGAAATTTTCAAGAGCTACAACTTGACTTAGGAGGGTCCGGAAATGTTTGGAGATTTATCTTCAATCACTTTCACTTTTTCGCTTAATGAGAATGATACATACGTTCCAACCATCTTTATTCCTTTAATTCAGAACGCTACCTGTGAAAGGTCGGTCTCAAAACTTAATTAATTTAAGATTTTTATACAGCGCAATTGGTATTTACAAGACAGGTATCCATGTTTCGCATAACCCAGTGTGCAATGAGGCCGAATCTATACAGGTAGAATTTATACAGTAAAAGCTTCTTATTCGCGGGGGATATGTTCCGCAAATACAGAAACCGTGAATGTGGAATTGTAATTTGTATGGGTATATAGGGGATACGTTCCAAGGTTACAGAATAAAATAAAAATTATCAAAATAAAGTAAATTAATGATAGATTTTCAACAATTTCTATTAATTATTATTGTCAGGTTTAGGCAAGGACTTGGAGAACTTAGAATTTTTACTGTTTTGCCGCTTTTATACGGTCTCTCAATTAAGATTGATATTCAGCTGTGAATTCTGTGATATAGGCCTAATTCCTTATTTTGTCTTCAGATTTCTTTATTAATTAACATTGAAACAGCGTGATACAGACGCAAACGACTCGCCAAAGCGTTTAAACGGTCAAGAATTTTTATTTTTACGTTAAACGGCAAAATTATTTTTTTATCTTCGGTATTAATATTTTTCTTTCCTTTTACTCGATATTATAAACTGGGAACAAAGCACAAGAGGCACGTGTTATTCAATCAAATTGTTGCAACGAAAAGTTGAAGCAATAATATACCGATCGTAGGGAGGGCGGCATTTATCGAAGTACATATCGGCATGTGAAATACGTCAACACCTTTTAATAATGAACTTTAGGGTCAGTGACAATTAGTTTTGTTTTGATATTTATTTGTCCATTTGGTTTGAATCACTAGGTGTAAAAGCCATCTTGGCACCTGCCTTCAGTTAAAAAAATGCTGATGGTTAATAAATATGTATAACTTTCCGCTTTATAAATTTGTTTCATGAATTGTATAGAAATATCCTTCCGTTTCCGCGTTGGGCAGATTCCGTTTTATGCAAAATAAATACACGTGAAATTACTATTATTTCGCCGGGACCAATAAATTTGTTCACACATATATATATATATATATATATATATATATATATATATATATATAGCCTAAACCTGCCAATTTCAATTTCGTTGACACTATTGCCACAAGTGTAGTCCTATATGAAATTCCTCGTGAAGCATTTTCTATTCTCATCCATTATAGCCTATGACCGGCTATTTGAATACTACTGGTTCTACAATTTCGATAATAATAGTAACTTTATAAAATTATAATTTTATAATAAGTATTATTATTATTATTATTATATCTATATTGATTTGACCAAATTTTTATGTTGTCTAGGAATTTATTATGAAATAAGCATAATTTAATTAGTCTGTTTAAGAAACTTTCTTGTAGGGGAGCACCTGTGTGTGTGTGTGTGTATATATATATATATATATATATATATATATATATATATATATTTATAATGACTGATCCACGTTCGTCTTAACCACGCTAATTTAATTACGCTTATTTCTCTATAGATGTCAGCGAGGAGCATATGATTGGCACATCGCCTCGAGGAAACATCTAGTATATGTGTGTACACACACACACACACACACACACACACACACACACACACACACACACACACACACACACACATATATATATATATATATATATATATACTCTAGTGGTATTTAGTTTTTTTTCGCCTGCTGGAGTGACATAAGTGTCGGAGTAATAATGAATACTGTATTCATTTCAGATAGTTTTAATTGCAATATAGGCATACATGCGTAGTATTGCAGATTTTTTGATTTCCATCTTGAGTCCCTGTCTTCTTATCCATGTAGGATAATATAGTCTACAATAAGAATTTAATTATTACAGCGTAAAACCACAATGAAACAAACAAAATGGCATTTTGTTATAAATAATTTTGATTGCGGTGAATTCTCTAAATTCTCCATGCAGGCTAGGAATAATTACATTTCAAATTTACAAGCGTCTATAAAATTTTATTTCCAAAGACATGGAAAGGGAAGTCACAGTATAAAACCACAGAGATTTATGGGACCTCATATGGAGTCTTGTTGCAGCCTCAAGGTTGTAGGGGTTAGTGCACCCCCCATTCCACCCTGAACGCGAGGAAATAAAATCCCCGGCCACTTATAACACCCCCTCTCCAAAAACATTAGCTTTACATCATTCCAACCAAATCCATCCGTCTGGGGAAACAACTTACTCTATTATAATAGCATTATGTGTGAAACAATCACATAACTTCTACTTTGAGTTTAAATTTGTTTTATCTCCGGGTTCGTTGCTCGGTTGTGATGGAAGTTTCTTCTCCTTCATCCAGGTCTAGAGACCTGTTACAATCTCAACATGAATTTTGTATCCAGCGCTTCGTTAGACTTCCCAGAGATCTCTTCCCTGTTTGACAATAACGAAGCATGGTTTTGGGAACTCTATCAGAACTAATTCATCGTAAATGATCCATTCAGTTGTTCTGCTATTCATATATGTACTTAATGATTGTTTCTAGACAGTTCCTTCAAGACATCATCATTGCGTTTGTAATCCCACTTGGTAGATCCTGCTGTATGTCTCATGAATCTCATTTCACTAGAAGTTATCCTGCTCTCCTCTCCTTTCCTCAAAGTGCATACCTCACTGCCGGAACAAAGTGCTGGTCTGGCTAAGGATGGAATTTTTAATTGTAAAATGTTAAATTTCGTGCCTAGGAGGTCTAGGAATGTAGGCCTATAGTTTTTATCGCTAGATTCTTCATTAGATATCTCGATTAAATTCAAATACTTTCGCAGTACAACTAGGAAAAGTGGTGCTGTAAGCCTTCTATCGCTAGATATTGCACCAGATACCTGGCTTAAATTCCAAATCCTTTAACAGTACATGTTTAGAAAGCGTGTGATTCTGTTAAAAATGATTCATTCGCCGGATGTGGACGTTAAGTCTGGAGGTCTTCTTGGTGCATTTCGACAGGAGTAGACTATGTGCCGCCGCGGTTTCATTCTCCCTTTTCTCCATCATCATCACCACCCCTCACAAAACATGCTTAAACTACATTCACACTCACCCTTCACTCATCTCTATAACCTATAAGTACATTTCACTTAATTAACTAACGTGGTTTGCCGAAGTGGTGAGTAAATTGAAAATATACCACATTAACCGCATCTATTCGCCTGGTGAGAATCCCGAAGCATGAAAAGTTACAGTGGATGACATTGGAACACACACACAGATAGCCCTACTATACATACAATACAATATATTAGATTTTTAAAAACTTATTACGAACAGTGTGTAAAATAGTACCCTGGGGGAGGATTATCATCATTCTTGGCGTTTATATATCCTTGTAGAGTCTGTGCAGTGCAGCACGTAGTATCTTATATTATGAAAATAAAACAAATTAAGTAGGTCTATTGGAGAATAGGATCTTAAGACGATTATTCTTTTCCGTGAGGAAAGGATAATCATTAATCTTTTAATTATGGGCTGGAATTAATGGTTGGAGAAATACACGTAAATAGTCTTCTTCTTCTTCTTCTTCCGAATGCAGTATTGGGTGATGATGCCCGTTCTGCGACTACAAAAACTGATCCTTCCATAGTGTCTTGCGTTAATTTAATTGAATGTTATTAAGGAAACACGTATTAAATATACAATTTTGTAGTAAAGCAAGCCATCAAATCTTCAGAGGACGAAGAAGGCCTACAACTCAGTGGCATTAATAAGCTGTTAGTTTATGCTGACTATTTAACTCAGCTGTGTTGAGGGAAAAAAGTTAAATTTACTCCTGTAAACATAATTAAATTGAATCTTTAATCATTTAGGGTTTATAGGAAGTCCTGTAAACAACGGGTATCATTGAATAAATCCGGCTAGTAGCGTAGTGGTTAAGGCACTGAGCTACAAGCCGGAGGGTCGAGGGTTCAAGTCCCGTTGGGGTCAGGATTTTTAAACTGACCCAAACCCACTGGCGGCACTATGGCCCTGGGGTCGACTCAGCCTCTAACTGAAATGAGTACCAGACGCTTGTTCTGGGGGTAAAGGCGGCCGTCACGCAGGGTTGACAACCTGGCTGACATAAAGTGCCGATTGTCTAGAAAAAGTGGGAGCCTTAACATCCTACTACCCCAAGGGCCTTCGGGTCTGTTGTGGGATCACTTTACTTTACTTAATTATTGCAGACACCGCCCCTATTAGTTTATGCTGACTATTTAACTCAGCCTCAAATGGGAGTCAATGACCAATTACATTTCAATGATTTTTTATTTACAACCAATCACAGTCGTGTTTCGCCTCGAATTTATCAACCGAAGTTTATCATATTAAAGAAAGCACCTTTTTTTTAACATTCCGAATAGGTCATAGCATTATTTTGCAGTGACCGACTAAGAAATACGGCCACCAGATTGTGTATATGTATATATATATATATTGCATGAATGTCAGCTTATAGCGCATGCGGGAGATAATATAAAAAACATTTGTGGCAATTGATTATACCACAAAAAATGAAACCACTGTTTGCACTTTCTTAAACGAATTATTTTCTAGGAAATGACGTTGCAGAAAAATATAATTGACATATTTACATCATAGGACATCAGAAATTAATTAATACCTATAATGTTGGTTATAAATTTCTCCACTAGGGTGCATTCTTACAATATTGCGATCCTTTGGCAATAAATAATATGATATGGTTGCAGTGATGAACAAAATAAGCAGATGAAGCCCACCAATCGTTTCTCATTTGTTTTCAAACATCGCCGTTTACACTAAATATATAAATATTTTAGAATAACTATAGTTAAACAATGATTTGTGAGTAAACAGCTTAATTTTATTCGTTAAATAGTCCTAACAAATGCCACTCTTGATTTCCAAATTCTCTAGATAAATTCACTCCTCGTTTCGTGAGTCGCGAATTTATCGATAATTTGGAAATCGCTCGTGGCATTACTTATGATGATGTATTATTAGGCGATAGCGAGGAGACACTAAGCCAACTCGCACATTCTATTGAGTAACACTAAGAAATTGAAGCTGGAAGTAAATATCAAATGATCACACGTAGAAACACATTATGAATTAACGTCTTACGAATATTTTTGGGCCAAAGAGAGATGAACAGACAGGCGAATGGAGAAGACTACCTAAAAACAGTGCGCTACATGATCTTTATAGGTACCAGATATAATAAGAGGAGTTAAGTCTAATTCTCTGCGAAGCCAGAGCATGTGGCATGAATGGGGAATGAAAGAGGGGCATTGAAACCAGAGGGAGAGCTCCCAGTAGGTAGGTCAAATAACATTAACAATGATATGAGGGAAGTGGATTATACAGATGATAACTGAAAACTTTAGCTCAGAGTTAGGGATTATGGAGAATTTTATCCGCTCGGGGCATGAACTTACGGATTCGGTATGGCCAGTGAGTTATTTGCGTAGTTTGTTAATCATAGATTAAATATTTTATAAGACAAGTTTTGTGAATGTAGCTTCATGACAGATACTCCAAAATTTATATTTTTGTCTTAGCATTCTCAAATGTTTTATTCAATTCATTTATAGAAGCTTTAAATTCTAAAAATTCATTCTGTAATGATATTATGAAATGGTGAATATGATGAAATGATTACTAGGCAGAAGATCCAACCCAGAATTATGCTTCGACGACTGAGGAAATCCAGGGCAAAAAAATCAGTTTACTGGGCACCAGAGTTTCAATCCGAGAACTTTGGAATATGAATATAGAAAGCTACTGCTTAAGCAAGCTTAGAGTTATAAGTCTAGGAGACTGACACAGGCAGGACATAGCTCGAATAAGTGACAGTAAAAAGGATTTCGAAATTTGTATTGTGAAACCATTGCAACGGTTGGGAAGAAAATATATTTTAAATATCTTTAGGAAAGCTTAAATGTAGATGGGAGGATAACATTCGGACAAATCTTAAGGAACTTGATATCAAATATATAGACTGGATTCTTTTCGCTTAGTTAATGACCTTAGTGAATTGCGACACGAACAAGTTCCACAAGCCATAGTGTTACTTAGCTAGTTTGTTAAAGTGTGTAGAATATCTCATTGCGACACGAACAAGTTCCACAAGCCATAGTGTTACTTAGCTAGTTTGTTAAAGTGTGTAGAATATCTCATTGCGACACGAACAAGTTCCACAAGCCATAGTGTTACTTAGCTAGTTTGTTAAAGTGTGTAGAATATCTCATTGCGACACGAACAAGTTCCACAAGCCATAGTGTTACTTAGCTAGTTTGTTAAAGTGTGTAGAATATCTCATTGCGACACGAACAAGTTCCACAAGCCATAGTGTTACTTAGCTAGTTTGTTAAAGTGTGTAGAATATCTCATTGCGACACGAACGAGTTCCACAAGCCATAGTGTTACTTAGCTAGTTTGTTAAAGTGTGTAGAATATCTCATTGCGACACGAACAAGTTCACCCAAGCCATAGTGTTACTTAGCTAGTTTGTTAAAGTGTGTAGAATATCTCATTGCGACACGAACAAGTTCCACAAGCCATAGTGTTACTTAGCTAGTTTGTTAAAGTGTGTAGAATATCTCATTGCGACACGAACGAGTTCCACAAGCCATAGTGTTACTTAGCTAGTTTGTTAAAGTGTGTAGAATATCTCATTGCGACACGAACAAGTTCCACAAGCCATAGTGTTACTTAGCTAGTTTGTTAAAGTGTGTAGAATATCTCATTGCGACACGAACAAGTTCCACAAGCCATAGTGTTACTTAGCTAGTTTGTTAAAGTGTGTAGAATATCTCATTTGATAAATAAGGCAGGCTGTTAAAGATTCAGTTATCATAAGATTTATTCGCCCCGTGGCGTTTTTAATTGATACCATTGTACATTTCCTTGCACTAAGAAATAGCTACTATATAGTGTTTTTATCAATGTTCTAGGAAATAAAAGGGCAATTTTTCCTTCATTACAGTGAAAATCCTATATGTAAAGTTCTATAATTCCAATATTTTTTTAATTAAAAAAAAAAAGATTTTTCAAAAGACTTTTTCATGTTTTACAGTAAGTTAGTGAAGAAACTCTAATATCAATTTGGTGTAAAATAAAATTTTATTTCAAAATAGGCAAGTCTGCATACGTATTGGTAAGATTAAGTCTAAATGTTAAATTGTAGAGGTAGAAAGGGAGAGAAATGTGGCAACAGTGCGAAAATGTACTATTGGCGTAATACATCTGCCATGAAATGATCCATTCAATAGGCCTATAGGTCTAATGTAGCACACCGGTTTCCACTCCTGTTCATCCTTCCAAATATGTCCTCTTCTATTTTTCTCTGATTTATACCTCTATATTCCATCTGTTGTCAATTTAAAAATATAGCTTAGAAAGAGAATATACATCTTGGATTTCAGTCTATGGGTTGTTATTTCCCTGAAAAAAAAATTAAATTTCAAAATCGTTTCAAATTCCGTATTTATAAAACATAAAACTTGAAACAATGTAGGTAAATATATAACGTCCGTTACTCTGGAATGAGACTACATATTATATAGACTATTATTCCATGGAGCTACAGGCCTAGAAGGCCCTTGGTCTATCAGGCGGTTGCTGGTATCTCATCCACATGTGTTAATCAGAGAGCTGATGAGCCAGTAGTGGGGTGACATTGGTCAACATATCTGGGTTTTTTTAATCTGGAACCACTTCTTATTGTGGCTACCCAAATTCCCCACGATCCTGGATGGGGACCGGTCCCATACTGACCGAAATTCCATAAGAACATTTCTTATCCCATTGGAAACTCGAACTAGCGCAAGTCCAAGCTCTGCTCCAAGGCATAGTGCCTTAAACCGCTCGGCTACGGAAGAGAAAGTTATTTTTTTATCTGGGTTCAAATTATTTTGTGTTTTTGAACCATAATACTTTAGGTAAGCGAATTGCTTTTTATGCACTAAAACAATATAATATATTATAGGCCTACTCGCTGATGTTTGTGGATAACCAAAAACAATAATTTTTCAAGAATATGGCGATACAGAATATTTATATACAAAATTGAATGAATAATATGATAAATGGAGATTAAAAGTTGATTTTGAAAAGGTATTCTACATGGGATGCGGTGAAAATACCAGTGATTCAATTAAAAATGTTGGAATGAATTTGAAATTGCTAAAAATTCTACGCAAGATGAAGATATTAAACATAGAGTAAATAAAAAAAAAAGAATCGCAACAGCAGTGTCTAAATGGAACATTATGGAACAAAAATATTTGTAAAGAAATGGAAATAAAATATGGCCTACTCTCTATATCAATATAGGTCCTGTAGTCCAAAATCTGACTTCATGAGATGGTGTGGAAATTAGAAACTAAATAAAATGTTGCTGTTAAAATTATTTGTACTAGAGATGGATTTCTTATGAAATTCAGTGAGACATTTTATAATGAACAGAATAAGAAATGAAGCGATTAGGTAACATATGAATGAAGAAAATTCAATTCTAGATTTTGCAAAAAAAAAAAAAACAGACAATTGAAATGGTATGGACATGTAAAATGAATCGATGATGGAAGGTTACCTAGAGGCGTTTTGGGTTGGATTCCAACGGGAAGGAGAGGCAGAGGTAGACCAAAGACACCTCGCTGCAGGATATAAAAAAAAGCGATGAATGAAAAAGGATTTCAAGACCGGGACTGGGAAGATAGGGATATTTGAAGGGGAATTATTAGAGTGCAGTATGCCCTATATGCATGATATTATGCATTACAGAGACTCTTGACGTCCCAACTCCTTTCAAAAAACGTTAAACTGAAAATATATAAAACTATTATTCTACCAGTCATATTGTATGGATGCGAAACATGGACTCTTACTTTAAGGAAGGAAAAGAGATTACGAGTATTTGAGAATAAAGTTCTTTGGAAATTTTTTGGACCAAAGAGAGATGAACAGACAGGTGAATAGAGAAAACTGCATAACAGTGAACTACATGGTCTTTATAGGAAGCTAGATATAATAAGAAAAGTTAAGTCTCGTAGACGAGTATAAGAGTGACATTGATTCAAAATTACAAAAATATAATAAAATGAATGGGGTAATACGAAGACATTTTGGTAAACAGATGAGGACAGAGACAAAACTAAGATTACATAACGTCACATCAAAAGCTGCTCTAAAATACGGAAGTGAAATTTGGATTTTAAATAAAAGAAACTCTCATAAACTTCAAGTAAGCCAAATGCGCTTCTTACGATCATTTTTAGGAGTTAATAGACTGGATCACCAAAGGAACACTACTATCAGAGGAAAACTTGGAGTAGCAAGTTTAAATGAAGATATCCAAAGATACCAACAAGAATGGAAAAATCATCTGAGAAGAATGGCAAGAAATAGACTTCCAAATTGGCATTCCAATATACCCCAACTGGACATAGGGGACCAAGGAAAGACCAAAACATCGGTGGAAAGATCAAGACCATCTTCGCTAGGTTTACCGTACAGGCCACATGGCCTAAAACGAATTTGTTCATGATGATGATGATGAAGTCTCGTAGACTGCGATGGGTAGGACATGTTGCACGAATGGGGAATGAAAGACATGTATGGAAGCTTGTTGTAGGAAAACTAGAGGGAAAACGCCCAGTTGGTAGACCAAGAATGAGGTAGGAGAATTGCATTAACTAAGATTTGAGGGAAGCAGATTATACGGGGAATGATTGGAAAACATTAGCTCAGGGTAGGAATGTATGGAGAGCTTATGTCCGCGCAGTCATGAATATATGGATTCGATAGTGCCAGTGAGTTAGTAGTAGGCCCTAGATTGGTCACCAGAAGATGTGATAATACTGTATATTGTAAACCTGTTCATTATGATGATGAAAACTATTTCCCTATAACAATAACATGTAATGTGGAGTTTTAAAATTCCATAGCACTAATACATTCTTAGCATAAAGTTTGAAGAATTTGTACGCTATAGATTTGAGTGTGTCAGCTTCCAGGTAAAATAGTTTATTATTAATATAGAATCCCAATTAGCTGTTATTGGCCTGTATTAAATATTTTAAATTGGTCTATTGATGAGATAATAGCTCTGCATATTGAGTACAGATATTAAGTTATAGATATCTACGTGTACATTGAATTTACTTGGAAGAACTTAAAATGTTAGAGACCCACATGACTTAAGCCTAAGACAGGCAACAAACAACAATATTATTCAAATTAAGGTGAATTTTAAAACATATATCAAAGATAATGGAATATTACTACCCTGATGAAGGTGCCCCCATATGTAGTAACAACGCACCTTCACTTTTTTTTATGTAATAGGCCTTCCGATACACTGTCGTAACAAAGTTACACACAGTTACTGCCATCATTAACTTACTAAAAATATATTACCGCAGTTTAACCTATCACCTTATGTGCCACACGCCACCCGTGCCATGGTCTACTTACAATTAGTAAAAGCCACATTATTTTCGTATCTATTGTACAAAACCTCACTATAGAGAATTGATTATTTCAAACGTTCGTCTCACATATCACTTCCTCCCTAAGCTTCATCATCCCTTAAACAACACACGCTATGTAGGCATTCACCGAGCTCATGTTAACTGAAAGCTTCTTAACGTCACAGGGAAATGGTCACGAATTGAAGAGAATGCTATACAATTGATCGAAGACATTGGCACTTAACTGGTAAGTGCCCAGCAATGCTGCAGCACTGAACAAAGAACTATAGTCCGTTTGCTCAATTAAGAGAATCTTCCCGCGCAAATATTTGAAGAAATTAGGGGCGGGGGGCGAATTCTCTGTCTACTTGAAGGCCAGCATCAGGTATCGGAAGGGTCAGAAATTCTTTCTTTCTGTCTTTCTTTCTTTTTTCTTTCTTTCTTTCTTTCTTCCTTTCTTTTTTTCTTTCTTTCTTTCTTTCGAAGGTATTGTACACTTTTGTATTGCATTTAGTGGTGAGTTGACGTATGAATTGTGCTACGTGAAGTATTTTTTCAACGATGAGTGTTAACATATTTTAGAAACTTGGCCATGCAGCAACCGTTTGAAAATATACGTGGGATTGGAGTGTAGTGATAATGAGAGAAAGAAAATCGGGAGATGGTTTAAGAGAAATTTGTTGTCCTTATAAATGGATTCTTCAGTTTGAAGATTATTTGAAGGAGGATTGCTTACGGCCAGCCAGGCTTTCAGATAACTTGCGCCCAGTGTATACAATAACTCTTAAACTTACACTCCTGCCTATAGTGCAAGTAATATCATCTACGTAAAGTGATCTGCCGAAGTAGTGGATAAATTTAAAATAGACCACATTAATGACATTTATCTGCCTCTTTGGAACCTGAAGCACGTAACATGCAGTAGATGACACGTATCTGATGGGTGTATTTACATATTGTTGTGTTTATTGATTTGTCTTCTGAGCAAATAACCTGCAACTGGTATTATAAAATGATTAAATAGATTTCAACCAGAATTACCTTGAAGACTTAGAAAAACAAAGAGAGTGTGATCAAAATTGAGGTCTCAACTCTAAACCTCTAGAATAAAAGCCTTACATATTACAGTCTGAATCAACTCTTCGGTTGTTATATATTTATTTGAGGGAGCTATGGGCATTGGATTTCCATTAAACATTAGAATAACGAAAATCTAAAATTCTAGAGTGTTTTTTAATTCTTTAAAATTTATTATTTAAAATATTTCACACATTATTGTGATTTATTTTTATGTAAAGTTTGATGTCAGTAAATAAGTCGTAGCTTGAAATATTTATAATTGTTTCTCTAACAAATGTTGAACCGGGTGTATTAATTAATTTCAAACAAGTGGAAAAAAAACTGGTTAGTGTAAGGAATGAAAAATATATTGTGAACCTGTAGAGAAAAAAAAAAGGTGGAAGGTTAAACTGTAAAATGTAAAACTTATAGCGAATAAAAACTTCATTATAAATTACAAACCAGCTTCATAGGCCTATTTCGATGGTCATTCAACTTTGGAGTATAATACTTTAAAGTTAAGCATTCGCCATATGTGAAATTCAACTACCAACATTTTTGTTTATTAAAATTTTAACCAACGAATGGTAGAAAATTGAATTTCTCACCCAGAATCTTAGTGAATTAACCATTAGTATAGCCTATTATAAGTAAAAATAAATAAAAATAGACTAAAATTAATTAAGATTAATCAGTAGAAAGTAGTGATGTCATCAGAATCAGTGGTACCGGTACCAATTCTACACAACGAAATAACATAAAGTAGGCTATATCAACCAATATACTCGTGTATATATGTATATGAAATTGTGAATTATTAGTCTTACCGTAAATAGTATAGTGAAACTTGTTCAAAGCGGAATCGCATGAGACCATTTTTTTTCCACATTAGACAAAATTTCGCATTATAAAAAACGAAAAAAATGTTAACCAATCTTATATTATAGAGTACCGTATATGTTTTTTTACGTACCATAGATTAATTGTAGTTTCGCTTCCGTTGAAAAGTGAGTTATACACTCTAATTCAACCCAGAAAGTTACTACAGACCTTACGGACTAAGCCAGTGTTCCCCTACGTACAGAGGGTAGATGTTGCGAAACTCATAATAACGGTATTTGTTTGTTTAGGGAGGGGTGGAGGGGGAAGGTTAGCAGTACTTTTTCCAAATCTATATACTATAGGCATACATTTAAAAAAAACATAGTTTCTTTTACGGCATACAAACTAGTTTTATGGTAAATATGAGCGTTGACACTTTCACACAGTAGTACAGGTCCGCACGAGTTCAGTGAAAAGAGGTAACTGTTTTTTCTTTAAGAGGAGGTGACTTGGACGGCTACAACATACAACTCTGTACCTGCTATGTTGCATACTTCAGTTTTATTTAAGTATTTCTCTCAAGAAAATACTGTTAAAATGGCAATCCAGTTCCCTATTCCAAACACACAGTAACTTCCTGGGTTGAATCTGACTAGTATGTATGAGATACTTTGACGGTAACGCGCGAAAAAAAACCGTCTGTTTCATCAGCGTTAAAATGTCTCTTAGGTGCGTATCCTAAAATTAAAGTATGTCAATTTCAGTTTCCACTCACTAAATAAATATACTTCCGTCCACATCCCGTGATTCTCCGAAAATTTCATTCTACACCACATTGTGTCGTCTTTTAAAACTGCACAGCCAACCTGAAGATGCTAGGTAGGCCTCGATCCCATACCAATTAAAATTGGTCCTATGGGGATTCTTCCCATAGTTCAGCGTCAAGTCATAACGGTTCGGCTACGGCGCGGGATACAGTGCGCTTTGTTCTTCGAATAATCCTCTAATGATGTAATTCTTTCAACTAACATTTAGGAACTTTTATACTGTATTTATTCATATTTTACGTCCACCGCTGTGGTCTCGAGGTAGCGTGCTGCCTTGTCACGCAGCGGGCCCGCGTTCGAATCCCGGTCGGGATAGACTTCTGGGTGAGGTTTTTTCCTCACCTGTAATACAAATGTCAGGAAGCTTAGGGCCCAACGGTCCCCGAAAATCATCCGGCCATCATCATCATCATCCTTCAC
This sequence comes from Diploptera punctata, assembly GCA_030220185.1. NCBI lineage: Eukaryota > Metazoa > Arthropoda > Insecta > Blattodea > Blaberidae > Diploptera > Diploptera punctata. The sequence continues at coordinate 3,270,995 of JASPKZ010008378.1, forward strand.
CGGTGTGGAAAGCAACGGGAAGCTACCAACCTATAATTTCCTAAAAGCTGCAATGCATAGCATAAAAATGCTATGATTGCTGTGAAAGACCTGCCCTCGGGCAGAACTACTATAGAATAGAATATTTTTACATCAGTAACTTATGAAACAAAATTCCATGAAACGAAAAAAAAAAAAAGGAAAAATAACAATTAGGCCCTATAATACTAAAAATATTAGTTAGAGGAGTGCTTCTTCACCTCCCATTTTTATTTTAGATAATAAAATCCAGTTTGTGCATTGTTTTCTGAATTCCATTGTCTTGAATAACATGCATTACGAGGGTTGGACTAATTACAGAGCTGAGGATATTAGAACTACTGATCGGAGATGAAGCGGTCAGAGGGTGATTCCTAGTGCTGATTAATACAGACGAATAATAAAAAATCTCTAGGGGTAGCGAATTCACCCCTGCAATTGAGCCACCGCACATTTTAAACCGATCGACCCCTTTTCACCCCCACTGCATTAATTAGAAACGTGTCCAATATTCGCGTTTTTATAGACAAGGTCTAATTCAGTGTTGAGCAATATTTACCCCAATGAATCACTATGGTGTATTATTTTCTCGAGGTTCTCCCGTTACCCTAATTTCATCCCAACAGTCTCCACTTCTCTTCCTTTCCCTATTATGTCATTTTATCTTCATTTATTCACTAATTCATTCTATATCGGCCTTCACCTCATCTCATTTAGGAAAAATAGCCTGGTCTGGCAAACCATATGTCTTTAAAATATGTGGTGATCTAGAGGATGGGGCACATTCGTGAATTTTCTCACGATTCTGAGCATGTGACAATTTAGGGCAGAATAGGGCCAAAGGGAAAATTGTAGCCCCCTCTCGAGGCCCTGGGCCCAGCCCAGAAAACGGTGAAATGAGTCACCATAATAGACTACATAACACCGTAGAACGGATTTGATTTTCATTTATTGGTATCAAACAGCGATACCGCCTATAATACAATGAACCTATACAAGGTTGCATTGATAACCCGAGCACATACCTTGTTCTAATCTAGTCTATTCTAGACTTGTGTTATTCGTGAATTTTTTATTGAAAGGCTAATTTTAAAAAGCAGACAAGTTTAAATATACCAATTTTCAGAAACTAAAAAATAACACTACAGCTTAATTGGTGTTTTATGACAGACCCATATTTTGACTCTTTGTACCGCAGAACCCATCTACATTTTGTAGCAACACTCCCGGCACTACAGCGGCTCATTCATGGCATATCAATGTGCCGCGGCATACAGCTTAAAGAAAAACTGTCTTATAGTGCACTTACAACAGTTAGGCTTATATTACAATATAAGCATAATTTGTTACTGATCTTTCTTTTAGTCATTTTAGTTTTTTTTCGCACAGAAATAAACAAATATTAGATGAGTAGGAATTTATAAGCTATAAGCTTAAAATAGATATGTTACTTTGTATTTTTTAATCGTTATCATATTATTGTCAGTTTTATTGAAAGATTTAATTTGAAGACGACTATATCTGAAAGTTGTATGTTTGTGTCTTGAAACTGACAATACAGGAAGCCGAGAATTGTCTAGTTTTTCATTTTAAACCACTGGCATGTCGTTTTTCAATCAAACGCCAATTAAATTCCACAATGAACTCCACGATAGAACAGTTTTTTGCTATAGAACAAGACATCTTTTCTTCTTCTTTTTTTCATTTAAAGCCTTTGAATCTTTAGTATATAAGAAATATTCCCAATTACATATTTTACACACATTTTCACACAATAAAATTGAAGAACATAGAACTATTTAATTGGAGAAATTATAAGTTGAAACATAAAAATAATGTATGTATTAATATTTAAAAAATAATATTTAATTATCAATCAATTCTATAATTAAATAGAACAGGCTAAATAATGTTTGCTTTTATTAATTTTGTAATTTAATTGTATACTAAATGGAAGCGATAAAAGTATGCATGTTTTTAATTATAAATTCCTTGGTTACAAATAAGCTAATTAAAATGTCTTAAAAATCCTTACTTTTTACACGTTTTATATTAGCTTGACTTGTATCTATCTATGTAACGGAATCTTTCAACGCGATTTTCACCCACTTAAAATCATTGGATCTACTTGAAACTTTGTATACTTGTAAAGGACCAATGACAATACAATAATTTCATAACATTTTTTCCAAAATCCTGGCCAGAATCATCAGAAAATAATAAATGTTTTAAAAAACTAAAACAACACGCTGTATTAGAAAGCCGAACTAAAGAAATTAAACATAATTTTAATTTCCAACACGCTTGGGATAAATAATTTTACCATCAAAAGCGTGGGGTGCTCTTTATCAATTAATATATTTGATAATAAACATATTGGTAAAAGTAAAGTCTCTAAGAAGAAAATATAAAAATCATAAAAAGCACCCCACGCTTTTGATGGTAAAATTATTAACCCCAAGCGTGTTGGAAATTAAAATTATTTTTCATTTTTTAGTTAGGTTTTCTAATAAAGCGTGTTGTTTTAGTTTCTTAAAACTATTATTTATTTTTTATTTTTTAGTTTTAATATTTTACAGGATAAGATAAAAATGTAAATATCTTTAAATTCGATACTATTGTAGTATGAGCTAAAAGTAATACTCTTCTAAAAAAACCTCCCTGCCGGATTTCAACCAGCGACCTATGGATTACTGAAATTATATACCACTAGAGTTCACCGCTCTACCAACTAAGCTCTTACGACGATTGACTAAAAGGTTGACAAGTTCCGCAACCTACTATACCAGTTTTTTTATGATTGTTCTGGCCAGGATTTTAGAAACAAAATATGAAATTATTGTATTGTCACGGGTCCTTTACAAGTATACAAAGTTTTCAAGTCGATCAAATGTTTCTAAGTGGGTGAAAATCGTGTTCAAAGATTCCGTTACATAGATACAAAGACACTTTTTTATTATCTGACGATTCTGGCCAGGATTTTAGAAACAAATATGAAAATATTGTATTGTCACGGGTCCTTTACAAGTATACAAAGTTTCAAGTCAATCCAATGTTTCTAAGTGGGTGAAAATCGTGTTCAAATATTTCGATACATACATACAAAGACACTTTTTTTGATTTACTGATGATTCTGGCCAGGATTTTAGAAAATAAATATGAAATTATTGTATTGTCACGTATACAACGTTTCAAGTCGATCCAATGTTTCTAAGTGGGTGAAAATCATGTTCAATAATTCCGTTACATAGATACAAAGACACTTTTTTTATTTTCTGTTGATTCTGGCCAGGATTTTAGAAACAAAACATGAAATTATTGTATTGTCACGGGTATTTTACAAGTATACAAAGTTTCAAGTCGATCCAATGATTTTAAGTGGCTGAAAATCGCGTTGAAAGATTCCGTTACATAGATAGATAGATAGATAGATAGATAGATACAGTTCAAGCTAATATAAAGCTTGTAAAAAAGAGTGTTTGTGTAGTTAAGTAACGGAATCTTTCAACACGATTTTCACCCACATAAAAACATTGGATAGACTTGAAACTTTGTATACTTGCATAGGACCAATGACAATATAATAATTTCATATATGTTTATAAAATCCTGGCCAGAATCAGCAGAAAATCAAAATAATAAAAACCTGTATAATAGATTGCGGACTTACCAACTTCTCACTCAATCGTTGTAAGAGCTCAGTTGGTAGAGCGGTGGACTATAGTGGTATATATCAGTAATCTATAGATCGTTGGTTCTAATCCGGCGTAGAAATATTTTTTAGAAGAGTATTACTTTTAGCTCATACTACAATAGTATCAAATTTAAAGATATTTTCATTTTTATCTGAGTCTGTAAAGTATTAAAACTAAAAACTAAAAAATAAATAATAGTTAAAAAACTAAAACAACGCGCTTTATTATAAAACCGAACTAAGAAATGAAAAATAATTTTAATTTCTAACACGCTTGGTATAAAGTTAAAGTTGTCAACAAAAAAAAATCATCTCCAAACATTTAGAATAAAACTATAGTTATCTACAAAAAAAAATAATTTTACCATCAAAAGCGTGGGGTGCTTTTTATGGTTCTTCATTTTCTTCTTAGAGACTTTACTTTTACCAATATCTGTTTATTATCAAATATATTAATTGATATAGAGCATCCCACGCTTTTGGTGGTAAAATTATTTTTTTTTGTAGATAACTCTATAGTTTTATTCTATATGTGTTGGAGATGATTTTTTTTGTTGACCACTTTAATTTTATCCTAAGCGTGTTGGAAATTAAAATTATTTTTCAGTTTTTGTTCGGTTTTCTAGTAAAGCGTGTTGTTTTAGTTTTTTAAACTATTGTTTATTTTAATGTAGAGACGTTCATTTGTTATGTATTCTATTTAATAAGACACTCAGATCATTAGCTCACTTTTATTCATGAATTAGTTTATAAATGATTAATGAATATTGACCTGATTTTCAAAGAGTACATAGAATAGAACGTTTTCGTTTGCTATAGAGGAACTTCAGATAATGTGGACCCCTATTTTGAATTTGTTGTGTTCCTTCTTTTAATTAAGGGATTTTAATTTTGTTTAATTACAGTGATTATCATTAGTGTTATAACTAAGAAATAACATTATTATTTTATTCAAATATGAAAACATCTTCATAATTTATAAAGTTTCCTGCATTACAAGAATGGTCCACATTAACATCCATATTCGGGTAAAGTGGACCCCAGAGTCCACCCTAGCTTTTAGTTTATTTTTAAGTTTATTTACTCTATTAATTTACACATAAATCTTAAAGTATTTATAGCTAATCGTAATTAAAAAGCGTTGATATTTATTTAACGTTTTGAAAAATTATTGTTGATTGTAAACATTCACATGTCATTCACCTGCAGACAGCGACGGTTTTTGGGTTTAGTAAAATTACAAGGATATTAAATAAATTAAGTGCTCGGTTCTGGGGGGGTTTAAAAATGGCCGCCAGGGCTTTAATAATGGCGAAATAGTAGTGTATTTATGATCCTACCAACAGTACAAATGTTGAAATCAGGTGCTGAAAGTTATTTCAGCTAATAAAATTTAGCGTGACAGGAGAACCAAAATGATAGAACAAAGTGTGAAGTATGTCCTATGGTCTTATTCAACAGTTTTAGTAAAATTTCATTACTTAGGCCGATGTTAATTTTGTGTATTTTCTTTTTATTATTCTGGTTTCGGTTGATTTTGTGTATTTTTTAGTTATTTCTTATATATATGCCTACATATTCTAGATATCAGTCTGGTATTGCAACAGCATACATTTATATTTTCCTGTGTCATGCTATGTTCTGCATAGATTTATTCTATTTTTTGTGTGTCGCTTTAACCTATTTTAAATTAAAATGAATGCACAATTTAATTTATGCATTTTCATCTCACTATCAATCCATTACAAATCCGTTTTTAATGTCACATCAAAGTAATTTCTAAAGTCTGTGACCAGAATTAACTCATAATAACTTGTTAATTTTCAAAATTCAAAATTGTAAATGTATAAATACTCATAATGTATAAATCCAAAAGATACATTTCTGATTTCAAAATGCTGAAAATCACCACCTCTAGTTACGGCCTATACTGTACGATGGGTTGGCCGAGGAAGGAAATATATTGGCCTCCTCGTTCTCTTGATCCAAACATTACAGTTTCGTTTTTGGGACATTAAAAATGATGTGCACACCACCATGAGAATGCGTGTCTAATGCTTATCAGGCAATCTGATGACGATCAGGAAATCAAAATTCAGAGTGGAAAATTGCTGCTTGTACAGTAGGCCTAAGCCTATAAATTGATACTGGTGGTAAAACAATAGACGTTAACTTTTTTTTTTGAGAATTTTCCACATCATAGATGGTTTTCTCCAACCAATCTTAGTAATTAACATGAATTAAATAAATAAATATAAATGAGTACGGACTTACAGACTATCAGTTTGCAACAAACATTCATAAATTTCCCTTAATTAAAGTTCTCCATCGTTCTCTGTCATCTGTTACACCAAATTTCCTCATTGAATTTTGAATGTTGTTCTTCCAGGTTGTTCTTGGTCTTCCTTTTCTGTTCCTTCTTTCAATTGTCCATGTATAGATGGCCTTTAACTCAGAACATATTAATTGTTGGGCCCATGTTTATATGAACTTTTTTATTGGTTTGTTGCATACTATCTATAAACAATGAAATCTATATTTCTAAACATATCATGTAAGCATATGAGATGTGGCAGTAGTTAATTATACAAACTAAGTTCCATTAATACTGTAAATAAACTTGCCGACCCCGTCTATTAGGAAAACCGAGCTGCTACTTTTACCCGCCATATGACTAAATTATGCACGGAACTGTCGTCGATACAAACATTGTTCTTAGGCAACATCGTATTTTATGGGAAATAAGACTGAATACAAGATAAGATGGTACCAATAATTAGGAACTTCCATTTCTAATTTATTTTACCCATTCGCCTCAGAAGACGAGGTATACTCGCTTAACTCTACCTGTTATATATTTTGCAATTTTTGTACATCCCTTGGCAGGGTAATGTTTTGTTAATATTTATGAATAGTAGAGCAATGTGTTTTGGCTTTCACCCTTATTGAGATCTGCAGTACTGTTAAATTTTGTTCGTTTTGAATATCTAAAAATAATTTACGGTGAATTAATTCCGGTTTCTGGGGAAATGCTTTGAGCATTTAACCTGAAGTGAATGGGTTAAGACAAAACATTATAGGCTAAATGGGCTTAACTAATCAAACTTTTACGCTTTCTCCATGTTGTCCATAGATATCCTTTACTTGCAATTTCATTATGAGCAGAATATATGCTCTATGCTGACTCATCTGCAAATTCAGCTGTTATTTTCACCATATCCTCAATAGATAATGCAGACTATTTTTCACTAAACTGTTTGAAAGCATTAAAAATAATTAATTTTTCTCTGCTCTTCAAATTATTTATTTTCCAATGTTTTGAGAAATTCTTCAGAAAGCGGAGATTTTGAAACAATAGAAATCCTAACGTATTCTACATAACGCGCGCGTAAGAATATAACAATGCATTTTTATTAATACTGTAAAAGTTATGTGTTTTAAGATATTCAGATTCTTCTATATATTTTATGTAGATATGTGCTAAATAATATATTTTTTATTATTTTTATTTCCTTCATTTCGAGTGTTAAAGAGCAAACTACGTTTTCTTACACGCTTGAAGATAAACCGTTATTCGACCAATGAAAATGCAATCATACAGCTGGTTTGTTTACATTGCAACTGGAACTTAGCTCGGTATAGCTTGTCAAGGATTGAAAGTAATGTTTTATGGTTGAAATTTTTACGGCCGAAGAGCAAACTGTGACAAGAATTTGAAAATCATTCCGTAAAAAGACGTTCAACGTAAGGAAATAATTTCATATTACGTTTGAATTTCATTATTAGTAAATTAATATTAACATCCAGGCAATTTGTCTATTGAACTGCGATTTAAAAGGACACCTCTGGCTTGTATGTAATGTTGAGATCATTTGTACTATTTAAATAATGGATATGAATAAAAAGTAATGTATCCAAAATATGTACTTGTGAAAGTGAAGCCTTCATTACTAATAATATTGCAAATGTTCTGCCAATTTGACAATTGAAATTTAAATTGTATCACAACTGCTAATGCTACATTTTTATATCGTGAAATAATGCATGTATCATTTACACACACACAATTTCGGTTGATTATTATTGCCTGTTTTATAAAATTACCAAGAGTATCCTGGTTTACTCGTATTTATATTTTTAAATAATGCGCCCGTTTTCCTTATAATACAGTACGTACAAATAAGGTTTTCCTTATATTACAGTACGTACAAATAAGTTTTCCTTATATTACAGTACGTACAAATAAGTTTTCCTTATATTACAGTACGTACAAATAAGTTTTCCTTATATTACAGTACGTACAAATAAGTTTTCCTTATATTACAGTACGTACAAATAAGTTTTCCTTATATTACAGTACGTACAAATAAGTTTTCCTTATATTACAGTACGTACAAATAAGGTTTTCCTTATATTGCAGTACGTACAAATAAGGTTTTCCTTATATTACAGTATGTACAAATAAGTTTTCCTTATATTACAGTACGTACAAATAAGGTTTTCCCTTATATTACAGTACGTACAAATAAGGTTTTCCCTTATATTACAGTACGTACAAATAAGGTTTTCCCTTATATTACAGTACGTACAAATAACTTTTCCTTATATTACAGTACGTACAAATAAGTTTTCCCTTATATTACAGTACGTACAAATAAGTTTTCCTGATATTACAGTACGTACAAATAAGTTTTCCTGATATTACAGTACGTACAAATAAGTTTTCCCTATATTACAGTACGTACAAATAAGTTTTCCTTATATTACAGTACGTACAAATAAGGTTTTCCCTTATATTACAGTACGTACAAATAAGGGTTTCCCTTATATTACAGTACGTACAAATAAGGTTTTCCCTTATATTACAGTACGTACAAATAAGGTTTTCCCTTATATTACAGTACGTACAAATAAGGTTTTCCCTTATATTACAGTACGTACAAATAAGTTTTCCTTATATTACAGTACGTACAAATAAGGTTTTCCCTTATAATAATAATAATAATAATAATAATAATAATAATAATAATAATAATAATTTATTTTAGCTGGCAGAGTTAAGGCCATAAGGCCTTCTCTTCCACTCAACCTTACAGTACGTACAAATAAGTTTTCCTTATATTACAGTACGTACAAATAAGGTTTTCCCTTATATTACAGTACGTACAAATAAGGTTTTCCCTTATATTACAGTACGTACAAATAAGTTTTCCTTATAGGCCTATTACAGTACGTACAAATAAGGTTTTCCCTTATATTACAGTTGGTACAAATAAGTTTTCCTTATATTACAGTACGTACAAATATGGTTTTTCCTTATATTACAGTACGTACAAATAAGTTTTCCTTATATTACAGTACGTACAAATAAGGTAAGGGGCGCGTCGTAGCATAGTTCGAGTCCCGGTGGAGCCAGGGTTCTTAAACTGGCGGCATTATGGCCCAGAGGTCGACACATCCTCTAACTGGGATGGTAAAGACGGCGGTAACAAGCCCTGACGACCCGGCTGATATCTTGCCGGCTTTCCAGAAAGGCGGAAATCTTGCAAGCATCTCCCAAGGCCTGTAGCGAGACCATTTTATCTTTTTATGTAACTGATATCGTACTGTAAATTTTCATTTTCCATCCATTTTATAAGGCGTAAAGTATTGAAGAGAGAGACATACAATTAAATAAAAGAAAGTGTACTACTGTTTTTCAAAGAACCACCTCCTATTAATATAAGTGAAACAGACTGCTGAGTAGGAAGGCAGTAACCGCAACAAATGGAAAACAAAAAAAGAAAATGAGGAAAAGATGTAATTACATTTGGAGGAATATATCTGCATATACAGCAAGGGAGGAATAGATTGAGTGAGGTCCGTTCAATCAGCTTGGATTGTTCTGAGAGATAAAGGGATTCTTCACCCCTCACAGCGGGGTAGAGAAGGGCTGGTCACATGCGCGCTTCAGCTCATACAAAACGCCAAGAAATTAAAGTAAGCAAAATATATCAAGATAAATAACCAAAACGATGGCGGCTAGGTAGTATTTAGGAGGTTCTGATCCGACTGATCTGTTTTTTTTCCGAGGTTTTCCTTAATTGTCGAAATTATTGCTGGGTTGAAATTTCATAACCACGATTTATTTCACGATTAATCATTACATCATCATCATCATCATCAGGATGAAGGATTAGATTTTAAGGTCTGTTAGAATTGGTCAGTCCTTTTACTGGATCTTCCTACATTTCTTCGTCTTAGTGTTTCCAGTGAAGAATCTGTTTCGGGATTCTCTTACTATTATCCATTCCATTGTTATGGTCTATCCATTCATCTCTGTATTGTGAAATTCTATCTAATTAATTGCTTGAATACTTTTAGTTCTCTTCGTGCATTTTCATTCCGTTTCCGATCTGTTTTTGTACACTCCTCAAAAACCCATTTCCGAAGTTTATATTCTTCGTTCCTGGTTTTTTGGTTAAGACCCAGTCTTCCTATCCATATAGTAGTGTTGGAACCGCCATTGTTTTATTAAATTTTAAAAGGTCTCCTTTCTAGTTCCATTGAGACTTCGTTTTATGGTGCCACACATATAATTAAATTTATTTTGTTTGCAACGTCTTCACATTTTCTATATGGCAAATTGTATCCCAGATAATTAAAATTGCTCACCTGTTACTGTTTTATTCTCTAATTGGATTTTTATTCTTAGTGGCTAATACCCTCGAAAAACTAAAACTTTTGTTTTTTAGACTTGATATTTTCAAGTTGTTTCACATACACTGCTCAATTTGAAAATTGTCATCTTTCGTCTCAGATAGTATCATTATACACGGTGTTTCATAATAAATATTACAAACTTCTAATAGTTGTAGAGGAGACTTAGTACATAAAGTTTTGATAAGGAACCCATGTCCGGAAATGTACCATTTCGATATAAAATAAGTTTGAAGATCGAAACACAATGGGTTGATATGGTTAATCCTGTGTTTCAGAATAAGTGTTACAGACTTCTAGGGGTTGCATTACAAGTGTGGTTCCACGTGGTTACCCTGTTGTTCGTTGCACGAAGTGTATTAGTACCTGCGACGCAAGTTTTCATAAACACGCCCTGCAGTATCTGGTGTGTGCTCGATAATTTCTGCTGCAGCCCGAATTCATGCAAGAGATCATCCTCCGACTCTACAGGTGTAGTACAATCCCTAAAATTCCGCGATATTTATTCTGAAACACAAGAGACACGATATCAGTCCATTGTGTTTCGATCTTCAAACTTATTTTACATAGAAATTGTATGTTTCCGGACATGGGTTCTTTATGAAAACTGTATCTACTAAGTCCCCTCTACAACCCCTAGAAGTCTGTAATACTTATTCTGAAACACTCTGTATAGGCTAATTCGTTAAACATATCAGTCGGGTTTGCACAATACAACAACAGACATATACGGAGGGTTGTTTTTCGATCTCTGATAACGATTTGCCAAGTAGATTGTGACGTTGGAGTGTGTCATCAGGACAGGAGCGTGCGAGGTGATCAAACCAGTCAGTGTGCTGCTTCTGTTACACTCGCACGCGTGTTGCTCTCATAATGCCTAAGAAGATAGACCCGTTTTGGGAAGGGTACATTACTGCCCTTTCCGACACTAATTATAGTTATTCCACGATTATTGAGTCTTGCAAAAACGTAATTTTATGGCGTCAAAGTGTGGAATTAGCTCAGTGCTTAATAAAAAGGAAAAGGGTCGCTTGGGATCAATTCCAAAAGGAAAAAAAAACGGGCAAATCCACGACCTGCTACTACCCGCACCCCAGATGTAATCAGAAAGGTCAAGGTCCTTATCTCTGGTGGTAACCCTGCCACACAAAGGCTGCCACACAAAGGGTGATTGCTAACAGATTGCGAATATCCCTTAAAACTGTAAACACCATAATAAACAAAGATTTAAACATGGAGAAGCGCCACAAAAGCAGGGTTTATAAATTGTTGCCACGTCACATTGCCGAATGCCGCACCAAGAGCAGGAAACTATGAAAAGCACCTGGCAAGAGAAAAATGGAAATTTTTGGTCACACTTGATGAAGCATATGTTTATCTAGGAGACTGCAACAAACCTCGGGCAATTTACTTTAGAGAAAGGGGCGAAAAAAATTAAAAAGTGGTATGCCGAATGCAGAGAAAGTTTTTCCAATGGATTTATGGTCATCGCGGGATATTGCTACAATGAAAAACTGACCATTCGTAGAGTAGCTAAAAAAAGGCCAAAATCAACTCCCAGTACTACCAGGAAGATGTTCTCTCACCCCAATTTACCCGACTGAAATCCCAGCACTCTATGGTACAGACAAAAATCAAGTCTGGGTGCACCAAGACAAGGCCTCCAGTCACACTTCGGGTTCAACCTTGGCGTTCCTGGAGAGAATGAAGCAGGGAACTGGAATACATGCTATTCCATTCAGCAACATCCCAGTGAAGTCTCCTGATGCAGCACCGATGAACTTTGTGTCTTTGGACTCTTCAAAAGGGCACTGGGAAACAGGCGTCCTCGATCAATAGACCGTCTCTGGAAAGCATATAAAGAGGAGTGGGAACTTCTACACATGGCTGTGCTGCGTAAGAGTCTTCTGCAGTGGAAACTCCGATGCCGAACCATAGCTCGGGTGAAGAGCCATCAATTAGAGCATGCTCGATGGTGGAGACACGGCTTTTCTTAAGGTAAAACATAAAAATCATTTGTTATCAGAGATCAGAAACAACCCTCCGTAGCCTGTAATCTACTGGTAAATATTCACACACTAAGTTGACGAAGCATCTCAGAATAAAACTGAAGTGAGCATGAGATAATGTATATTAATCTATTATGTTGGTTATTAGACAGGTTACATGCAATCAAATTACTGACTGCGGATTGGACGCAGAATATGAAATAAATAAAGAAGAGGAAAAAATAAAAAGATGGAATTCGAGAGATTATGAAAATCAATATGAATATTTCTGAGGTATCGAAGAACAGAATTGTGAGATTGTTAGATAATGTTAAAAGATCGCGAAATAAAGAATTCCGAAAATCGAAGAAGAAACAAACGAACACCGCTAAAGCAATGGATGGGCAGAAAGAAATGACAAGACGATGATAAAAAAAAAATTGTGGAGGAATAAAAAGATCTTCAGTTGAAGAAAAACTATTGTTTTGTGGAAATGTCTTTAATATAAAGAGATTCCGTCACGCAGGAACTGCGTAAACTAAGTGAATTCCTCAGCAAGTTGAATTTATGGTCACATTTTTCTGCTTACAGAATATATATTTCTTTTGTTAAATTGGAGAAGCTCAATTTTTGATGCCGCTTGTTTAAAAATGTTGGACTGCACTGAAAATAAATTTTTCATAACCATAAGTTATTACCTATGTATTGTATATGTCCACCTCTGTGGTCTCTAGGTAGCGTGCTGCCATTGTTCGATTCCCGGTCGCGACAGGCTCCTGGGTGAGGTTTTTTCGGGGTTCTTCCTTACCTGTAAGAAAATGTCACGAAGCTTAGGCCCAACGGTCCCCGAAAATCATCCGACCATCATCATCCTTATCATTATCATCGTCACCCATAATCGGTGTGGAAAGCAACGGGAAGCTACCACAACTATAATTTCTTAGTTAAGCTGCAATGCGTAGCATGTAATGCTATGATTGCAGTTAAAGACCTGCCCTCGGGCATTATTACTTATAATAGAATATATATATATATATATATATATATATATATATATATATAAAGGGCCTAGGCTATATTACAGTCATGGTCATTTTCGGTATATCTACTAAATAGGGTCGGTGAAGATCTGTTAATTAGTTGTGCACTGTTGAATGAACAGAGTAATTTTATTTTTTTCGCCCTTATTACGTATTTTTGCGAGTGACTTATCTGTGGATGACGTCACATGAACCCCCCCTTAGATACAATATAATGTTTGAGCATGTTTTTCTTTTTACTAGTGTTTTTACTTTGATGGGATCATCACCCTGATGATGCTCTGTTGAAGGGTGAAACATGTCGGGATCAATTTGGGCATGTCTTGTCTTGTTTTATCACCTGGGATTCCTGGTTATCTGTGGTTTTTATTGCATATATTTGCATCCCAGATTGATTGATGACTCTTTTAGCCAAATTGTTTTATTTTATAGACTATCAATGTCTCAAACACATTGTCATGAGAACAACCTCAATAGCTTTATTACTTCGGAATTCACTAAAAGTACTAAATTTAAACATTCCCTGACACATAAGTTCCGAAGAGCTAAGGCAGATTGAGATAGTTGCTGTCACTAACAAGAAACAATATAAAGAGTCATACAATTAATCCCAGTTTGAAAAATATTAAATATTAAATTCCTTTTGTTAATAGGATATAGTCCACAGCTGTGGTCTCGAGGTAGCGTGCAGCCTTGTCACGCAGCGAGCCCGGGTTCGATTCCCGGTCGGGACAGGCTCCTGGGCGAGGTTTTTTCGGGTTTTTTCCTCACCTGTAAGACAAATGTCAGGAAGCTTAGGGCCCAACGGTCCCCGAAAATCATCCGGCCATTATCATCATTATCATCATCCTTCACTGGTGTGGAAAGCAACGGGAAGCTACCATACCTAGTAAAGCTGCAAAGCATAGCATAAAAATGCTATGATTGCAGTGGAAAGACCTGCCTTCAGGCAGAATTACTATAGATGAGATAGGATATCGCCGGCCGCGGTGGACTCGTGGTTATGCTCCTTGCCTCTGGTTCCGAGGGTTGCGGGTTCAAACCCAGATTTTTTAGGATGGAAAAATCCAAGGAGCAAGTCCTCCGGAAGGGATTTTAAGCCATTGGTCCCGAGTCCGAAGATTTTCAGACTCGTAAAAGATCTTTAAGCCTTAACAAAGAGGCCTCTAAACAAAATTTACCGATCTCAAACATCCTATTTCTACCTTAGTTGCCTGCTAGATGTCTCATGGAGTCTGTGTGTTGACCACATGCCACCCATGCCATCTTTGGACAAATAAGTTAACTAAAAATGTTAAACTCCTGACAAAGGAGAGGCTATGGCTCAACAATGGGCTACGTCATTAACCATGCTTAAGTAATTGGTAGAGATCCGTGAAAGTGGTTTTATTTTTAGGGAAAACTCATTTTAAAATATCAAGATTTCGATGTTATTGGGAATTTGGCGGTGTTATTCTAAAAAAAATTAAATTTGAGTCTTTTTAATCCAAGTTTATTTTATTAAACCCAATAAGAATGAGACATCCAGTAGTTTAAGGTCAATTTTTAGCTTGTACAATTGATATCGATTTTAATATAATAAAATGCATAAAATTTGAATCGTAGTGACTAATTTGATAGCTAAATTTACCCTTTAAGAAAAAGAAATCATGGTGAGTATCTCTGCATTCTCAGGTTTCAATCTCCGCCTTCGATCACTCGCCACAAGACCATACTGAGAAATAGATATTTCTTGGAATTCATAATTGGCCATAGAACTTAAAATCTATGAAGAGACCATATTTGAGCATGAGAAGGACAAAAATATATTACCTCTCTGTTGTGAACTGTGTTGCAACCATTTCCCTTTGCAAGAGTGCATGGAGGAAGCAGATATGGCAGTTAAAAAGAAGATGGAATCCGAAAACAGTGTTTAAAAATGCATTATGAAAATTTCGCGAACACAACAAAAAATCTCTGGAATTCGTTGAAAATTTTAAATGTCGGTGTTATTTCGCGATTCATTTTTGAGGTTATGGGAATTGGAGTTAAGAAATGGTACATAAAATGACAAAATTAGAGCATTTCGCGTTATCGCGACTCGCGAATTTCACGGATCCCTATCAGTAGGATATCGGTACTTCTTACATGAAGTGACCCATCATTGTCCTCACGAGCCACATTGAACTAGATACAGAAAGGAAAAAATTCGTGGTTTATTTACATCCGGTAATCGAACCCCGGACACCTGGATTCGTTCAGACATAGGTTTAATGACCGTTATACCACAGAGTGAATGCATCGGTTAAAGTAATAGTATATTAAAATGCATAGTTAACTTGTATAATTATGAATACCTTTTGTTAACATAACCGCCATGTTCCCTCTGTCAGATAAAGGGTAAGATGTTACTTTATTGTTATGTCAGTAGCGCAGCGCTCGTGCGCACAAATAATGTATTCACATGAACAATAGCTAGTAGACCGTAACCGGACATCGAACAGGTGGACTCTCGCTAGCAAATGTTTCGACATTCCTTACATTCATTCGTTTTACAACGAGCAACCTGGCTCTTTGCTTTCGGATGAACTCGGGTTCAAGTTCCATGCTGACCAACTTGATCAATTCTAATAATGATGATGATAATTATGATGACTATTTAACTCATGCCCCAAATGGGAGTCAATGACCAATCACGTTTCAATGATTTCTGTTTTACAACCAATCAGAGTCGTGTTTCACGAAATATTTATCAGTGTTATAATTACCATATTAAAGAAAGCTCCACCTTTTTAATATTCTGAACAGGTCTGACCATTATTTTGCAGTGACTGAGCCTGTGAGAAATACGGCTACCAGATTGTATATATAGTGCATGAATGTCAACACATGCCGCATGCGGGAGTTAATATAAAAACATTTGTAGCAATTGATTATACCACCAAAAAAAGAAAAAGAAACCACTGTTTACACTTTCTTAAATGTATTTTTCCCAGGTAACAATCCAGAAAAATATAATTGTCATATTTACATCATACGACATCAGAAATGAATTAATATACAGTTTGATCTGTTTCATTTTTTCTCCACTAGAGAACATTCTTACAATATTGCGTTCCTTTGGCAATAAATAGTATGATCTGGTTGCAGTGATAAACAAAAGAAGCAGATGAAGCGTACCTATCGTTTTTCATTTGTTTTCAAACATCGCCGTTTACATTAAATATATAAATATTTAAAAATAACTATATTTAAATAATGATTCGTGAGTAAACAGCTTAATTTTATTCGTTAAATAGTCCTAACAAATGCCACTCTTGATTTCCAAATTCTCTAGATAAATTCACTCCTCACTTCGTGAGTCGTGAATTTATCGATAATTTGGAAATCACTTGTGGCATTACTTATGATAATTATGATGATAATTATGACGATAATTATGATGATAATTATGATTATGATGATTATAAATTAATAATAATAATAGTAATAGCTTGTTTTACCTGGCAGAGTTAAGGTCTTAATGGCTTGTCTAGCACTCATCCAGGTTAAAAACATACAAAAATTATTCTTGCATCTAAATGTAACAAACAAAAATATTATATGGTATATCTACAATATAATTATTATTTACAATATATTTTGATTCAATCAAAGTTTAACGAATTAAATATAAAATGAATAAAATAGAAAAATGAGAAAAATACTATGCCATAGAATAAATTTAGTTTTCAAGAAAAAATAGTTATCTAACAAGTATGATAATAGAATAAGCGTGATTTAAAAATGTCAAGTGTGCGCAACCCTTGATATCTTGTGAGAGAATTCCCGGAACGAGCAGAGGTTACTGTGAAAGAAGAATTAGAAGAAGTGTTATGGAGAGGGTTTGTTAGCAGACAGTTATCTTGTGACCTAGTATCAATATTCTGGTATGAAGATATCTTCTGATATCTGGATGCCAGGTATTTAGGAGTATATCCTATAGGCCTACTCTATTGAAATATATGATTTTTTTACTTAATTGCATCCATTAATGCGCAATCCTCATTAATATTCCGCTGTTATTTCTTAACAGTTTTACAGTTTTTTTGTGATGTGGGATTGAAATAAAAATATGAGTAACAATTAATTTGAAAATAATGTAATTTACCTAATTAAAAAAGCAGGCCTACAATAAAAGTAGAATTGCAAAAATTAACGGAAGAAAATGTATTAATGTAGTCTGTCAAATTAATCGTATACCTATTTATGGGAAATCAGATGTAATAAAACAACTAAGTATTTTAGACTTGTGACAGACTGAGATGTTGCATGAATGGGGAATGAAAGAGGGACATGGGGACTTCTTATAGGGAAGAAAGAGGAAAAGCGACCAGCAGGTAAGCCAAGAACGAAGCGGAATGATAACATTAACTATGATTTAATGGAGATGAATAATACAGGGAAGATTGGAAAACTTTAGATTAGGGATGAATGGGGAGATTATGTTTGCGCTGTCTAAACCATCGGGTTCAATAATGACAATGAGTTGATTAGTTATAGTTTGACAGCGAACAAAATGCAGTCGTGCTACGCATGCGCTAGAATTCTATTACGCAATGTTCCCCTTCTAGTCATCTTTTATTGGGATTTCCGTTATCATATGATGTATTCTTGAAAAGCGTTCAATTGCATTAGCATAGTTGTTACTGGTTATTATGGGGCATTGTTTTGCTGTGTTGAAGTGATAGGCTACGTGTATTGACGTTAATTGGTTGAACAAGAGTGATACAGGATAGCTTAGGTTTGGGCAATGAGAGATGTAAAGTCAAGTAAGAATGTATTATATCTGCATTTTGTTCGCGGCCAAGCTATAATAATAATAATAATAGCTTTATTTTACCTGGCACAGTTAAGGCCTTGTTTACCACTCAACCAGGTTAAAAAAAATACAAAAATTATTCTTACATCTGAATTACATTCAACGTAAATATACATGATACCGTCTACAATATAATTATTATTTACAAGCATATTTGTTTGAATCTAGAGTTAACGATTGAAATATAAAATGTACAAGATATAAAAGTCAGATAAGAAAACTATTAATGACTTAGAATACATTTAGTTGTTGCTATAGTTAACTAGCCTATATTAAGTATTTAAAAATCATGGCGTGGAATGGCTTTGTGTGTTAATTGCGGAGTGAAATATACTAAGAAATAATCAAAGTATTTTCAAAATTTAGGTTTTATAATTTTTTTTCTGTTCCGGGATTAGGGCGCTCCCTAATGGGGCCTTATTGAGCAAGTTAATTTAGTGACGCTTATTTACACATAGACGTCAGCGAGTGGTAGGGGGTCGACCTAGTGCCTCAATGAGACACCTAGTTGAAAACTAAGGTGTTACTGGATGGGAAATGGTTGGTAAATTTTTGACAGATGCCTTTTTGTTCATATTGTGGTTCTTTTTACGAGCCTGAAAATCTTCAGACTGCCGACCCACGGCTTAAAGTCCCTCTCGGAAGACTTGTTCCTGGGGATTTTCCATCCTAAAAATTCATCGACCGCGGCCGTGTTTGAATCTCTCGGACTAGAGACAAGGAACATAACCACTAGCCCACCGCGGCCGTGTGTTTGAATCTCTCGGACTAGACACAAGGAACATAACCACTAGCCCACCGCGACCGTGTTTGAATCTCTCGGACTAGAGACAAGGAACATAACCACTAGCCCACCGCGACCGTGTTTGAATCTCTCGGACTAGAGACAAGGAACATAACCACTAGCCCACCGCGACCGTGTTTGAATCTCTCGGACTAGAGACAAGGAACATAACCACAAGCCCACCGCGACCGTGTTTGAATCTCTCGGACTAGAGACAAGGAACATAACCACTAGCCCACCGCGACCGTGTTTGAATCTCTCGGACTAGAGACAAGGAACATAACCACTAGCCCACCGCGACCGTGTTTGAATCTCTCGGACTAGAGACAAGGAACATAACCACTAGCCCACCGCGACCGTGTTTGAATCTCTCGGGCTAGAGACAAGGAACATAACCACTAGCCCACCGCGACCGTGTTTGAATCTCTCGGACTAGAGACAAGGAACATAAACCACTAGCCCACCGCGACCGTGTTTGAATCTCTCGGGCTAGAGACAAGGAACATAACCACTAGCCCACCGCGACCGTGTTTGAATCTCTCGGACTAGAGACAAGGAACATAACCACTAGCCCACCGCGACCGTGTTTGAATCTCTCGGACTAGAGACAAGGAACATAACCACTAGCCCACCGCGACCGTGTTTGAATCTCTCGGACTAGAGACAAGGAACATAACCACTAGCCCACCGCGACCGTGTTTGAATCTCTCGGACTAGAGACAAGGAACATAACCACTAGCCCACCGCGACCGACTTTTATAAAACTTTTAAATTCCATTTCCCGCGCCGTAGCCGAGTGGTTAAGGTAAGATGCCTAGACGCAGAGCTATGGGACTTGCGCTGGTTCGATTCCCCATGGGGGGGAGATATTTTCTCATGGAATTTCGGGCAGTATTGGACTGATGCCCACCCAGCATCGTGAGGCATTTGGGTAACTACAATAAGTAGCGACTTCAGGTTGAGAAGACCAGCTATAACATCTGGGAGACCGGACATGCTGACCAAATACCACCCCAACACTACCTCTTTGATTAACACATGTGGATGTGAGGCCAGCAGCCGGATGGTAGGCCAAGGACCTTCTAGGCCTATCGCGCTTGGAGTTTTTAAATTCCATAATTCATTGAAATAAAAAGGCTAATTTTTACCTAACTAAAAAACAAAACAAACAGTAATTGCATATGAAAAACAATATATATATATATATATATATATTCAGGATTAATTTGGGTTCAACTGATTTCTATTTTAAGTCAACTGAATCACTACGTATCGCCAATATCCAGTTCCCTAAAATCCATCAGAATATTGTCTGCCCATATAAGCATGTCCACCGCTGTGGTCTCGAGGTAGCGTGCGTGCTGCCTTGTCACGCAGCGGGCCCGGATTCGATCCCCGGTCGGGGCAGTTTTTCTGGGTGAGGTTTTTATCGGGGTTTTTCCTCACCTGTAAGACAAATGTCAGGAAAACTTTAAGGCCTAAACGGTCCCCGAAATCATATGGCCATCATCCTTATCAGGGGCACGCCGTAGCGTAGTGGTTAAGGCACTGAGCTACAAGCCGGAGGGTCGAGGGTTCAAGTCCCGTTGGGGTCAGGATTTTTAAACTGACCCAAACCCTCTGGCGGCACTTTGGCCCTTGGGGTCGACTCAGCCTCTAACTGAAATGAGTACCAGACGCTTGTTCTGGGGTAAAGGCGGCCGTCACGCAGGGGTGACAACCCGGCTGACATAAAGTGCCGATTGTCTACAAAAAGTGGGAGCCTTAACCTCCTACTACCCCAAGGGCCTCCTGAGGCCTGTTGTGGGATCACTTTACCTTTATCATCCTTATCATTATCATCCTTAACATTATCATTATCATCATCATCCTTCACCGGTGTGGAAAGCAACGGGAAGCTACCACACCTACACAATTCCCTAGTAAAGCTGCAAGCGTAGCATGAAAATGCTATGATTGCAGTGAAGGACCTGCCTTCGGGCAGAATTACTATGGATGGATATAAAGCATGGTCTATTCCCCAATGATTTTCCAATAAGGCATTGAAAAAAATTACTCTCACAATTTCGAGCTACATTATCTATCCATATTTTATCTCACAGATTTTAATAATCCTAAAAGTGTTAGGATAACCATATAAACTATGGCTTTCCCTTACGGAACCTAGAATTCTCATTGTGCGTCTGTAAGCAATTTAAATAAATAATATTGAGCTCATTGTTATTACAAATAACAAATTTCCGGCGTATGCGCACGCAGGACAGAAGAATAACGAGGTCTGCCATGGGCAATACACGTGTAAAAGGCCCGCCATTGTTCCTGCAAGGTCGTGAATTCTATTTTATTATCAAAATTCTTCAGCAGTTGTGATGATTATCACACGAAACAAAACAAAATAAGCTTGTTTATGCCTGATTCCGTTAACACTTTATTATCGCTATCGCCAAGGCACTGGCTCCGAGTTCGAGACAGGAAAGCAAGCAGTAATGGATCTTATGAAGTCCAGCGCAGAATTTTAGTGAGTCAAAATAGCTTTATCACTGAAAAATGGTAGTGTTTTTTTTCTGTGATATCAGACTTTCAGTGCCATAAGTAACTTAAAGTAGGTATTTTATTTATGTTTTAGCGAATTCTGATGGAATGTAGTTTTCGAGGTTGTTTTAATGATTTATTTTTAAATTATATTATATGTTATATTATATTTTAAACACACTGAAGAATATAAGTATTTGGGAATTAAAATTACTAAAGATGGAAAACAAGAAACAGAGATAAGAAACAGGATCAATATAGGAAAGTATGCTATATCTGCCCTAAATGGAATAGTATGGGACAAACATATCTTCAAAGAAAAAAAAAACTAATTTTAATACAATAATCAGAAGCATCATTACCTATGGAGCTGATGTGTGGACTTTAATTGCACAAATGAAAAAAAAAAATTACTCGCCACTGAAATTGACTACTGGAGACGTGCTTCAAGAATATCCAGGAAGGATAAAATCCGAAATTCATATATAAAAGAAAAATGCAGGTACAATATTCAATATTAGATTTTATAAAGAAGAAACAATTAAATTGGTACGGACACATTAGAAGGATGGAAGAAGGAAGACTAAGATAATCATGGATTGGGAACTACAGGGAAGAAAAAAGAAGGGTAGACCAAATATTACGTGGATTCAGGGAATCAATGAAACTAAGAGGGAATGGGAAATAGAAGAAGATATATGGATAGATAGATAGATAGATAGATAGATAGATAGATGGAAAGCTCTGCGGCCATCACTTAAGTGTTGGCGGTGAGCGATCCATTTTGGTCCTCCTTAATAGGTAGATGAACAGACAAGAATGGAAAAATGTGTTGAATCAAATGTGTAGTTAACTGTGAACATGGGTACCGGAAAAATGTATATCATTGTAAAAGCCGGAATAATAAAAAAATGTTTAAATTATAATTCTTCATCGATTCTACAAGGGAACTGTCAACCATTGCACGCCGAACCCTACCTTGAATTTTTCTCCCAGAGAAGCGTCGTGATGTACCAAGGCGGTGTCCAAAAATTATCTTCCCTTTTTAACTGCGAGGCACTAGAATCCAGCGCTATATCTCTCATTTAAACTACACAGAAATAATACAACTCGTGACTTGGTAGATTGGATTAACCCTCACTACCTGCAGTCCTCCCCGCGACCCGCCTCACTCGACTACACTCTTACTGAACCAGGGACTCCAGCTGCTCCGTAAAATGGGTTGCCATTGCTGGATTCTGGCTTCAATTTCTGTGCCTTGCAGAAAAAAGACATATTTTAGACACGGCTTTTGTACATACCAACGCTTCCCTGGAAGAAATTCAAAGTAGGTTTCTGCATGCAATGGTTGACAGTTCCCTTGTTTTATATATATATATATATATATATGTGTGTGTGTGTGTGTGTGTGTGTATGTGTGTGTGTTGGTGAATGGAGAAGACTACATAACAATGAACTGCATGGCCTTTGTAGGAAGCCAGATATAATAGGAACAGTTAAGTCTCGTAGACTGCAATGGGCAGGACATGTTGCGCGTATGGGGAATGAAAGGTGTGCATGGAAGCTTCTTGTAGGGAAGCCAGAAGGAAAACGCCCAGTTGGTAGACCAAGAATGAGGTGGGGAGAACAACATTAACTATGATTTGAGGGAAGTAGATAAACAGGGAATGATTGGAAAGCATTAGCTCGGGATAGGGATGTATGGAGAGCTTATGTCCGCGCGGCAATGAACCTACGGGTTCGGTAGTGCCAGTGAGTAAGTAAGTGTGTGTGTGTTAACGGTGCAACGACCTCAATTTATTTTTCGGCAAATAGAATTAATTAAGAAAAGTGAGATCCAGTTCAATAACCAGAAAAAAACTGAAGGAAATTTGTGTTATCATTCAGTTCAATCCCTTCTGTACTCTGGCATTTTGTCTAAGAACTTATATATTAAAATATAGCTTATTATAAAACATAATCTCTGTAGATGTGAACCATGGTCACTTGGATTAATGAAAGAAAAAAAAGCTGAAAGTAGTGCAAGATCCTAAAACGAATATTCTGTCGCATAGGGGATGAGAAAGGACCGTGGAGGAACATTCTCTCCCGACTGTCGTTTTGTACAAAGTGGTTTCAGCTCATTAAGAATTCCAATACAATTTTTTAATATCACTATTTTTTTATATTAGGCCTATCTAACTTGCTACATATGAGGAGGTGTTCCTGGCGTTCTGCATATTGTGAATTCGCTCGAGTTATAATTTCTATCCTAGCCAAGATTATATCAGAAAAATGATCCTGAATAGGACACATGTATAGGGTCCGGATTTCCATGAAAATTAGCCTTTTTCTCAGCTGTCATGAGATGATCATTATTAGCAATTAAGTGCATTCTAGGACAAAAAGCATTAGATAGTGTGGTTTTATAAGATGTACGTATGAATGCATTTTTTCCTCATATTTTTCATAATGCTGCATTTTTTACAAGCTTTATATTAGCCTGACCTGTATCTATCTATGTAACGGAATCTTTCAACACGATTTTCACCCACTTGAAACATTGGATCGACTTGAAACTTTGTATACTTGTAAAGGACCAATGACAAAAACAGTAATTTCATAAATGATATATAATAGGTTGCGGACTTATCGACTTTTAGTCCATCGTTGTAAGAACTTAATATTATATATCCTCTGGTAGCTCAGTTGGTAGAGTGGTGGACTGTAGTGGTATATAATTTCAGTAATCCATGGGTCGCCGGTTCAAATCCGGCCCGGAGTTTTTTTTTTACAAGAGTATTACTTTTAGCTCATACTACAATAGTATCGAATTTAAAGATATTTACATTTTTATCTTATTCTATAAAATATTAATGACAATTTTGTAAACTTACCACATTGTAATTTATCCAAAAAAATGAGAAGGATACGATTAACTGTAACTATTTATCTATTTTAAAATATTCAAAAATATTATAATAATGTTAGATAATAATTTAAAAAATATAATTATTTTCGTGCCTAGACACTAAAAATATGTAAGTAATTAAATTTTCATGGAATTCTAGTTTATGACAATCAATGAAATTAAAAATTAAAAAATAAATATTAGTTTAAAAAAACTAAAACAACACGCTTTATTAGAAAACCAAACTAAAAAATAAACAATAGTTTTTAAAAAACTAAAACAACACGCTTTATTAGGAAACCAAGCTAAAAAATAAATAATAGTTTTTAAAAAAACTAAAACAACTCGCTTTATTAGAAATCCAAGCTAAAAAATAAATAATAGTTTTTAAAAAAACTAAAACAACACGCTTTATTAGAAAACCGAGCTAAAAAATGAAAAATAATTTTAATTTCCAGCACGCTTGGGATAAAATTAAAGTGGTCAACATCATCTCCAACACATATAGAATAAAACTAGAGTTATCTACAAAAAAAATAATTTTACCATCAAAAGCGTGGGATGCTTTTTTTTGATTTGTCCGTATTCTTGTTAGAGACTTTACTTTTACCAATATCTGTTTATTATCAAATATATTAATTGGTATAGAGCACCCCACGCTTTTGGCGGTAAAATTATTTTTTGTAGACAACTCTAGTTTTATTCTAGATGTGTTGGAGATGATTTTTTGCTGACCACTTTAATTTTATCCCAAGCGTGTTGGAAATTAAAATTATTTTTCGTTTTTTGGTTTGGTTTTCGAAATAAAGCGCGTTGTTTTAGTTTTTTAAAACTATTATTTATTTTACATTTAGCTGCACTTACAGGTATTTCCTACAGAATATATGTACAACAAAAAGTTTGAGCAATATACAGAATCAACCATCTCCAGCTATTATCAATATACATAGCAATGACGCTATTCAAGAGTCCGTCGCCGTGGCATAGTCGGTAGAGTCCTTACCTTCCACTCCGGCGACCCGGGTTCGATTCTTGGCGGGGTAGGGGATTTTAAATATCCACCTTGGATCTGGGTGTGTGTGTCTTGTCCTTATGTCTATGTGAGAACTAAAGAAAGTTAACAAACAGGTAAAACAAAAAAGAAAAAGGTAAAACAAGAAGGAAAACCAGTATAAACGGGAAAAAAGGGTAAAAAAAGACAGTCATAACTCCCATAGCAACATATACAATTAATATAATATGGGACAAAGCTAGAGAGACCTGGCACAAATAGAGACAGTAAAAGCAACGCTTCAAGCAGAGAGTGCTGGGAGTTGGAAAAAACGGCACCTTCGAGAATGGTAGAAATCCTATTCTCTTCATTGATGCAAAGACTACAGGAGAAGGTGAACGATATCTGCAGCGAATTCTACAAGACAGACCCTGTGTACGAGTGAGTGGATACGAGATGAGGCACATCCTAAACACTATACGCAATCCATGGATTTCACCACATGAAGAGATTTCATGAGCCAAAGTAAGAATGCATATGCGTACTGTGCAACAATCCATTGTGTGAACGATATCACGTCGAAAAGTATACAGAAAGATATTTATCTTTCAATAAGTCTTGCTCAGACTAAATAACTAATCTTTTGCACGCATTTACTCTCATTTATTCATTCATTTATAGGCATTTTTTTAATAAATTTGTTGGGTATTTTGTCTATAATCTACGGTTAAATATTCATTTTCATATATTTTTTACAAAATAAGTGAGGTAAACATCTGAATTAATGGAGGTAGACGTAACCCCAGCTTATCCGGCCTTGTTGCGTTTGTGTGCATGACGCGACAGTTCGGGGAATGACCGATTTCATCATATGTACGTGTGGTACACGGTGTTAAATCTTCGATCTCTCTGGTGCGGATTGCATCAGTCACGGGCTAGAAGTGTCGCAGTATGAACTCTTGTAATAATTGTGAATTTATTTATTGTTTAGTGGTAATAATTACACTTTCTACTAAGAAAGGCTGTTTTAAAATTCAGTTATTCAAATTACATACAGTATTCATTATTTGTCTGAGACAGTTATTAATCAATATTACGAAATAAATTTGTTAATTTTTATTAGGACATTTTTACATATTTTAGGTAATTTTATTATGTTTTAAGGGCAATTTGTAGGCCATTTTTAGAAAAAATAGGCCATAAACATCCGGGTCCAATTTATATAATATATATGCCTGCTAAACTTAGGCCTATACAAAATAGCTAAATAATATTAGAATCTGAAACGGCGACAATAAAAAAAACGAGATGCAATGAATTTAAAGCTACCAAATGGTAAATTATTAAACAATATATAGAGTCAAAATACCAGTAGTCCCTGTATCGCATAAAGCGTAACCTAACTAAATATATGTCCATGTAATAGTCCATATGCAGAACAAGGGAATTCTCATTAATGTGACCGCATCCATTTGCGCATGCGCGTATTGAGAACCAATTAGTAGTATTTTAAGTTTATGACGTAAGAATGACGTGGCTGATGGGTTAGTAATTGGACACGTACTGGCAATATAATTTTTTTTTCTTTTATTTTGAACATCCCAACTCCATCAAATTAGATTTGCTATTAGTGTTGGTAACATCATTTAATATAGAGTAATATTTTCGAATTCTTACGCTAGTAGATTTTATACTTTTAGGTAATATTTAGTGAAAGTATCAATATGAAGATAGTCCAGATTTTGTATCTGTGAATAATAAATAAATAAAAGCTTTGAAAACAGGACTTCAAATGCATGCTTATTTAGATATCGTTTTAACACCTAAGGTCATATTGCTTGCGATTATGTCAAGTAGGCTCTGATTTCCAGTTGTATGGATGTGAAAGGTCAAAAACTGAGGAAATATTTATTATTTACAATTTAATACTTTAGAACTAGTTTTTTTTTTACAAAATAGCTGGACACAGTAATATAATGTACGGTTAAAAACTATAATATAGTTACCTTGTAGGTCCGTCTCCTCAACTTAAGTTCTTTTAAAACTCTGTAGGCCTTTCGGGACTAGTCCCATCATCAGCAGAATGCATTAGGTCCGTTCTTGTTGACCCTTGTTGAAGCACTGACTTGGTTGTGAGAATTTTGTGCAGAGGATTGTGTGGATTAGGTGTGTATTCATTGAGAAATCAACAGCAACCTGATTCTCAATGAATACACACCTAATCCACACAATCCTCTGTACAAAATTCTCACAACCAAGTCAGTGCTTCAACAAGGGTCAACAAGAACGGACCTAATGCATTCTGCTGATGATGGGACTAGTCCCGAAAGGCCTACAGAGTTTTAAAAGAACTTAAGTTGAGGAGACGGACCTACAAGGTAACTATATTATAGTTTTCAACCGTACATTATATTACTGTGAACTAATACCTCAACGGAAAATCACCATGAATTTTACTAGTAGGCCTAACGAAAATAGCTGGAGGATAAAAGTATAATAATTTATAAACGAAAACAATTTTAGGTACAATAATAAAGACTATATAAAGAGGTAATCAACTGTCTTACTTTAATGGGAGAACAACAAATAAAAATATCTGAGAATAAAGTTCTTATGAAAAATGTTGGACTAAAGAGAAACGAACAATCAGGTGAAACATATTCATAACAGCGAGCTGCACGACCTTCGTGGAAAACCTGACGTTCTAAGAACAGTTTTAAATTTCGTAGACTGGAAGGAGACACGAATTGGGAATGAAAGGAGATGGAGACGTATTGTAGAAAAACAGAGTGAAATCGCGCAGTAGGTAAGCCAATAATGAGATGGGGGAATAATGTTAAACATAATTTAAGGGAGTTAATTATCCTGAGAATGATTGGTAAACATTAGCTCAGGATACCTGGTACATAGAAAGTATAACGTCCGTGCGTCCTCGAACCTCCAGGTTCGATTGTGCCAGTAAATAAGTAAGGCTCTGTTATCAGTTACTTATGTGTTCTTATAAAATTAACTGATTCAACTTCCTAGTCATATTTCTTTAATTACGAATCTGATTTACCCCTTAAATTAAAACTTTATACATATTTAATGAAATGACATATTGTAAACCACAGGGTAACAGAGTGGAACCCTTGAAAGAGGTAGTCCACTCCAGAGAGTAGGCGCCCCTGCCCTTTTGTGAGCTCCAGGTCCCACTCGCCCAGTGGGTAGTACCTGGGTAGGGCCCCGTCCACAGGGTTACGTGGGGAGAAGAGAAGTCCCCAAAGCCGTAGTGAAGGCAACTTCTCTAGGAGACGAACACTCCGAAATTGCAGTTCCCTGCCGTCCAGGAAGAGGAGTTTGGCTAGAGGCTGGTAATCTCTACTAGTAAAAAATAACTTACTCATAAACTTCAGCAGAAGAAAAGCCGGATTGAAAAATAGATACATACAGACAAAAATGGAAGCAACACATAGACAGAATGAATGAAGATATATATCCAAAACAAATAACAAAATACAAACCTAAAGGCACCCGAGATGTGGGCAGACCTGAAAGAGATGGGCTGAAGTCGGAACGGGTCAACAGACCTAATCCGTGAATGTAGATGATGATGATGATTATAAACCAGGGCCGTTAATAAGAGCTCAGTAGGTGTGAAAACCCTCTTCTGTTCAACTCTACGTCGGATAGGCTGAAACGATAAGACACTGCTACTCACTTGTCAGTTGTATTGTTTCATGGAAAGTGCATCTGATGCGGGTAGGACGAGGGACATCTTTTCAAAACCTATAGGATTTTTCATGTCTAGAAAATAGTATTGCTCTTATGGGAACGTTTTTGCCATTTGATGCCGCAGGCTGTGAGTGACAGAAATGGAAATATGAAGATACAATTTTACCCGAGAATAAGTAAGAGAGATTCCATAATATCATTCGGAAGACCATTTTGAACAATAGTTTCTAGTAATTAAACAAACTAGGGAAGGCTAACGTTGGCACAGATGGTTTGAATGCTGAATTGGTCCAAATATGCCAGCAAACAGTTCCCATGAAAGACTGTTGTCCTTCTTTAATAATGTATTCAAAAATGCAGAATACACCACAAGAATGGAAGACAAGACATTGTTATACCCGTCAAGCAAGAAAGGAGACAAGATAAAAATGGACAACTCATAGGGGAATCAGTTGTCGTCAAACACATGCGACAAATTTCATTGCAGGACAGTTTAAATGGAAAATGAAAAGTAAGTTTCAGTGAAAAACTTTCCAATGGAATGTCAAAATGGATTTAGGAAAGGACGATCTTGTCTTGATTTCAGCCATTTCTGTTAAAAACATGCTTGAAAAAAGAAGAGAATTAAAATTAGAAAACACCATTTTGCTTTCATAGATTTTGAAAAAGCATTCGACACAGTCAAGAGATCAAAACTCTTAAATATATTGGAAGACAGAAATATACCAAATTTACTTCGGCAGAACATACAAAATATTTACAAAGACAACACCATAAAGATTAAATTAAATAACAGATTTTCTGAAGAAGGAATTATAAATCGTGGTGTGAGACAAGGCTGCCCCCTATCCCCAACACTCTTTGCAATTTATATCAATGAAGTAATATGTTGCTGGAACAAAACATATAAATTTGGAATAAGAATATCAGAAAATAGAAAATTAAACACCCTATTGTTTGCAGATGACCAAATAATAATAGCAAATTCCGAAGATAATCTACAGAAAGGTCTGTATGAACTTAACAAATTACAGAAGAATATGGATTAAAGATATCTACAGAAAAAACAAAAATTATGGCATTTCAAGGTGTAGATCCTGTCAGAAGTAAAATTGTACTGGACAATAAAATTTTGGAGCAGGTGAATAATTTTACATATCTAGGATGCAATATCTCATATGAAGAAGAAAAGGATGTAAATGCAAAAATATCTAAATTTTTAAGAATTTTAGGGTTAATAAATTCTATCTTCAAGCCACAGTTAGTCCAAAAGCATTCAAGACTGAAAGTGTATAAAACACTGGCTCTTCCAACTCTTTTGTATGGTAGCGAAGTATGGACGTTGAAACAGAAGGATATACAGAGACTTAGATCTGCTGAAATGAGATATCTTCGGAGGACTGCAGGATACACACTACTAGATCACAAAAAAAATGAAGACATCTTAGAAGAATTACACATGGAATCTTTAGAAAACAAAATTTCTGATTATAAGTCAAGATGGATACAACATGTTTATCGAATGGAAGATCACAGAATACCCAAACTAATGTTAAGATATCAACCTGCAGGAAGAAGAAGACCAGGACGTCCACTCAAAAGACTTCTGGATGGTGTTTCTCTTGAGGCCGAAACAGGTCAACAAATGGCCTAAATTCGTGAATGTACTATGATGATGATGAATTATCTCCAAGTCTCATTGAAAATGATGGTTCAATATAATTTCCGCTAGCCGCTGTTCCAGTAATTGAGTTCATCCCCTAACTTTATTAAACATGTAGGTGATAATAATTAAAACATTTCTGAATGATATTTTTTCCATATATCGCGCACTCACCTTCTTGGCAAAGTTAGGTGAAACCATTTAACTAAATCATCGTTTCCCAATTTGTGGTTCGCGAACCCCCAGGGTGTTCGCCAGATATGTCAAGGGGTTCGCCAAAACTTTTTCGTAATGGCGGGTTTCGAAGTTAGGTCTATTATTATTTCCTTCGTATCTGCAGCATTGTAATAATAATAATAATAATAATAATAATAATAATAATAATAATAATAATAATAATTATTATTATTATTATTATTATTATTTTTATTATTGTTATTATTATTATTATTATTATTATTATTATTATTATTATTATTATTATTATTATTACCTAGAAGACGTTGGGCTGATGCAATATGAAGTCGGAACGGGCAATTGCCTAATCCCTGGAGTGATGATGATGATGATGATTATTATTATTATTATTATTAAAATTGAATTAACCCTACAATGTTCTTTGTTACATATGTGCAATATCGGGAATTTATCACATTATTTCCACAATAAATTAATATTTACCGCGAATGCGTGATTTACAGTTATGTAACAACTTTAGGAACGCATTTGATTTCGCTACAACTAGGCCTACACGTTGTATAACTTTTTAAAGCCGTAACTAGAGTAACTTTAGGTTTTAAACCGTTAAGGGTTAAGTTAATTTAAGGTTATTAAACATTTTGCTTTGAATTAAATTTTATGCATGTATACTGTACGTATTTTTAGAAGTCAGTGGTTCGCCCAACTCAGATCGTTTATGGAAGGGGTTCGCGAGTCGCAAAAAGTTGGGAACCGCTCAACTAAATTATTGATTTGAAATCAATTAACTCATAAACCAATCTCACATAGAAGGACACGTTTACTAGCAAGAATTGCTCCATAAGAGCATTACTATTTTCTAGATGTGAAAAATCCTATAGTGAACAAGTTTTAACAGGCCTGTTATAAACTAATATCGGTAGAATATACAGTATTCATGCCGTTTGTATTCAACATTTCAACTACTCCTACAATGACACAGCCATTATCCCATTATCGAACATTTCCCTCCATTCTTCCCGTAGTCTGTATCCGAGGCTGTGGTAAAGATTTCTCAACAGTATTTTTGTTTTCTTGATGTAGGGGTATCAGCCTACGGTTCAACCCCCAACCTGAAGGACACAGGTCCCATACTAATTATTACTCGTAGGACTGCGAAACATGGACTCTTACTTTAAGGGAGGACATGAGATTACGAGTTTTTGAGAATAAAGTTCTTAGGAAAATTTTGGACCAAAGAGAGATGAACATACAGATGAACGGAGAAGACTGCATAACAATGAACTACATGGTCTTTATAGGAAGCCAGATATAATAAGAACAGTTAAGTCTCGTAGACTGCGATGGGCAGGACATGTTGCGCGTATGGGGAATGAAATGCGTGCATGGAAGCTTCTTGTAGGAAAGCCAGAGGGAAAACGCCCAGTTGGTAGACCAAGAATGAGGTGGGAGAACAACATTGACTATGATTTGAGGAAGTAGATTATACATGGAATGATTGGAAAACATTACTCCAAGATAGGGTTGTATGGAGAGCTTATGTCCGCGCGGCCATGAACCTACGGGTTCGATAGTGCCAGTAAGTAAGTAAGGACAAGGTGTCCACGTGCATGGAAGCTTCTTGTAGGAAAACCAGATGGAAAACTCCCAGTTGGTAGATCAAGAATGAGGTGGGAGAATAATATTAACAATGATTTGAGGGAA
This sequence comes from Diploptera punctata, assembly GCA_030220185.1. Lineage (NCBI taxonomy): Eukaryota > Metazoa > Arthropoda > Insecta > Blattodea > Blaberidae > Diploptera > Diploptera punctata. Next base: position 3,303,750 of record JASPKZ010008378.1, read on the forward strand.
GTAGTTTATACAGGGAATGATTGGAAAACATTAATTCAGGATAGGGATATATGGAGAGCTTATGTCTGCGCGGCCATGAACCTATGGGTTCAATAGTGCCAGTGAGTTAGTTAGGACAAGGTGTTCAGACTATACTCGGCACTGGGTAATGATTTTCGTCAACTTTACCTTAAACATGAACTACATTAGGACTATTCTTTAGGCCTATGTCCGATCGGACCATGGGTGGAATATTTCAACCCTTATCCATAATTCCTTAACCTTATTTTTTTTAATGATGCCTATTATTAAACAAGTCCTGATGGTGATATTCCAAATAGTTGTAGTGGAAATTAAACTGGATTAAACATGACGTGAAAAAGTTACTAAAATGCTTTTATTTTAGAAGTACAAATTTTTATTCAATATAAAATAATTTTAATTAGTTTCATTTCACAATAATATACAAATATCCTTATGTATTACGAAAATTAAAAAAAAAATCAAATATAGGTCTACAGTATGCAATGTAAATTGTAGTTTCATAAGCTTGGACGTTGATTACCTGTGAATATTTTGGTAATAAATTACCGTAATGACAATTAAATACATAAATGAAAACGAAGTATGGTGCGTTGCCTTACATTACTGACGTCTTTATCTTAAGAAATTTACCTGTTCTAATTTGTTAGGAAGGTATTAGTCGTTCAAAATATCTCTGCAGGGGGAAGAATTGCGAAGTTCTCTTTGTTGCTACACGTGACGTCATCTAAGGCAGTGTTCACTGTCAGCGTTCCACGTCCCATTCCCCTCTGCCCTCATAGATAGCAGTGTCGCGTGTTCTATTCCTGCACAAACACGACTACAGTGCCCTCTGTCAACAACTGCCCTTATTCCTTAAACGGGTAATATGTGGGCCATTCTGAAAACGAATGAGCGAAAAGTCTCTTGTCCATCAACTGTCCAGGATCGAAACCTGATCATCTATCAGTAGACAGACGCCTTACACCTCGATTAATTTGCCTATTTGTATCTGTATTAGGCATGTACAATTTATTTATTATTATTATTATTATTCTCTCTTCCTTATTTTAATGCTACATTTATAAGTAGGCCTACGCGTCTTAGCAGGAAACGATCGTCGGGAGAGGATTTTAAGTCTAAATCATATTATATAATATACTCTTTTTTTTTACAAGGACATTCAAAGATTCCTCGGATGAGTGATCAAGTCAGTTCTGGAAACAACACCAAGATTTAAAACAGACATACCATTCACTCACACATTCAAACTGTACCTTAAAGTTTTCTGACATTTGTCAAAAAATAAATAAATAAAACACTTTACTGGAAAAACTTGTTTCGACCGGGGATCGACCTGACACATTATGTCATAACTATACCACAGCGATTGAAATTATTATTTATGTTATATTATTATCTTATGATCTCGTTGCTTCGTGTTCGATTCCCGGTAAGGACAAGTTTCCTGGATGGTGGCTTTTTCGGAGTATTTTTGTCATCTATAGGATAATATGAGGAAAATGTAAGACCCAACTGTCCCCGAACATTATCTGGTCATCATAATGATCATCTTATTCGCCATGTTTAGTATGAATATGTAAGTAGAGTTTCCGTTCTTAATGTGTTGTATCAGAGGAGACCCTGAATTGAGCTGATCACTCATTCAAGAGGCCCTCCATGTCCTGTGTGGCCAGAAAAATTGTGTAAGTGGTCCAAAGTTTAAAATTCCTCTCCCGACAGGTCATGTATCATTGTAAGAACCGTGCGGCGTGGGACATTCAAAGTATCTCTGAGGTGAGAGGTAAAACTGCGATGGTGAAAGTATATTATTATTATTATTATTATTATTATTATTATTATTATTATTATTATTATTATTATTATTATTATTATTATTTATTATTATTATTATTATTATTATTAAAGATGAGTTTGTAATTAAGGGAGTTTTAAGGTGGCGACGCGCTGTGTTAAGAACTAGAACTAATTAGTATTTAATAAATGTCAAGGCATTCTTTGTAATATTGTATTCGGCTTTTCTTTACGAAGCACGCACCCCGACAAGCAGTTCTCCCCCAGGGGTCGGGTGGAAGGGAAGCGGGAGGGGGAGGAATGCGGCTGGCATTTCTTATACTGCAGAAATCCTTTATCTTCACTTACTGAAGAAGACAATCTTGCAGGAACTTAGCTTCGATAATGAGGGCCTTAAAGCGGTTCTGTATACAGCGACATTGAGAATTATACGCATACTTACATTACCTGGTTTTCTAGTCTGTTTATAACTAGGAATTTTCCTCCTGTTTGTCGAATTCATTGCTGACAGTATAGGCCTATACATTTCTCGTCTACATTAAACAGTACTAGGCCTATTACAGCTATTTTAACCCTTTAATTCGTAATGTATCCTATAGGATACATCAGTTGGTTTAATCAATTTAATATCTTTAATAAATCGGAAGAAAACTAACAAAAATAAATGTGTCTAATTATACCTGATAATAACAGTTATACAACATTCCGTTTCCACTGCCATATTTAAATAACTGACACAAGGAATTTGTATTTGCTAATTTAAGGGTTAAAGTTTAATAAAAAGACTGGATGGAGCCGAGATGAAATTCCGACGATATGTGACTTGATGTACTCTTTTGGACAAACGGAAGATATTCGTGAGGAATTACAAATAACTAGTGTGATAACAAAAAGGATATAGAAATAAATGGTTTGAACATGTTAGTAGAATGAGTGAAGAGAGAATACCTTAAGAGATGTTAAATTACAATCTACAAGGACATAGAAGTCGTGGACGACCATTTCAAAGATGGAGCGAGCAACTATAATATGGAGCCGGAACAGATCAGAAATGGTCTAAACCGTGACGGTAGATGATGATGTTTTATTGATGACCAGACTATGGGGAAATAGTACCGAAATGTAAATTACGAAAAAACCAAGTTAGTTTATTTATGAAGTGTGAGCGATGGGCTCTGGCAGTGTCAAAGCAGACTGCCTATGCCTCTGTCTGCATGGTATAGTTTGTTTACTCTGACAACAGGTACACAGGACCTACTACAAAGTTACATATTCAGAACTGTATTATCGTAATTCACGTGTTGTTCAGGCACTGAAATTAAGTTTTGTTGGCTATGTTAACTATCGTGATGTAATTGTCGTTTCCTTCTGTTTCAGTCTACTGTTCAGTCTACTTTTAAGAACGTTAACATACTATTTCCCCGCAGTCTGTAGGCTAGATGGTATTAGCAATCAGTTGCTCACCAATATAATAGTGTAATATTAGCCTACACACACACACACACACACACACACACACACACACACACATATATATATATATATATATATATGACTACATTCCCTACAGATGTGTGTTCATATCTTTCTCTTTATAAATGTCGGCTTTGAAGCAAATTTTATATTTAAAAAATATATTATTTTATCGGGTAGCCTAATGAGTACCCTTATCATTAAGTCCAAAACTTAACTGTAAAACATTACGGAAATTAGTAAGGAACGTCATTTTGAAGTCAGATTGAAATGATATTTGTTAAGAAATAATATAAAGGCCTTATGTATGTAAAATAGTGAAGATAAAAAAATATTTGGATTTCAGGAGAGGCCAATGGGTGATTATTCATCTGAAAATAGGTTTTCTTAATTTAAAGAACTGTTGCCGTAATTCACAAATTCCATATCTCCACTTTTTATAATTTTACAGGAGAATTTGTATTTCAACATGTCTTTCTTTCTTTCTTTACCTCAGTTTAACCTCTTATCTTAAAGCTACTTTTTACATGTCAAACACCAACCTTGCCTTATAGTGGCACGGCCTAACGGGAGAAGGATCTTAAACTTTGGATCACACACTACTTTCTTGTCCACACAAGTACACGGAGGGCCTCCCCGAATAAGTGATCAGCACAATGTCAGGGCTTAATCAGAGACACACACAACATCATTAAAACAAAACACGCCATTCACACATATATTCATACTGTTTACGGCGAATATGATAAGATTATGTTACCCAGATGATGTTCGGGAAACCATTTGAACCTTAACAATTCCTGACATTAGCCTTACAGGTGAGGAAACCCTCCCCCCCCCAAAAATCACCCAGGCAGCTTGTTCTGACGGGGATCGAACCCAAATCCGCAGCAATGCTAACTCGAGAACACAGCGGCGGACTTTTAAAACATCTCTAAACAAGGGATTTCCTCAACACATGGCGTAAAATATGAAAATCATAAACAATGGAAATATGAATTACGATGGCGATAAGTTGTATATTTGTTATAAAAATTAATAGCATTAATTATGATTATAGAGCTGTGCTAAATGTTTGCATGGAGCTGACGTCAGCATTTAGCTGATCACTCATCCAGAAAATCATCTACAATACATCCCTGTATGGCACGACAGTGCTAGAAGCCCCTAGCCTATAGCCGACTTGTGTATTACTTACAGAGGTGGATGATCATCCATCCAGCAGATCTGTAAGGTTGACATGTGATCAGGATGTCTAGTCCCCTGGCCATTACAGCTGTTTTTTTTTTTAACCTGGAACAGCTATTTTTTTTGTAACTACTCAAATTCCTCACGATGCTAAATGGGCCTTGTTTCCAATACGGACTGAAATTCCAAATTTCTTCCTCCATGCAGATTCGAACCAGTTCATGTCCGGTAACTGTGCGCCAAGATATGGTGCCTTAAATCAGTTAGAAATCTTCTTTCGAGTGTCTGTGTCCTCGTAAAGCCTTGGGAATGTAAAAAGATATGTTATGCTAAGGAGAGAAACAGGCATTATATGAGGCGGTCAGAGGACAAGGGGTACAAGTGACAAAAATAGTTTTGAGAAAATTAAGTTTAAAGATCAACGATAATATAAAATTCCAGGAATATCTGACAAGTCTCATAAATTGCGTTTGTGTTCCTTATATACGAGTCCATTTATCCACAAAATAAGAACAGATTCAATATAAACATTAGCCCATACTATAACTTTTTTTTGCTTTAAGAGTTACTTGTACCCCTTGTCCACCAAGCAATATTTTGAAATAAATTATCCAAGAAAAGTAGATTCATACCAAAGTTTTTATTATGATTGGAAATACATACTTATCCAAAGATATATTAGGACAAGATTGACAAAATCAATCTTAAAGTCCATTTCAGTTAAACCAGCATTCATGGATACATTCTTTTACCCGCATCTCCACATGAATGTTTCCTTCCTGTCCTTACAGGCCTATTGTTTGCCTTAATTTTTTCCTCTTTTTGCTTTATGTTTTACCCAATTTCCTGATTTACAATATTGAAGCATCTTCTTCTTCTTCTTCTGTAGTTCTTGTAATGCCAGGTTCTTGAATGTCATCTTCATTGGAATGAGTCACGGAAACAAAAACAACACCAATGATTAATCTTCATATTAAAAAAAACATACTTTTATTATAAACATTATTAGATTGCAAAGGGGCACGCCGTAGCGTAGTGGTTAAGGCACTGAGCTACAAGCCGGAGGGTCGAGGGTTCAAGTCCCGTTGGGGTCAGGATTTTTAAACTGTCCCAAACCCTCTGGCGGCACCATGGCCCTGGGGTCGACTCAACCTCTAACGGAAATGAGTACCAGACGCTTGTTCTGGGGGAAAAGGCGGCCGTCACGCAGGGCTGACAACCCGGCTGACATAAAGTGCCGATTGTCTAGAAAAAGTGGGAGCCTTAACCTCCTACTACCCCAAGGGCCTTCGGGCCTGTTGTGGGATCACTTTACTTTTTATTAGATTGCAAATCCTGTAGATCTTAAGCATATTATATGTTTTGATTTTAAATAATTTCCAATTATTTCAAAATATATTGCTAAAATGTATTATTTTATAATATGCAATTGTGAAAATATAGATAAAGAAGTTAAAATATGTTACCATGAAGGCTGAAATTACATCCATGGTCATGTTCATCAGATTCTGATTCAGACATAATAATATTTGATAAATCAATAAATCTCGAAGAATCACCAGAACTATATAAACATTAATAATACAATAAAAATCTGCATAAGTAATGCCACGAGTGATTTCCAAATTATCGATAATTCACGACTCACGAAGTGAGGAGTGAATTTATCTAGATAATTTGGAAACCAAGAGTGGCATTTGTTAGGACTATTTAACGAATAAAATTAAGCTGTTTACTCACAAATCATTGTTTAACTATAGTTATTTTTAAATATTTATATATTTAATGTAAACGGCGATGTTTGAAAACAAATGAGAAACGATAGGTACGCTTCATCTGCTTCTTTTGTTTATCACTGCAACCAGATCATACTATTTATTGCCAAAGGAACGCAATATTGTAAGAATGCTCTCTAGAGGAGAAAAAAAAATGAAACACATCAAACTGTATATTAATTCATTTCTGATGTCGTATGATGTAAATATGACAATTATATTTTTCTGGATTATTACCTGGGAAAAAATACATTTAAGAAAGTGCAAACAGTGTTTTTTTTTGGTGGTGGTATAATAAATTGCTACAAATGTTTTTATATTAACTCCTGCAAGCGCTATGTTGACATCTAAGCACTATATATACAATCTGATAGCCGCATTTCTTGCAGGCCTAGTCACTGCAAAATAATGGCCAGACCTGTTCAGAATATTAAAAAGGAGGAGTTTTCTTTAATATGGTAAATTTAACACTGATAAATATTTCGTGAAACACGACTCTGATTGGTTGTAAAACAGAAATCGTTGAAACGTGATTGGTCATTGACTCCCATTGGGGCATGAGTTAAATAGTCACGTAAAATTTGTTAAAAACATTAAAAAATACAGCGTTCTAAGCTTGATTCCACCTAGCTGTTGTAAACCAATAAGTGCAACTACAGACGTCCCCCTTGTCCTCCAAGTAGAAGAGCTGTTTCTCTCAGTGATTTTCTAAGAGTCCTCTATATGCCAGAACCTGTAAAACTCGCATATATGCCTGTTGGGCACCAAACAGTTTATCATATTAGCTAACCATTTCTGCACCTAACTTTTTTTTAATGTCACTTGTACCCCTTGTCCTCTGACCACTTTATACAATATACTCGTATATATACATATATATGATAAAAATAAATGCTTGGATGGGATTTGAACCCGGACCTCTGGATTGAACTCCAATGCGCTACCAATTATATATTTTTTTTCTGTGATAGCATTATGGAACAAATGTAACCTTTTTTTCCTATTTCTTGCACTTTGTCTTATTTATAGCGTAAATCTTGACCCCCCCCCCGAACTCAAATCTGGCAACAGAAATACCATATTACATAAGGAGTAGAGAAACAGTTAAAATATGTGTTTTTGCTAGTTGAATGTTTTATAAATTCTAGATGAGTTTTAATACAAATATTATGAATTTGTGGAGAGTCAATTATATTTAGTTCAATAATACTACTCAGATGAAGCATATAACTGCATGAAATTCAATTATATGGTATTTGTAGAATATTCTTCACATTGGTAAAAACCTATATTATGCATAAATTTAACTGAATATTTTAGAATATGTTTTTATTCTTGTTTCACAGTTATACGAAGGATTTTAATAAGCAGGTTACAATTTATTAAATAACTATAGCTTGACAGTGAACACAATTCTTATAAGCCCTTGTGTTTCTCAACGAGGCTTAGGCTTTCTTCCTCTACAGGGGAGAAATTCAACCATACTAATTTAGTTACATTTGCTTTCGGATACATGTCACTGAGTGGTCCGGGGTCAGCGTTCCGCCTCATAGTGACATCTGGAAAACCAAGGTAGCCCTAGGATAGGGATATTCGGTAAATTTTGCTTAGAGGCCTTTTATTCAGGCTTAAGGATCTTTTACGAGCCTGAAAATTTCAGACTCGGGAGCCATTGCTTAAATGTAGTGATAGTATAGTATTTCCTTTACTGTACATATCTTACTACACACACCGGTGTTCTGTTTTTTTTTTCAACTAATCAGCGTCAATACTCGTATCGCCTGCACTGGAGCTGCTATCACCAGCAAAACGATGCTACATAGTGAAACCAATAACAACAATGCTGGTGTAATTTAGGTCCTTCCAAGGTTACAACTAAATCATGTGATCACGGGGAATCCCCGCTCAAGCTAACTAGTGGGAATATTATCTCATTGAATTCTAGCGCATGGCAGTACGACTGCATTTTGTTCGCTCCCAAGCTAGAACTATGGATGGTATATGCACTAAATAATAAATTCTTCAAAACAGCATTTTTTTTAATCTATGGGTGATGGAAATTAAAATAAAATAGTATATTTATTTTCCTAAAATTATATACGAGTTGATAAGCAAAACACTAGCTATTTAGCCACTTAACCAAACTCCTGCTCTCTCTCTCTCTGCATCGATGTTTATTATAATGTTAAAATATTGTAACCTGCCATTCAACTTTTTTTAGCACAAATCGCTATGAGGTTTAATTTAAGATTTAAATTAAAATTCTTTATACCTCACCTCATATCCAGTCTTCTAATTATACCAGTTTCAAAACCTATGTGGTTTCATTTTCATCTGTATATGAAACCACCTACGTTATGAAACTGGTATAATTAGAAGACTGGATATGAGGTGAGGTATAAATAATTTTAATTTAAATCTTAAAATATTGTACTATTCTTAAAAATGAACCAATTGAAGTAATTATTTTTCGTACAATAATTGCCCTATGCTAAAATATTATCTAGAAGAATCGGAAAGATAAGTAATGAAATTATTTCAATGAACGACATGGGTTCAGGAAAGGCCGCTCTACAATTGACTGTATCTTTTCACTCCAACAGTTGATAGAAAAAAGAAGAGAATTTGATCTTGAGAGACACATATTGTTTATCGACTATGAGCAGGCTTTTGATAAAATTATGCGTTCTAAATTATGGAATATATTAAATAATAAAGGATATCCACCTCGTCTAATTAAAACTATAACAAGTTTATACGAAATACAAAATTCGTATAGATAAAGGAAATGGTCCTGGAGAAACTTGCGTAGAAATCAACAGTGGACTTCGACAAGGTTGCCCTCTTTCGCCAATACTTTTTATATATATTTAGATGATATCATTAGTACATGGCAAACTTCTTTAGATGAACATTTTATGATAAACGGTACGAAAATGAACTGTCTTTTATTCGCAGATGACCAGATCATTGTAGCTTCCTCAGAAAATCAACTACAACGATCAGTTTATAAATTATGGAAACTAATAAACAATTATAATTTAAATATATCAACAGAGAAAACAAAGTCAATGGCATTTATTGGAACTCAGCATAAAAGGACAAAAATTGTAATTGGAGCAAACATAATTGAACAAGTAACTCGTTTCAATTATCTGGGACGCATGATATCGTACCAGCAAAATTTGGACATGGAGAAGAAATTGGGAAATTTCAACAGATATGTGGTTCAATAAGAAGATATTTGAGAAATAAGACCACAAGGAAAACTCAATTAAAATTTTACAAAACAGTAGCCGTTCCAACATTAACATACGGGTCTGAGACTTGGCCTTTAACGATCTCTGATAAAAATAAAATTGAGACAATAGAAATGAGATTTCTCAGATCAGTTGCAGGTGTATCTCTAAGAGATCAAAAGAGAAGTCAAGATATCAGAGATGAACTACAAATCTATAATATAAACGAGAAAATACACACAAATAAACGTAATTGGTTGAACATATACAAAGAATGCCAAATAATCGTTTATCAAAACAGCTGCTTCATTATAGGCCTCTAGGCCGAAGAAATGTAGAAGACCAAACGTCGTTGGAAGGACGACCTGTGCCTGCGGCATGTAGTGCGCCGGGGAGCGGAACGGGCCAACAGGCCCATACCTTGATGATGATGATAATAATTGCCTAATATCCAATCGTCTGATTCTGTGATTGTCTGCTAGTTTCCTTCACTCTGTATATAAATAATTTATTCGGTAGAGTTGACTCAGACAGGTTATGATTGAGAATCTTACCGATGAAACTAGATAGAGATTTTTTCTTCATGATTTTCTTCGATCAACTGAATTACTATTGGTTTGAATTTCAATATCAGGACACATTTCATCATTAAACACATTTTCATAATTCACTAAAATGTATAATAGGACATTAATTTGAATTTACCTAACACAATAAATACATGTTAATACATACTCATTTCCATCATCCATCTGCTTACACTACCGCACCAGAACCTCCTTGTATTCTAATTCCTACAGTGTATCTCCCTACCACAAGGAATCCGTAACTGCCGGACATAAGCTTCTTTTAAAATAAATTTAAATGTATTTCTTTGGTAATTAGTCTCTCAGCAATTGATTGTTACTGGTATTTCGTTTTACTAAACGTCAGGGAAACCAGATGTAATGAGAACAATTAAGTCTCGTAAACTGCTATGGGGAAAGATATATGACACGAATAGGGAATGATAGAGGGACATGGAAATCTTGTATATTAATATTAACAATGGTTTGAAGGAGGTAAATTATACAAGGTATAATTGTAAAAAAATCAGGATAGGGATGTACGGTGAGCGTATGTTGGCTCGGCCATCAACCTCCAGGTTCGATAATGCCAAAAAATAATTAGAGATAATTAGTTAATAATATTGACTTGATTCAGTTTAATTTTATTTACATTTGTTTAAATATTAATTTATAATTATTTATTCCATGTAATGACGTATGTAATTTTATGTAGGGCTGGCTATGAAAGACCTGCCCTAGGGCAAAACACTATAGGATAGAATATTTTTTCACTGGTTGAATGGTAGAAAATGCCTTATAAGACTTAAAACTATTAGTATAAATAAATTACTATTATTGTTATTATTATTTTATTTTATTATTTATTAATTTAACAGGGTTCACATCATCTTCCTGCGCCAAATTTATCTACTGTCATTCCCCTCCACATCTCTAAGTCATTCCAATCTCTATCGCCAATCCTTTTCCCCTCATGCTGCTCGATACACCATCAATCCACGTTATTTTTGGCCGTCCTCTTCTTCTACCAAATTATACCCATTCTAATATTCTTCTTAGGAATCTGTCTTCAGATATTCTTTTTACAATACCATAACATTTTAATTGTTTGTGTTTTAAGAAATCCACAACTGTGTTTATTATTTTTACTATTAAAGATTATAGATGTTATATGTCCAAAGACGGGAAGCTTTTGAGATGTGGATATGGAGAAGAATGGAACGTATAAAATGGACAAAGTAAAACATAAGGATGTGTGCTAGAGAGAGTGGGTGAAAGAAGAACAATGCTGGAACTCATAAAGAAGAAGAAAATAAATTGGTTTGGCCACTGGCTAAGAAGAAACTGTCTGCTGACGAATGCCCTAGAAGGAATGGTCAACGGAAAGAAAGTTAGAGGCAAACAAAAAAAGACATTAGATGATAGACAATATTACAATAAATGGTGTGTATGCGGACACAAAAAAGGAACGCTGAGTTAAGAAAAGAGTGGAGAATGCTGAGTTTGCAATGAAAGACCTGCTCTTGGACAGAACACTATGAATGAATGAATGTTCTAAGACTTTAAACGTTTCAAAACAAGATCGGAGTTCTGAAAGCATATAGATGTTTGTTCAATTAAATTAAATTTGTTAATTTTATGAACATTTATTGTAATTTATTTAAAGCAGTGTGCACTGGCAAACCTGCTGGTTACATATTTTCACGGTGCATTCTTTGTGAGGGTCAGATGGTGGAATTCAAGTTACAAATTAACCCTCGTCTCCCTGGCCTCGCATAATTGGAAGCGCAGGGAATTGGCAGATGCTACCAACCCTTCCCGTATTTATTTAAAAAATAGAACATCGTCAATTTTAATTAGAAATGAACAATAACTGTACCTGTTACTGTTCTTCCCACTTTTCTCCTTCCATCATTTACATTTTCTCATAACAGTTCGACTGTTTTTTGTCTTGTATACTCTACTACAAAAATACAAAAGACAGTAGCAACAAATTCTTCTTGTCTAATGTATAAAGTTCGATAATTGTAACACTACATACAACAAGGGAACTGTCAAACATTGCATTCCGAAACCTACCTTGAAATGTCTCCAAGAGAAGCATTGTGATGTACCAAGGTCGTGTCCAAATTATTATCTGCTGTTTTTAACTGCAAGATCCACAAATCGAAGCCAGAATCCAGAAAAGGCAACGAACTATGCGTAGCAGATAGACTCCCCTGCTTGTCTTAGAGCGGAGTGGAGTAAGGTGGGTGCAGCTCGGACGGCAGGGGTAGTGAGATTTATCCAATCCATCAAGTGAGGAGTTGTAATTCTTCACTGTAGTTTAAAGGAGAGATGTGGCGCTGGATTTTAATGCTTTGCCGTTAAAAAGGCAGATATGCTTTTGTACAAAGCCTTGGTACATCACAACGCTTCTCTGGGAGAAATTTTAAAGTAGGTTTCGGCGAGCAGTGGTTGACAGTTCCATTGTAAGTAAAGTTTGACCGAAATCATCATAAGTAATGCCACGAGTGATTTCCAAATTATCGATAAATTCACGACTCACGAAGTGAGGAGTGAATTTATTTAGAGAATTTGAAAATCAAGAGTGGCATTTGTTAGGACTATTTAACGAATAAAATTAAGCTGTTTACTCACAAATCATTATTTAACTATAGTTATTTTAAAATATTTATATATTTAATGTAAATAGCGATGTTTGAAAACAAATGAGAAACGATAGGTACGCTTCATTTGCTTCTTTTGTTCATCACTGCAACCAGATCATATTATTTATTGCCAAAGGATCGCAATATTGTAAGAATGCACCCTAGTGGAGAAATTTATAACCAACATTATAGGTATTAATTCATTTCTGATCTCCTATGATGTAAATATGTCAATTATATTTTTCTGCAACGTCATTTCCTGGAAAATAATTCGTTTAAGAAAGTGCAAACAGTGGTTTCATTTTTTATGGTATAATCAATTGCTACAAATGTTTTTATATTATCTCCCGCATACGCTATCTGCTGACATTCATTCACTATATATACAATTTGGTACTCGTATTTCTTAGAGAGTCAGTCACTGCAAAATAATGCTATGACCTATTCAGAATGTTAAAAAGGAGGTGCTTTCTTTATTATGATAAACTTTAGTTGGTAAATTTTAGGCGAAACACGACTGTGATTGGTTGTAAATAAAAAATCATTGAAATGTGATTGGTCATTGACTCCCATTTGGGGCATGAGTTAAATAGTCATTATAATCTAGACGATCACAATCAGAATTGTAATAAATATCGCACCATAACCTGCTATTTGACATCCCAAACCACTCCTTATTCTATTTCCAATACCGTGTAAAGGCCTACTGCCAGACTCTGGGACTCTCTTTTATTTATTCAATGCCCAAGGTTGTCATGTCAACATTTCTGGTGTTCTCTCCTGGCATTAGCGTAATTGTAACACACTTCTGAGGTTGGAGCGCCTGATAGGCGGGGTTACGCTGCCACGATGATATGACTGATGATGATAGTAGTAGTGCGCCAGGAAAGTCTTAATCCTAAACTTATCTAAGGCGATGATGATTGCGATGACCACATAATGTTCGGGAACCGCTTGAGCCTTAAAGATTCCTGACATTTGCCTTACAGATGAGGAAAAACCCCGACTAAACCCCACCTACAAAACTTGTCCCGACCGGTGATCGAACCTGGGCCCTCTGCGTGACAAGGCTGCACGCTATCTCGAGATCACAGCGGTGGACCTCTGGAACTCCTTACCACATGAGATGAGAGACTCCCGGACTTCAGCTTCCTTTAAAAGAAATTTAAAATATTTTTTTTTATAATTCGCCTCCCAGAAGATTAATAATTAATCAATTATTGATGGTTTATCATCTTTCGTTTCTCTACAAATATTTACTTAATTCATTTTAATCAAGTATAGGTATTAATTTCTATAATTACGTTCTATGTTAATGATCGTACGTAATTTTTGTGTGTGTGTGTTTATATATATATATATATATATATATATATATACTGTTGAATGGAAGAGAAGGCCTTTTATGGCTTTAACTTGGCCAGATTAAATTAATAATAATAGTAACAATTATATATAATTAATAAATTATATATTATTAATAATAATATTATTATAGTTTATGGTTTTCTAGCTCAAATTTCCCCTTTTTCATTTCTAAAATTATTAAACAATTTGACTTAATATTTCATTACATTTCTTACTATTCCTATATGAAATACAGATACAGGGTCTGTCTCATTTTAAAAGAAGTAGGCTTAGTTGATAATAATCACTGCCCTTTGCATATTTTTAAGTAAAATAAACTTCATATGAATTTTGTATTATTTGAAACTTTATACAGATGACACTGTTAGTTTTGTGAAAAGTGGTGCCTGAATAAGCTATTAAATGGACATAGTCCTAAAATTTATTTTCATATTTACAGTAGTTTTAATTTTTGGCCAGAAATAGTTACTTGAGTTGCAAGGCCTGAAAGTCAGGATTTTACAGATGATTTCATAATATGTTTACTCTGAGACAGGAATTTCGAAACATTATTTTATTTCCCATTGTTTCGTTATTTTTAATACATGTGCTTTTATTCCGTTCTTATTCGAACGGTTTAATGTCTATGATCACATTACGACTATTATTTTTAATGACTATTTAACTCGTGCCCTAAATGGGAGTCAATGACCAATCACGTTTCAATGAATTTTGTTTTACAACCAATGACAGTCGTGTTTAACCTTGCTGTATATCGAATTCTCTTTACCACCTCCTGTTTTTGTGATAAAGAAAGCTTCTCCTTTTTAATAATCTGAACAGGTCAGAGCATTATTTTGCAGTCACTGACTCCTCAACAAATACATTTAACATAGCAAATAATGAACAGATTCCTTCGAACTACATATTTGATAACTGTGTGTTCAATAATTGTGTTTTTAAATAATGATTTTACTGAGTTGTTTGCTAAAAATATACTAATACCTATAATATTAGTTACAATATTCAGTTTGTTGTGTTTGATTTTTTTCTCTACTATGGTGCATTCTTACAATATTGCGATCCTATTTGACAAATAATATGATCAAGATGCGATAGATAAACAAATGAAACATAACCTCACATTTCTGATTTGTTTTCAAATATCGCCGTTTACATTAAATACATACATATTTTAAAATAATTATATTTACATAATAATTTGTTAGTAAACAGCTCAATTTTATTCGTTAAATAGTCCTAACAAATGTCACTTTATTTCCAAATCCTCTAGATAAATTAACGAGTCACGAAGTGAGACTCGTGAATAAATTTATCGGTGATTTGGAAATCATTCGTGACATTACTTATGACTATTTAACTCATGCCCCAAATGGGAGTAAATGACCAATCACTTTTCAATGATTTCTGTTTTACAACCAATCAGAGTCGTGTTTCACGAAATATTTATCAGTGTTAAATTTACCATATTAAAGAACGCTCCTCCTTTTTAATGTTCTAAACAGGTCTGACCATTATTTTGCAGTGACTGAGCCTCTAAAAAATACGGCTACCAGATTGTATATATAGTGCATAGATGTCAACACATAGCGCTTGCAGGAGTTAATGTAAAAACATTTGTAGCAATTTATTATACCACCAAAAAAAGAAACCACTGTTTGCACTTTCTTAAATGTATTTTTTCCCAGGTAATAATCCAGAAAAATATAATTGTCATATTTACATCATACGACATCAGAAATGAATTAATATACAGTTTGATGTGTTTCATTTTTCTCCACTAGAGAGCATTCTTACAATACTGCGTTCCTTTGGCAATAAATAGTATGATCTGGTTGCAGTGATAAACAAAAGAAGCAGATGAAGTGTACCTATCGTTTCTCATTTGTTTTCAAACATCGCCGTTTACATTAAATATATAAATATTTTAAAATAACTATAGTTAAATAATGATTTGTGAGTAAACAGCTTAATTTTATTCGTTAAATAGTCCTAACAAATGCCACTCTTGATTTCCAAATTCTCTAGATAAATTGGAAATCACTCGTGGCATTACTTATGATAATGATAAGGATGATGGTGGTGGCCGGATGATATATTATTGGTAGCGCACTGGAGTTCAATCCAGAGGTCCGGGTTCAAATCCCATCCAAGCATTTATTTTTATCATATATATGTATGTATGTATGTAGGCCTATATATATATATATATATATATATATATATATATATATATACATATTGTATAAAGTGGTCAGAGGACAAGGGGTACAAGTGACAAAAAAAAGTTAGGTGCAGAAATGGTTAGCTAATATGATAAACTGTTTGGTGCCCAACAGGCATATATGCGAGTTTGACAGGTTCTGGCATATAGAGGAGTCTTACAAAAACACTGAGAGAAACAGCTCTTCTACTTGGAGGACAAGGGGAACGTCTGTAGTTGCACTTATTGGTTTACAACAGCTAGGTGGAATCAAGCTTAGAACGTTGTATTTTTTTAATGTTTTTAACAAATTTTATGTGACTATTTAACTCATGCCCCAAATGGGAGTCAATGACCAATCACGTTTCAATTATTTCTGTTTTACAACCAATCAGAGTCTTGTTTCACGAAATATTTATCAGTGTTAAATTTACCATATTAAAGAAAGCTCCTCCTTTTTAATATTCTGAACAGGAATGACCATTATTTTGCAGTGACTAGAGCCTGTGAGAAATACGGCTATCAGATTGTATATATAGTGCATGAATGTCAACACATAGCGCATGCAGGAGTTAATATAAAAACATTTGTAGCAATTGATTATACCACCAAAAAAAAAACCACTGTTTGCACTTTCTTAAATGTATTTTTTCCCAGGTAATAATCCAGAAAAATATAATTGTCATATTTACATCATACGACATCAGAAATGAATTAATATACAGTTTGATGTGTTTCATTTTTTCTCCACTAGAGAGCATTCTTACAATATTGCGTTCCTTTGGCAATAAATAGTATGATCTGATTGCAGTGATAAACAAAAGAAGCAGATGAAGCGTACCTATCGTTTCTCATTTGTTTTCAAACATCGCCGTTTACATTAAATATATAAATATTTTAAAATAACTATAGTTAAATAATGATTTGTGAGTAAACAGCTTAATTTTATTCGTTAAATAGTCCTAACAAATGCCACTCTTGATTTCCAGATTCTCTAGATAAATTCACTCCTCACTTCGTGAGTCGTGAATTTATCGATAATTTGGAAATCACTCGTGACATTACTTATGGTAATATGACATAGTTAGTAGCTATAAAGAAATGGTCATATCATTCAAATTTAAACCCAGTACTTGCCTTGACAATTGATGAAAACCAAAATTAAACTCGGACAGGGGTTGAATCCGGGACATTTCTTGAGCAAAATCGTTTATTACCATATTTTGATAAGAACTGCAGTCGATTTGATATGCAACTGGTAAGGAAAGTACAAGGTTTAGAAGTAGACCCTTACAATGATTGGAACTTGCGTGCAACATAAGGTAGATTTGAGTCGATCTTCAAACGAATATTTTTTTTATTTGTGTAATAATAATGTGGAATGTACGCGGTTCGTGCCAGACTTGTCTGGGATGATGACGTCATCATTTAGTTTACGAGTTGACGGTATTATAAATAACCCCCCACTTGTAGAGTTGGAAAAAAAAAAAAATATTCCGTGTAACAAGCCAAGCAAGTGGCGAAACACTGGTTTGTTAGCCATGTTTCCGTTATCAAACATTGTTGCCAACTTTTTAAAGTAAGATCACATGATTATTATACTCCCAATTTATATGAAGGATCTAAATCACAAATTTAATCTGGACAACTTCCTAAGAGATTATTTTTTATCAGTTTTATTTTGTGTAATATGTGGAATCTGCGCGATTCGTTCCAGACTAGTTTGGGATGATGTCATCATTTGGTTTACCCGCCTCCGGACAGGTTCGTTATCAAAACTTTATCAACCCATTTTCCACTACCATCTCCTGAAATGTGTAGGCCTAACAGAAATTCTAAATCACTCTGTATAAAATGCTTCTTACGTAAAAATATTGCTATTAACTAACTCGCTGGCAGTATCGAACCCGGAGGTTCATGTACTTGCGGTCATAAGCTTCTCATACATTCTTATCCTAAAGTAATATTTTTCTAATCATACCCTGTACAATTCAGGTCCCTCAAAGTATGCTTAATGTTATTTTTTAATTTATTCTTGGACTTCATAGTGGAAGCTTTCCCTCCAGTTTCCTGATGTGTGCTTTCCATATGGTTTTCCTACAAGAAATCTCCATGCCCCTCTTTCATTCTCTATTCGTGTCACGTGTCCTGTACTTCGCAGTCCTGCACTTCTTAGCCTAACTATTATCATTGCATCTGTATCCCATAAACATCACGTGGTTCACTGTATAAAATTAAGAAAACAATTATAACAAGAGTTCATTTTCATTCTTTCGCTCCTGCTGATTGTGGGGCTACCAAGCTCCGTATGTATTCGCAAGTTCAAATAGAATAATGTTTTTTTAAGATCGTAAATATTGTGGCATCTTCTTTAATGACGTTCAATTGAAATTAAATTCATTTAGACAATTTTGTGGAACAATACAGAGAACATTGAAATATATACTACAAAAACAAACATTACTGGAAGAAGTTCTATAAAGTGATTGCATTGGCACTGCTTCTATATAGTAGTGAGAACTGATAATTGACAGCAGACCAGTAAAACAAATAGAATCTTCAGAAATGAGGTTTCTTCGATTTGTGGCAGGTTGTACGTTGTTAGATAATATTAGGGTAGGGTGGGGCTATTTTGCGCATTTCAAATTTAAATCAGTATTATAATTATCTTTTAAAAAATTGGTATGTTTAATTACTCTATAATTAAAGCTTATTTACTTACCTATATAATATAATATTAATCATCCTTAAATACTAGTATAACACTGAATAAAAAAAACTTATACAATTGTCTGTACTATACACCTTATGTAAACACAGTGGGGCTAATCCACGCATGTAGAGGGGCTACTTCGCGCACTAAACTTATCATCATAAACAATTATCACACGTAAATTGTTTCTTCCCAACTGCACCCACACACAGTTCGTGGAACGAATTCATACATTTATTGACAGCTGATCCACTCTCCCATTCTTAAAGACTTCTCAGAGAAGTATCTCGGTTCACATAAAGAGCATGACACATCCTTCATCCGTCTCGTTATTTGGAGGCAACTGAGTCTGTCCGTAGAACCTGTATAGAAGCTGTTTGAAAAAGGCCATCTACACAAGAGGAAGGCAAATTTCACAGTTAATGAGGCCGCGGAAGGAAGTGCAGGAGGGAGAACAGATCACGTGGCATTACTCATTTCGCTCTTGATCTTCAAGTGAGAATAATATCTAATCGGAAAACTGGAAGACTTCTCTACTCATTTCACCAACAGACTACAGTTTTAGCGCCCTTTTAGCTGTTATTTCCACATTCGAGTCGGACATCAAATGTTTCGAAGTCCGCTTAGGCTGGCGTTTAGCTCTGCAGGCAAGTTTATTTATTCGTTTATTATTTTTTGTAAGGGATGTAAATTTATTGTTGGTCCGTTGTCGTAGATTCACAAGTAAAAGAACCTCAAGCCTTAAATGAGAGGCATAAGAGCAAACTTTACCGGCCCATTGGTGCCCAGTTTTGAACTTCACGCTAATGACCAGAATTGTTAAAGAGCGTATGTGAATGAAATATTACGGCTACTAATTTACATTTTCTCCTCCTCCATGGCATGGAGAGCCTAGATGACCCTTAGCCTACCAGCCGACTGCTGGGTTCATATCCACATGTGTTAATCATAGAGAATAACGATAATCCTGCCAGGTGTCACATGTGGTCAGCATGTCAGGCACCCCAGTCGCCAAAGCTGGTTTTCTCAATCTGCAACCGCTACTAATTGTAGCTACCCACATTTGTAAAGATGCTGGGTGGGCACTGGACCCATACTGACCGAAATTCCAATAACTTTTTTTTTTCGTGGGGATTGGAACCGCTTAGCAACGAGGCATAATGCCTTACGACGCTCAGCTACGAGGGGCACATACTACTTCTACTAATTTTAATTAACGTAATGTGTTAGTAACTCAATTTTTATACAAAATGTGTCTTAATTTAGTGCGTAAAATGGCCCCATCATCGGTGCGCGAAGTAGCCCCATATTACAATACGTTAATAAAATGTTTATTATGCTCAAGTCACTTAAGTATCAATATCTGCTGTTTTTAAATTAATATTCTAAGACCATAACCTACATGCAGCTCTATTTTAAAGCTAAAATAATTTCAAAAGCGAATGTTATAGCTTAATAATTGAGACTGTAATGTTATTCAAACAGGTAAGAAGACGGAATACGGTTTACCTCGCACAACAAAAGAATTTTTCTCGGAAAAACGGTTCTATTCACAAAAAAAATATTTTCACTACTGAAGGGGTGACAAAACGGGATTTTTATAAATACCTACTTCGACCTTCAATAGACCAAGGTATAGCTGTCAGAGTCAATGACACTATCAGTGCGTGAAAAAGCCCCATGCGTAAAATAGCCCCCTGGTACCCTAAGATACATAGGCATCAGGAATGTACTGAATGTACAACCTATTACAGCAATGATTTAAACATATAGGACTAATTGGAGAGACTATGCTCAACTAGAAAAGCAAAAGCCGTCCTGAACTATAATCCTATAGGAAAAAGAAGTGTTGGCGTGACCAGTTTTAAGCCGCAACTCGCCAAAAGGCCTAAACCTTGATGTCGATGATGTCCTTCGGAAGAGAAGCAAAGTCGCAGTCTCGTGTCATAGGCCTATATTTATGCAAAGTGTTTATATCCCTGGATAAAAGTAGGATAATGCATTTGAAATGTTTGTAGAGTTTAAAAAATAAATATCAGAATGATTTGACCGATTTCCTGCTGAAGGCATTTATTTTTTATTTAACATGATGGAACTCTGATGTCATAAGGGGGCAGGGTCATTTAAAACTGATGAGAAATTAAGTGGGGGGAGGGAGTAAGAGGGGAGGGTCGATGCACTGAGCCCACCTTGTGACCTCACAGCATAAAGATGTCTTCATGGGTGGTTCAGGGGTATCAAAAACTAATATCTTCTAATCATATCTTCTTTTATCTACCTTTATATATTTTAATGTCCACCGCTGTGGTCTCGAGGTAGCGTGCTGCCTTGTCACGCAGCGGGCCCGGGTTCGATCCCGGTCGGGGCAGTTTTTCTGGGTGAGGTTTTTATCGGGGTTTTTCCTCACCTATAAGACAAATGTAAAGAAAACTTTAAGGCCCAAACGGTCCCCGAAATCATATGGCCATCATCATCATCAACATCCTTATTATCATCATCATAATCATCCTTCACAGGTGTGGAAAGCAACGGGAAGCTACCACACCTACACAATTCCCTAGTAAAGCTGAAAGCATAGCATGAAAATGCTATGATTGCAGTGAAGGACCTGCCTTCGGGCAGAATTACTATGGATGGATATATTTTAATATATATTTCGGTCATTAAGAAATCTTTATAGTATAAATATTTCATGATTATCAAATGAGGTTAAAATTACTATTTAGTTTATTTTTATAAAACAACATTTTATTGTTAGGAATCAATCAATCTCATGGTCTTGAAGCCAGAGCGTCTGACTCATGGTCCCGGTTTCGATTTCCGGTCAGACCACAGGATTTTTTCTTTAAAGATAATTATTCCTGTCTTCGCTTGGGGTCTGGAATTTAGTGGAGTTTAGATTTAATGACTTCGTTTTCATTTACCATCCACCTTATCATCTGGGCAATTTAACTCTCCCTTCTAACTTAAAAAGTGGATTACAATTTTGCCAACTTCAAGAGAGAATGTCAGAAAAGAATATCTGATGGCACTGGGGGGGGGGGAAGTACATTATTTTCATACTGTAGATCCTATTATTTGTTAGGGACTTACAACGGCTGGAATTAAAATTCGTATAGTGTTCACGAGGATGTATACACATGAATGATTTAGACATGAATTACGTAAGTAAATGTAAGACACGCTACCACTAATTTGTACTATAGGATAATATAGGTGAATTCCACGTAAAATTTAACTTTCCACATGAAAATTAAAGTTTCCTCCCTGCTTCCCAAAATGGAAATGGACTATTAGAACCATTTCCCAAAATTTTGTAGAATGTGAACAAACTCATACGTTACAAAGAATTGAGGGGTCTGGTGAGAGAGGGAGCTAAGCCACTTTGAAAAGAAATGGAAATAATTAGTGTTATTTATATTAAAATTTTTATTTTTCCTTTTGCACAGTTTATATAACAGTAAGCTAAAGAAGATAGAAGTTACCCCCTTATTGTACAAACAATTTCGTAATACAATGCTTTATAAAACTTTTTTTCTCAAAGAGGCATAGCTCTCTCTCTCTCTCTCTCTCTCTCACACACACACACACACACACACACACACACACACACACACACACACACACACACACACACACACACACACACAAAAGACCCCTCAATTATTATTTATTTTAATTCAAACTCCTTCACCACACAGAAGTGTTAATTGTTACGTTATTTACCTTTATTCGTATAATTAGTGACTAAATATAATTCTCAAAGCATATATTTTGTAACTCATATATATATATATATATATATATATGGCATGTTAAGAAAAAAAATGCTCGGACGGGGGGGGGGGATGAATGTTTGTAATGGACATGCTCGGTAGCCTAATCAGTAGCGCACTGGGATATAAATCCAGAGGTCCGGATTCAAGTTCCGTCCGAGCATTTATTTTTCTTATCATGCTGCCATATTAAGCTTGCATTGCTCAATGTTAAAAAATTAATTATAACATATATATATATATATATATATATATATATATATATATACACGGGTGTGTGTGTGTGTGAGATTTTATTTTGTTGTATTTGTTACGTCAGTTATCATGAAATTCACCTATAGTAAACACAGTTAGTTTAGTAGGCCCATCGCGGGGGAGTGGTTTGATCTAGAGGTAACAGATTTAAATCTTATCTTTGTGTATCGACACGTAACTTATATCTTGTCTTGTGCTGTCTTCGATTTAACGTATAAAATAAAGACCCGCTGTTGTGTATCTGTGTAATGTGTGGTTCACAATTTGTTGCTCTCAGCTTACACGTGATCCTAACAGGCTTGTAACCCCATGGGGATAGAATCCTACAAAATATTAATGTATAATGTAATAAACAGGGCTAGCGGCCCTTCAAGTGCAGTATGACCTGAATGTAGAAACGATGTAAACAACACTTGCATGAACAACGGACTGAAGCAAAAGGAACACAAAGTCAAGACGGGACCAGGCACAGTTATGTGTTGCAAAAATTGTATAATGCAGCAGACAGATACAATTGTACAATAAAACAACAGTATTGTCGATGCTAACAAACACAGTGAAACAAACATAAACAAAACAATGCTCACTTTATAAGTCTGCCAATACCAGTAATACGTGTATCAAAAGTGAAATGAATGTTACTCCCTGAACGTAATACACAGTCGACACTCCGCAGGACCGCATACCGCTTTCCACCTCTGCGTTGCATTATCGCCTCAGTATGTTGGTTGTCCAGTCGCTCGCTTTGTTTTCCCGCAGCTGTTATATTTAGTTAAATATAATTAAATACAAAGATGCCGACTACCGCCACTATAATAATTCCGCATGTTAATTATTGTCAAGCATTGTCGCGCGGCACCCGCTTTTATATAAACGGACAACCATCATAGTGAGGCGATAATATCTAACCTGCAAGCGTTCGCTTTCGTGTATAATCCGCTAACCCTGGTGCTGAAAAACAAAAATTAAGTTTGAGATATGAACAAATGTTTAAGATCTTGGAACAGTTAGTGTTTGTCGCGTAACCAGTTTGTTTCCATAAACAGGAGATTGAAAAAATGAAGGTGGGGATAATTTGAAGCAATTAAGTGACGCCAGGAAGCGGAGAGATTTCCGGACAGATACAATAATTATAAGTTTTACATTAAACGCCGGGTTTTATTGAATACAAAAATAATACTTAAACTATAATATGCTTTAGATAAGATTCAATGTTAATCAGTCTGTGGAATACGATCCGTGTCTTGATAAGGTCTTCGTCTTGTTTCATTTACTTAGTGTGGTGGAGTAAGGTCGTGTGGCCTTCTGTTCCACTCACCAGGACAAAGATACGTTACATTCAGTTACTAAAATCACAATAATATTACATACTAATGATTATCTGACCAAACTGAACAATAGTAAAAATAATACAATAAAGTTAAAGACAATTAAATTGAAAACCAATAAAATAATATATACACAATTGAAGAACATCTCTAATTACTATATATATATATATATATATAATATATATATAATATATCCATCCATAGTAATTCTGCCCGAAGGCAGGTCCTTCACTGCAATCATGCTATGCTTTCAGCTTTACTAGGGAATTGTGTAGGTGTGGTAGCTTCCCGTTGCTTTCCACACCGGTGAAGGATGATGATGATAATGATAATAAAGATGATGGCCATATGATTTCGGGGACCGTTTGGGCCTTAAAGTTTTCCTGACATTTGTCTTACAGGTGAGGAAGAACCCCGATAAAAACCTCACCCAGAAAAACTGCCCCGACCGGGGATCGAACCCGGGCCCGCTGCGTGACAAGGCAGCACGCTACCTCGAGACTACAGCGGTGGACATATATATATATAAACGAAGAGTAATAAATTGTAATGAATTAATCTATCATTTATGTATTGTATTGGTCTATATAAGACATTAGCTAATACCCGGCATGTGTTGCTACGCCTAAATAAAATGAGTATTAGAGGTTATTAAATTGTATGGTACACGCTGAGACGAACCAAACATGGCGGTTGCTAGTCAGTTTTTAAATTCGAATTTAAAGTAAACCTCCACTTGTAATTGTCGGATTTGACTCATTTTTTGGATAATACCTACCTAGGTTTATTTTAATTCTGAAACGCCGAAAATTGTGACCGCTAGAACAATTTTTAAATTTTCTCTTGAGGTAAACTTCAACACCTATTGGTTTTAGAGGGCCCAGTTGTGAATCTATACCATCCAGTGACCCACTCACTCACACAAAAAAATTCATCAAAATCGGTCCAGTCGTTCAGACAGTTTTTAATTTCGGGTTTTAAGTAAACCTCCACTTCTAATTGTCGGATTTAGCTCATTTTGTACAATACCTACCTCGGTTTATTTTAATGGGATATACTGAGTTTCATTGTGAAACATCGAAAAAAGTGACCGCTAGAGCGATTTTTTTTTCAATTTTCACTTCAGGTGAACCTAATGGTTTTAGAGAGTCGAATTGTCAATCTACGAGTAAACCATCGGGAGACCCAATCAGACACACACAGAAAATTTCACCAAAATCAGTCCAGTCGTTTAGTAGTAGTTCAGTGACAAACACATATACAGAAGAATTATATACATGCAAATATTAAGGTAGAAATATTGATAAATCTTAATACAATTTTTATTAAATAAAGGGAAAAAATCATTGTTAAAATACTATTGGTATGATATTTCTGTTAGTTAATCTTGTTTTCAGTTTGTTTCTGAACAGTGATAAAGTTTGGCAGTGTCTGACATAGGGTGGAAGAGAATTTCA
The DNA here is from genome assembly GCA_030220185.1 of Diploptera punctata. Lineage (NCBI taxonomy): Eukaryota > Metazoa > Arthropoda > Insecta > Blattodea > Blaberidae > Diploptera > Diploptera punctata. The sequence continues at coordinate 3,329,560 of JASPKZ010008378.1, forward strand.
TGTTCTGACAAGACAAACTGTAAAATAGGTAATGTGATGAGGAGAGATATAAAAGACAGTGTGTTGATGGGATGGTGTGCCTAATTTATGTGTATCATAGAGTCTAACGAAACGATGTGATAAATAATTAGGTGATGGCGTGTGTAATATTTTATAGAGAAGAGATAGGGAATGAACAGTTCTACAATCTTGTAGACGAAGCCATGACAATTGTTCCAGGGATGGTGACGTGATCAAATCTGCGAATACCACAAATAAAATATATGCAAGAATTATGAACAGTTGAAGTGTTTGGGTAAGATGATTTTTTGTTCCATCGAATTGTTATATAATTTAAAATTAGTTTTCTTGACCGTTTAGTATTATCCAGGAGTAATTATTGGTAATATGTTACTAAAAGAAGATAGATGATCCCACTATAAGGAAGAATTAATTCAATTGAAGGTGGAATACTAACCTGGATGTGCCAATTTTTCCCCTCTAAATATCTATAAGCATCGCAGTTATAATGAGCCAATACTAACAATCTTTCTTTCAAAATGTGTGGGTTTCTAATGCCACCCACTGCACTTTACGTGTTTCGGGTTCCGCGCTGGGCGGATAGATGACATTAATGTGGTCTACTTTAAATTCACGCGCCACTTAGGCAGACCACTTTACGTAGATGGTGTTTTCTTGTATATTGTACAGAGAGGAGTGTGTGTTTATGTGTTTGTGTAGAGTAAAGTGTGCTGTATGAGAGATGATGATGAAGAGAAGGGAGAAGGTGAGATCCGATGCTAGCCTACCCATGTCGAAAAAAACCAAGGGGAGTCCAGACTTATCAACAGTACTACATGACTTCTCATCTTTTGTACTCCGGAGGGATTTGTAATTTAATGCAGGATCCTGATGCAAAATCTAGCGTTAAAAATTGTACATCACCACCCCTCGGACAATAGTGTTTATATAGTTTTTACAATGACGAAGTGCTATAAGACAAAACAGATCTTGTAAGAAGTTCATATATAACAGTTTTATTTTTGAACATTGTAAAATATTTTTAAGTCTGTCTCTTAAGACCACATGAAATCATATATTAACAGAAAATGAACGTTTTTTTATTCCAAAGATGATATCACATTTACTTTTAATTTATGATCTAACAAGAGAACCATTGCTTGCCGAAACCTATCTTGAAATTTCTCGCAGAGAAGCGTGTCCGAAAAAAATAGGCCTACTACCTTTTAATAAAAAAGCACAAAAATCGAACCTAGAAAACCACCAATAGCATCCCAGCAGGTGGACTCCCTGCATGAATAAAAGGGGAATGGAGTGATGCGGACGACAGGTAGTGAGGATTATCCATTCTACCGTATTAATTCCTTATAGTGTAAACAAATGATTTGGTGCTGGAGTTTTTAAGGCTAGCAGTTAAAAACGGTCGATACCTTTTGGACAGGACCTTGGTACATCACAACGTTCTCTCGATGAAATGTCAAGTTTTCGGCATGTAATGGTTGACAGTTCGCTTGTAAAAAGGTAAAGGTATCCCACTTGGGGTAGTAGGAGGTTGTCAGCCCTGCGTGACGGCCGTCTTTACCCCCAGAACAAGCGTCTGGTACTCATTTCCGTTAGAGGCTGAGTCGATCCCAGGGCCATGGTGCGCCAGAAGGTTTGGGTCAGTTTAAAAACTCCTGACCCCACCGGGACTCGAACCCTCAACCTTCCGGCTTGTAGCGCAGTGCCTTAACCACTACGCTACGGCGTGCCCGTGTGGCACGTAAAAATACCTAAAAAATGAGAGGTTAAACTCAGTTAATGGAATGTAATTATTATTATTATTATTATTATTATTATTATTATATAGAACATCGGTTGATTAATGTCTTTGATATCATCCGATTCCCAATAGCCAATTTTGTCGATCCATCAAATGTCCTGGTTGTAGATGTTTCTCCTTTGTGTAGCCTATAAATATATTCCCTGACTCCAGGAGGTTTTATTTCTTCTTCTGCCTCGTCTTCCCTCAGGTTTCCATTCCAAAACAGATTTTGGTAGCTGATTCTCTTCCATTCGCTGGATATGTCCGTACCATCTTAATTGCTGAGTTTTAATATAATCTAAAATAGTGTCTTCAATCTTCATTTTCTCCCTTATAACTAAGTTCGTAATTTTTCCTCTTCTTGAAATTCTTGCTGCCCTTCGTATAAAATCAATTTCCGTTGCCAAAGTATACTTATTTGTTTTTGTTGTTAATGGCCAAAGTCCTGCTCCATAAGTAATTATGCTTTTAACAATAGTATGATATGTATTAATTTTATTTTTATTACTTATATTTTTATCTAGCAATTGCATATTTTCCTTTATTATTTATATTTCTTATTTCCTCTTCATAACTCCCATTTTTATTTATTTTAATTCCTAAATATGTGACCTCACTACAAGATTTTGTTTCTCCAGTCTCCAAAATTAAGTTTTGTTCTGGTTCACCAATTGATAAATATTTTGCATCATTTTGTATTATAAAAATAATATAATAATAAAATTATTATTATTATTATTATTATTATTATTATTATTATTATTATTATTAATGCTATTACGTATTAGGTAGTCTTTTGTTAGCCCAAGTTCTCAAAAAAGTTTACTTGAAAATATATAAAACTGCTATTGTTTCAGTTATATGAATACCAATCATGGACTCTTACTTTAAGGTAGCAGAGAATATTACGAGTGTCTGAAATTAAATTTCTTATGAAATTTTTTGGACGCAAAAGAGACTAACAGACAGATAAATGGAGAAGACTACGGGGTGAATCATAAATATGGCTATACGTTTGATCGCATTGTGTGATGAAAATATTATCATTACAGGAAATATGAAATTACCGTTGGAAAGGCAATTATTCAAATTACAACAATGGAATAAAACAAAACAGTGTAGAACTTACGTCATTAGTCAAAATGACATTGAATATGCAACAGCAAATTACAATTGCTGCATGGGCAATAACGTATGCTAATGATCGTGAGGCCGCAAGACGTGAGTTTAACGTAGCATTGCAGCCATCGACTGTGGGGAAGTGGAGAAAACGACTGCTGGAAACGGGAAGGATGCAGGAAATGAAACCTGTTAGGAATGCGAATTTTGGATGAGACTGTTAATGGTGATCGGTATAGTGATATCCTTAGACAAATTGTCCTTCCGGTAATGTAAAGTGCTGAACATGAACAATGTTTATTCCAGCAGGATGGTGCGCCTCCTCACTGTGCAGTTGCGGTGAGGGAAATTTTGGATCATTCGCAAAACAGGTGGGTGGGAAGAAGAGACCCCATTGAAAGGTCAGCCCGTTCCCCTGACTTCACAGCATGTGACTATTAGTTGTGGGGTTATTTAAAGGAAAAGGTTTATGCCCGGTCCCGCGCCGTAGCCGAGCGGTTAAGGTAGGAAGCCTTGGCGCAGAGCTATGGGACTTGCGCTGGTTCGAGTCTCCATGGGGAAGACATTTTCTCATGGTATTTCGGCCAGTATGGGACCGGTGCCCACCCAGCATCGTGAGGCAATTGGGTAGCTACAATAAGTAGCGGCTCCAGGTTGAGGAACCAGCTATAACGGCTGGGGGACTCGACATGCTAACCACATGTCACCCCTACACTGGCTGTTGATCATCTACCTCTGTGATTAACACATGTGGATGTGAAGGGCCAGCAGCCGGCTGGTAAAAGGGCAACCGCTGAAAAGTGGAAAGACCCTCAATCGGAAGGTTTATGCCCGGAAACCTCAAGACGACAACATGCTGAAATTAATGATTGAGGAAGAAATTAGAGCTATTCCTCTAAACATGTAGACTACCATAACTCAATGAATGACTTCCCAAAGCGTTGCCAATTATGCTTGGATACAAACGGCGAACAGTTTGAAGCAATAAAGTGACTTGCTTAGTGTTGTTGTAAGTGATTTGTTTTGTTCTATTGTTGTAATTTGAAGGATTCCCTTTCCAATGATAACATCATATTTCCTTTAATAATAATATTTTCGTCACAAAATGTGATCAAACATATAGCCATATTTCTGAATCACCTTGGTAAAAATTAGATACGGGAGGCCAGATGTAATAAGAACAGTTGTCTCATAGACTACGATGGGCAGGACACGTAACACGAATGGGGAATGAAAGAAGGACATGGAAACTCTTGTAGGAAAACCAGAGGGAAAACGCCAAGTAGGTAGGGCAAGAATGAGGTGGGAGGATTACATTAACTATTAAATTATACAGCTAATGTTTGGAAAACTTTAGCTCAGGTTAAGGACATATGGAGAGCTTATGTCTGCGTGATCATGAACCTATGGTTTCGATGGCGCGAGTGAATTATTATTATTTTATTATTATTATTATTATTATTATTATTATTATTATTATTATTATTATTATTATTATTATTATTATTATTATTATTGGCCACCTCTGCCTTGTCACGCAGCGGGCCCGGGTTCGATCCCCGGTCGGGACAGTTTTTCTGGGTGAGGTTTTTATCGGGGTTTTTCCTCACCTGTGACACAATTGTCAGGAAAACTTTAAGGCCCAAACGGTCCCCGAAATCATATGGCCATGGTCATCATCCTTATCATCATCATCATCATCCTTCACCGGTGTGGAAAGCAACCTACAATTCCCTAGTAAAGCTGCAAAAGCATAGCATAAAAATACTATGATTGCAGTGAAAGACCTGCCCTCGGGCAGAATTACTATGGATAATAATAATATAATTTATTATTATTATTATTATTATTATTATTATTATTATTATTATTATTGAACATCCTTCTGAGGTGTAATAAAACATTCAAAGGTTCAAATATTCACCAATTATGCTACAATATTTTACTGAATCTCATTCATAAAAGTAATTTTTATTTACAAAATCATGTTGCTAATTGTATAAATATGACATGTTTTAAACAAAACGTGTTGCAAGCATTTTATTAATGGAATGATTTTGGACCAAGAATATATAATAAAGTAATTACAAATTATCGAGGACGGCTCCGTGCCATAAGTTGTTAGACACTAGCTGTCCTCTTCTGGGTGCCGAGTTCGCGTTTTTTTTTTCACTCCATGTTCGTGGTGAAAAAATCGGAGAGAGGACAGTTTTTTTTTCACAGTTTCTCCCATTTTCCTCTGACAAAAACTTATTCCTCCTCTTCTCCATACTCGTGTCATCCGTTTATTTCTCTATGATGTTGCGAAAGGCCTGGTCAGCTTGTATCTTTCAGTAGTAAGGGCTTCATGTTATCTCATCTCTCAACCTGGTGTTCGCCACTTGATGAAGAATCCAAATTTAAGAAACTGAAGTTAGCCTATTGTACGTTCGAAGAACAAAATTCTTACTGAATATTAATTAAAATGTACTACATATTTATTATGGAAATAACATTTACAACATTTATTATAATTTTTTTTAACTTTTCTTTGAAATCCTCTCCTAGCACGATCATTTTTTCTTACAGAGAAAAAATCATACACAGACTTATTTCTTCTACAGAAATTCACATTCAAACAAAACATAAAATAATAAATAAGTAAATTGAACTCAAAATAGTATTATTATTATTATTATTATTATTATTATTATTATTATTATTATTATTATTATTATTATTATTATTATAAATTTATATAATGTTCAAAAATAGAAAAAATAAGAAAATGTCATACGAGAAAAAAATAATATTAGTTATTCAGTAGTAGATTTTATAATTTATTTTACTGAAGTACGTAGCGATATACTTTTTTCCAGGACCAGGTTGCCAGCCTGACACCTAACCCCCAGACACGGAGCACGGAGGACGGCGTCCCATCCTGTTAGCTACAGTCTATTACGACTGCAGTCAGGGAGCACGACGAGAACGTAGGATTGGGACTTGCTGGCAGAGCTGCTAAAAAAAAGTCGCAGTGGCATTTCTCGAGATTTATTAAGGTATACATAGTCGGCATCTGTACACTTCTCGAGGCCGTACCAACCATTGGCCATGTACAAAGAATGGAAAATGAAAGATGGCCAAAAAATAAACGTGGCAGACCAAGATGGAAATGGAAAACCTACGTCAGAACCATAATGGATGATATGAATTTGGAAGAGGGAGATTGGAATGATAGAGATAAATGGAAACTGAAGACGGCAAATCTATAAGTGGGGGAAAGCCGAAGAAGAAGAAGATCTTATAAGATATAAGCAATTAAACTGGTATGGGCATGTACGACGAATGCAAGAAGAAAGGTTACCAGAAAAACATTGGAATGATGTCCACCTGGAAAAAGAAGGAAAGGTGAACCTCGAAACTCGTGGATGCAAGGAATGAGAATTTAGAGGACTGGAGGACATGGAGTGGATGGATAGACAAGTGGAGAAGGAAAATAACACTTTAGGCACAGAAATATGTGTAAACATTGAAAATCTACATACAAAAAAAAATATATATATTATAAAAACTGAAATGGTTAATAATATAAAAATATTTCTAATGTGAGTTCTGAATAGTTGTTTTTCTATGACTGCATAGACTAAAGCATTTGATTGTGCCATCTACCCCCTACAGATTAAATTGAATTAGACATAAATAAATAAAATTTACAACCCATATGTATTGAAAATCAGTGTTATTGCATACTCAATCATAGCACACTTTTTGTTATTTCTATAGGTTTTGTACGTTGTGTTGAGTCATGCAGTAAGTAAATGTATTTACTTGGATTTAATGATTTTCAAGATATATTGCCTTATACTCATTCCTAGATTTATTTTCCAGTAGGACAATATTATTTTAATTATCATATTCAGTGTATTCACAGTGGATAGTAATATATCATCGTCCAAGTCAATAACTAAGGTTCATGACCTATTACGGTCACCTTTCATCTCTTCATTAGTCGACCTAAAAATATTATTCGTAGATAGTTGTCCGAAGATTTGTCGAGGTAATCTAGAACAATCCATTTTATTAACTTGTAAGATTCCAATTTTGTAAGTGGTTAACTGTTAAGGAAAGATGATTGATTTAATTCTTTGTGATCTGATCATTTATTATGCGTTCTACGGTACTGTGGACGGCAGTTCTTTAAAAAATAATTTCTACAGTTTTAGGGGTTTTATGTCTTCATTCCGCAGAGTCCAGACATCGCTGCCATACATGAGGGTGGGTCTTGCCAACAATTTGTTTGCATTTAGTCTGCTGAACTCTATTTGTTGTTAAAACTTGGTAAAGACTCTATGGGCACATTTAAATGTTTTATTTAAGAGGTAGTGATCTGTATTCTATAACCTCTCGTACCTAAATCCCAACTTCACCTGCACGTGGTACAACTTGATATTAACTAACGAACTAATGGTGACTGAGTAATGGCGGTATAACCGTTCCATCAAATGTGGAGGAAATTCTATACGTTGAACGCCTGACTAGAGGCTATAAGGTAGTAACTCTACCACTTGTCTTGCTCAGCGGATGGCTGGTGACTAACCCAGGGGACTTCTTATTACGCCTACTAGGGAAAAAAACCGGAATTATCATACTGATGACAACAAAACAGAAATAGGTTGATTGAAGAATGGAAATAGACTTCCAAAATTGGCGTTCCAATATACTCCAACTGACATAAGGACCAGGGAAAACCAAAACATCGGTGCAAAGATCAAGGCCATCTTCATTAGGTTCACCGTCACAGGTCACATGACCTAAAACAGGTTTGTTCATGATGATGATGATTTTATAATGTCTTTTTTGGGAATTGTATGTTAAATGGTAGCCTGGATATCAAAGAGAGCTTAATCTTTTCCAGAATCACTTTCCAATGCAAATTTTACTTCTAATCGGCATTGGACAGTAATACACAGAGTGGCTATTATGTTATAATATTTTACTGCTTCCAGAGTGGCCTTACACCAGAAGTTGGACTAAGCTTATTAGTTCTTTAAAATCTAAGGTCATTAGCCTTGAAATTCAAATCTGGGCATGAAAGGGCCGATACATTTTCTTCAGAGTCCTTTTTTTCAGGCTTGGTGTTTTTTTACGCGTCGTAAATGTGCGGCACGAGAAGCATGACTTTAGTTCGCCTCCGAAGGAACCCATGTTCAGGATTTTTACGCCCTGATCTATCTCGACCGGATTTGAACCCACGAACCTTTAAACCAATTGTGAGCACGGTACCATAAGTTCACTGGGGTCGATCTAGTGAACGCTATTACTACACGTCCAAACATTTTTCGCTTTCGATTGGAATGCGGCAAAGTGAGTAGGAATGGAGTAATAGATAATGAATTGGCTGCCCTGCAGACATAACTCGCAAGACTAATTTAAGTCATCATCAATCTACCCCATATTGATCCTTATCTTTCTCATCAATTGGCACCATTTTTTCTACTCCTTGTAACAATCATCCAGTTTCTGCATCCAAATCTTCTACTACATAATTCCATCGTAAATCAGGTAGACATCGTCTCCCTTGGCATCTTAAGATTTTTAGATATTAACTTAACTTCAAAGTTTTAATAACAAGAGATTCCGGGCTATGTGGCCGTGGTTCATGACTGGCGTTTCTTCCAGACGTTTCTCTCTCGACTGCGGAGTCAAGGGAGGAACTTCTGGAATCGAGGGAAAAACGTCTGGAAGAAATAATATATCAGTCATGGACCACGACCACATAGCCCGAAATCTCTTTAATTTTATGATTACCGGCCGTTAAAGCCTGTATTCAACTATTAACTTCATCTTTTTTTAAAAAACACGAAGCATGGTCTGTTCATATTTACTTGTCATCTATAATAATATTGGGTTCTTCTAACATACCTTAAGACATTAATAATTAGTAATTGGAATGCAAAATCACTCTGTATTTGAACCTCTGGTAGTGAACGCTGTAATCTTATCTATGACAAGTGTTAAATAAAGTTGGACCAGTTTCAATTTTAAGTAAGCACTGAATGTCCTTGTAAGGGGGAGGGGAATGGATGGGACGAGAGACCAATAATTTTACTGTGTCTCCCCTATTACCTAGCTCTACCTTTATGCATTAAGGGTGCATAAGAAAGCCTTTAGTCAGGCAGGCAGGCAGGGAGGTGATTGCAATGGGGTGACCGCAATACAGAGATGTGCTCTTAGCGTAAACAGGATTCTGGACCCTCAGCACTTCTAATTGGATAGCAAACTGCTTCTCAATCAAACCACATTAACATCTTCATTACACAAACTAAACTCTCTAAAAATAAAAAAAATCTAATATTCTTTCTTATAAAAAATCTAAGAAGAAAAACACTTTAAACTGATTGAGATTGGTTTCAGATAGTTTTTTTGTTCCTGAAGATTTTATGCTTTATGTTATCTTCCTTATCTTGCATTTCTCTAGACTTTATGAATTTGTATCATCTACATTATACTACATACTTCAGCCGCAATGGTCGAGTGCCTCCAGTACCGAGGGTCGGAGGTTCAAATCTGGCTGGGGACGGGAGGTAGGAAAAATCCAAGAGACAAGTCCTCCGGGAGGGAATTTAAGGCGTGGATACTGAGTCTGAAGATTTGTGGACTCGTAAAAGAACCTCAAGTCTGAATAAAAGGACTTCTGAACAAAATTTAACCGACCTTCATCCATCCAAGTATTATCTTAATTCCGTACTAGATGTCTCCTTGAGGCGATGTGCTAACCACATGTCCCTCGCTGACATTTATAGGGAAATAAGCGTAATTAAATTAGTATGATTAAGAAACTTTCCACTAGGGGAGCACCCATGTCCAGAGCGGATCCAACGAAGACCAATCAAATTAAAGTGTAATTTCATTTAATAGGTTTTGCGATAGTCTTGGATTAGAACATCGGACTCAAACTGTTCAGTTTGTGGTTAGGCAGTCAGATAGCAGTGGAGATATGCGATCAGCATTGAGTGATATCGCAGGTGGAAACAGGGGTTGGTGAATTCTTTATGTGAATGTAACTAATTCTCTATCGGCCGCGGTGGACTAGTGGTTATGCTCCTTGCCTCTGGTCCCGAGGATCGCGGGTTCAAACCCGGCCGGGGTCGATGGATTTTTTAGGATGGAAACATCCAAGGAGCAAGTCCTCCGGGAGGGACTTTAAGCCGTGGATCCCGAGTCTGAAGATTTTCAGGTTCGTAAAAGATCCTTAAGCCTGAATGAAAAGGCCTCTAAGCAAAATTTACCGAATTTTCCCGTCCTAGTCTTACCTTGGTTTCCTAGATGTCAGTACGAGGCGGAACGCTGACCACGGACCACTCATGACATCTATACGAAAACAAGTGTAACTAAATTAGTATGGTTCAAATTCTTCCCCGGGGGAGAGCGCCTGAATCTCTGTTAAGGGAAACATGGGTCTACAAGAAGAACTAATTCTCTTCGTCGTCTCAATGTTTATGTTGAACAGGTGTTCTCGATCTGGTGTTTGTTACATTTTTCATGCGTATATTGCTATTAACATATCAACACAAGCTCATTGAGCCAATAATTTAAATCATTAATGGTATTCTTTGTCCATCCCTAGTTGTATTACGAGGGAGATGTCCACAACATTGTATGAACGGCTAGAGTCAGACGCCGTGTACATACGACACCTATAGTCCACAGACGAAGTGAATGAAAGCAGTAGGTATTTCATACTCAGCACATTATATCATGAAGGATTGTACTATAACCTACCTTCATTTAGACGCTGAGCGGGCGTGTTAGTTCCGAGTCTGACGGACACACTTCAAAATTTTAATCATCACTCCTACCTCACAGCAAACTATGAAACATTAAAATATAAAGTAACTAAACTGAATAAGAAGAGCAAGTTTAATTACCGTAAAACACAAAATATATAACATCAAATTGAATACGTCTGAAATAAACTGCAGGAGTGAGTGATATCATGACTGTTCCTATATTATCAGGTAGTAAGCCATTGTATTCCTTGCAGTTCTCCGTGCCCCCCCCCCTAACCTTCGTTTCTTGCTTTCGTTCTTCTCGACTATGGATAATACCTTAAGATATCTGGAGTTTTTTTTTTTACTAAGGGTCGGTACGGGGACTGACTTACATTGGTACATTGATGATTAAGATGAAATCTCTCCTTCCAATGACGCGAGGTTGACTAAACTTCAATCGTACAATAGAGCTCACTCTCAACTCTGAACAGTGGTCATATGTAAACAAGAGCAGGTGTTCAGAGCTCACTCTCAACTCTGAACAGTGGTCATATGTAAACAAGAGCAGGTGTTCAGACTTAAAGACAAAGTATATTTCGGTGGAACATAAAAGTTCGGAACATTTGGAGTGAAATATAACTAATATAAATTGGTTATACTGGATACTAAACGAGATATTGACTCCAAAATAAATAAATTTCAGACGGTGTGTGGAACAATACAGAGAACATTCAAAAATAAAATTAGAAAAGAAACCAAGATAAAAATGTATAATGTTATGGCGGTTCCCACAATATTGTATGGATGTGAAACTTGGGCTCCAGTGAAAAGACAGAAGGATAGAATACAGACGGCAGAGATGCGGTTCCTAAGACAAGTAAAAGGATGTACAAGACTTGATAGAATAAGAAATGAGGATATAAGAGAAGAATTGAAAGTACAGCCTTTATTGGATAAAGTCACGAATTACAGACAGAAATGGATTGATCACATGGATGGAATGAGCAAGGAGAGATATCCATTGTTAGCCAGAAATTATCAAGCAAGAGGAAGGCGTGATGTTGGAAGACCTAGAAGACGTTGGGCTGATGCAATATGAAGTCGGAACGGGCAATTGCCTAATCCCTGGAGTGATGATGATGATGATGATGGATACTAAACAACACAGTTAAGCAATGTTGCGGTAACCAAATGGTACAGAAAACTATTGTAACCGCCTTCCCTCTGACGTCATGTACATTGGTCGCATCAACCATACACTGATATCGTGTTTAAGAAGGAATTGTTCCGTCACTAATTATGCCTTTGATGTCTTACATTGGTTATGTCAGCAGGGTAGTAAATTTATTATTGATTAATGTTGATGTACACACATTATAAATTATGAAATAAAATAATAACAACAATAGGCCCTAATGAAACTTCTAGGTTAACAAAACTTGATATTTTCTTTTTCTTTTGTTTCAGGTGAGTTTGAATGTTGCTGGCTTGTATTATTTTGTAAGTACGTTTTTAAATGCCTACTACAAAATGGATATTTTCACAAATGACCTCATTTCTATCTGGACATATAGATAACTATAATTTGCGTTTTTTGGCACCCGCTCGTTGACCTTACATAAGATTACTTTTAAACCTCTGCCTTGAGCGAGATTTAGTCCTCAGTTTGGCAACTAGCCTCTCTTTATACAGGGAAAGTAATATCTCTACAGGTCTTAGAAAGCCCTTGGCATAGTAAGACGGGTGCCGCCTAAAGGTTTGGGCCAGTTAAAGAATTCTGACCCCATCAGGAATCTAACCGATGACCTTTCGGGTTGTAGCATATTGCAAGCTACATATAGCCTACAACCTACCGTTTCAACATTTGGATGTACCGGTGCTCAGTACATGTGACATAATCTCCCCCTCTCCCATTCAACCCAACGTCCCACAAGGTGACAAGGCAAGACACTGCTTCTCAGTTGTGTTACTTCGTTGTGAGTACACCTGCATGCGGATGTGTTGAACAGACAACCAGTGATGGCCTCAACTTCAACTGAATCGACAAAACAGATATTCAACAATGAATGGAAAAATAAATATTTTTGTTTTGTTTTTAAAGATCTTACAATACTTATTTTCCCATTCTCTGTTGATCTGTTTTTTTAGACTTGGTTGAAATAAAAGCAATCACTGGTTGTTTCCCATCACACCCGCATGCAGGTGAACTCACAACGAAGCAACACAACTGAATCAATGGTTTACCTTCTCAGCTTTTCCGACAAAGGGTTTAATAATAAGAGCACTGTTTAACAACATGGGCTTTACTGGACTTATTTCTGCATGTTGATCGCTTTAAACTTATTGAAACTAAAATGTTACGCATGTTGGGGGACCCCCGTTGATAAAATGGAAGGATTGCCTACTGTACAAGTTTACCCAAGTAATCCTCTAGTTTTTCCTAATCATCAAAAATAAAGTAGTAACGTGCTTCTCTCTGGTTCCGTGGTTTGAGGATACAATTCCAACTAGGTTAGTTGCATTTTGAGGATTAAATATTTAAGAATGGATTCCTTTGGAGGGGTAGACTTAGGTTTATGACATAAAATAATTTAAAGGTTATTTTAAGTCATATTAGTAATGTTCCAATGTATGTAATCTTGTATAAAATCTTGTAAACCAAAAGTTTAATCTTCCTGCTTAGCCATTTTGAATTTTATTTCTGTTTGCTGACATCGTAACAAACGTTATGTTTTGCCAGTCATTTGCATTTACCTTATTTTACAAATGAGGGATTTGAAACGATTTTGAAATTAAAAGAAAAATTGATTTATTCGATAAACGAGTATTCGTATATGAAATCCAAAATTTGTCAATCTTTACCGGCTGTAGGCCTATATTATAAAAATTTCTAACATTTGTTACGAAGTTTAAAATTTACAATCTTCAACGAGGTTTCTATTCTTTTTAAATCGAGGACCCGCCTTGAAGGATATAAAATTCCACGTGACCCGTAAGTTAAATTAGTACATTCTATAGGCTATATATTTTTTCTCTTACCATTTTTACTAAAGCTTTTCCCGTGTTAACGCTTAAATTGGCAATTTACCCCATAGGATACATAATTTTGGTTTAATTTTTTTGATAAATTTAATAAAACACAAGAAAAACTAATAGAAATTATTAAGGCCGGTATTCAAGAACCAAGCTTTCCGCGAAGAGCGAATCTCTGCCCGTCTCTCCGTGGTTAATTATATGGGTCATGCAGAACCTACTCTTACTGATCCACTCTATTCAACATCGTGTGCTAACAAGATATTTTTAAACAATCCGGGAACAATTGAAAGATGAGAGCCTCGGCTTACGAAAGACGGACATGGCATGAATACCGACCAAAATGTGTGGACATCGAATTATGCAGTTACCAAATAATGAGTAAGGCCTACATGATTTCGTTTTCAATGCGGTCCGGAACATTTAAATAACTGAAACGATATATTAGTGTTTTCGCCAAGTTAAGGGTTAAATAATGTCATTTTAAATTATTGATATCACCGATGAAAACGCAAGATTTACATTTTCGTACATCATCTTAAGGCACGATACTTTCAAACATGAAAGTTTTGGCCTTCTCAACAATCCTACTCAATGCCAATCTGTCTCATTAGACTGTACGGCTGATTCTTGTTGAGATTTACAAGCATGTTTTCTTTTACTGTGGTAGGGAGCTAGCCTAAGCCAAACCCCCAACCTGGAGGACCAGGTCATTTGATTTTAAGGTTTCCGTCCCTTAGATCAGTTGCTTCCACCACAGCTACGGAGTCTGATCCACCCCTTGTTTTTCTGTTGGAGGTTTCTCCCTTAGCCTTTGTAGATCCCTCTACCCCGCAAGGTAGCGGTTTTCCCTGTTAACCTAGGGAGTGGTTACCTCTTCCGCCTTCAATGTCGTACCGTAGGACTCCTATTCCGCCATATCCGCCGTTGAGGTCTTCACCGTGTCCCTGGCAAGGGACCCTTAGAAAGTACTATCAGCTGGGCGAGCTGAACCAAGGTTTTTTTAACGAGGTTGTTACTCCTCCCCCTCCTCCTTTCTCATCCGAACTTGGGACCGGCAATGGTGGAGTTACATTTCCACACACAACATTTAATACTTCTTCTTCTTCACTTCCTGGTTTAGGCAAGAGTTGCCTGTTCCGTCTTCACTAATAGATCTAAGACCATCTCTTCCGAGGACGTCCGACATCTCTTCTTCTTCTTGGAAAATAATGGAAGATTTTATTTGGTAATCTACATTCTTCCATTCTTTCTACATGTTCTTTCTACTGTATCTTGTTGTTAAATATCTTTTCTTTTATGGAGTAGATCTGCAGTTCTTCACGGATATCCTCGTTTCTTATCTGGTCCATTGTAGTGCAGCCTTTTACTCTTCTTAGAAATTTCATCTCGGCTGCTAGGATTTTACTTTCTTGTTTGGTAGTGGTAATCCAAGGTTCACTCCCATACAAAAGGACAGGGACAGCCATTGTTTTATTAAAAAAAATAATTTTGTTTGTTTATGGGCTTTATTATTCGATGTTCTATTTATTGTACCACAAATAGCTTGAAACTGATGTGTTTTGTGTTCAATATCTTTATCATACCCATAACTGACGTCACATCCTAAATATTTAAAGTGGGATACTTGTTCAATAATTTCGTCTCTAATTACTATTTTTGCACGCAGAGTATTTCTTCCACAAAATGCCATTACTTTTGTTTTACTTATTGAAATTTTAAAATTATAATCGCTACATATTGCATTTAGTTTGTAAGCAGCTAATTGTAACAGATCTTCATCATGGTGTAGTAAGACTAAATCATCGGCGAAAATTAATTTAACATTTAATATTGTGTGGCAAATTATTTTTTTTAATTGTTCTAATTGTACAGATGGTAACGTTTATTCCCGAATTAATGTGATGGCTGAGTACAAGCTCGAGTGTGTCCGTGAGGTTCACATGGCACGGGAGATGAAACGACAATCAGTCTTGTACTCATTGTTCAAATTAGGCGATTATCAAAAGTTGTAATGAGACAAGTCACGTGCTCTTGTGATCAAAGTTTCTGATTATAGTTCATGAGGTCCCGGTTTGGAATTCCGGTCAGATTACAGAAATTTTTCCTTAAAAGGAATCTTCCATGTTCTGGAATTTAGGTTAAGTATAGGATTAATGACTCTCCTGGTGCTTCATTGTCATTTATCACCCATAATACACCGTGTCCACAAATATAGTATCATACTTTAAACTACTATTACGTCGCTTCGGATAATCGTATCTAAATGAAACTGGTGACAATCAAAAGAGAAACTCAAAAAGTATTTGCTATACCTCACAGACATTGAATGTGGCCCCCACGAGTGACGCTGCGACATCGCTGTCTGCTAAATATCCAACAATCAACCCATATCGACCACAAAAAAAAACATTAAATTTAGTTTAGTTTCTGTATTGTTGTCCATTATTCTTCATTGTTGACATTAACATGCACAGAAGTTTTTGAGTTTCTCTTTTGATTGTCACCAATTTAATTTAGATACGATTATCCAAAGCGACGTAGCAGTAGCTTAAAGCATGATACTATATTGTGGACACGATGTGTAATCGGGGTAACGTTATTCTGCCTTCTAGGTAAACCAGCGTCAGAAGTGGATTACAATTCCGCCAGTGCCAGGAGAGAATGCCACAAATGCCGTTTTACGACCCGGCGGTATTGGAAAATAAATAAAACAGAAAAGAAATTACCAAAACAGAAATATATTTATTGAAATTCTATCTTACACTGTAAGTAACTTTGCGACCCATCGAACCCCGCCCCCTCCTCAGGATCCAATAGTGTGTCAGGACCGTTAGATGGATAGAAGATAACAGAATTTAGGATATCATTATATGGGTTATTTTAATCTAGAAATTAGAGATTTTTAAACTTTTAAAAATCGTTTCAAATCCTGAATTTTTACAACTAAAAAATGTGGGGAAAATATGATATTCCTTATACAATGGAATAAGCCAATATTATTTGAATTATCATATGAAATATTATACAAGTCTACTACTATCTATCCACAATGGCGTAGTCCAATGTGAACCTTAGCCTCTCCTTTCTTAGGAGTTACTAGACCAAGTTCATTTAGTTACGTTTATTTGCCCATATATCATGAATGGTATGTGGTGAACATACCGAGCCAATAAGACGTCTAGCAGGCAACTAAGGTATTTCTTGATTGACGAGTAAATTTTGCTTAGAGGCCTTTTTATTCAGACCTAAGGATCTTTTACGACCCTGAAAATCTTCTGACTCGGGACCCACGGCTTAAAGTCCCTCCAGGAGGACTTGCTCCTTGGATTTTTCCATCCTAAAAAATCCATCGACAGAGGCAAGGAGCATAACCACTAGTCCACCGCGGCCGATAAAACTCTAAATAATGAAGATAATCTGCAGGTCATTGCACAAACATTCATTCAATCACCCAGCAAAACAGCAAGAAGAGCTTCCAAGGAGCTACAGATTTCTGACAGAAGCGTGAGGGCATTGTTAAAAAGTTACACAAGCGAACATTGCTACACGCCCTAAACGAGGATGATAGGAAAACAACCCAGGAGGGAAAGCTAGAACAACTGCAAGGAAGAAATAATCGATTGACCACCTATATCACCAGACCTCACGCCATGTGATTTTGCATATGGAGAATTTTGAAGGACAAAGTTTTCAGTACAAGACCACTAAACCTGCGACATTTACATGATTTTAATGAACTGGAATTTGAAAACACTTTTGGTAATAAAAGAAAATTGTGTGCTAACATCTGCAAATCAGTGTTAAAAGGATGTCATAAATGCTTAAACAACAATGGAGGTCACGTTGAACAATTTAGGTAGTTTTTTTTGTATAGATGTTGTAAGCTACAGAAAATAATATATTTTGCATTTTCGGTTAACTGACGTATGCTGCACCCTGCATTATATAAGTTAAATTATATTTTTTGCGCGATAGTGCGTTATGTCGTACTTACAGCAATGACAATTGAAAGTTCAACTTCCAACAGTTCGGGGTTGCCTACCTAAATTACTGCACTGTAATAAAATAACTATACTGTAATATTACACATTACAAACACGCGTGTGGGAAGTAAAACCACTGCCCTCTATGTATACTACATACAATGTATATACAAAAAATATCCAAAAGGTAGTGTTAATATACATTATCAATATTAGTAAGATTCATGATGAAGTTCCGTTGAGGTATTATTCAAAATTAAAATATAAAATCATGAAATATGTACCTAAAAGGTCCGTCTCTTCAACTTTATAAATTATTTATCTGTAGCACTTTCGGGACTAGTCCCATCATCAGCGGATTCAAAACTGGTGTTTCAATGAAGATCTAGTAGAGGGAGTTACACGTACTGGGTGCGTTTTCATTTTGAAGGCAGTTAACGACAATGACCATCTGATAAATGAAAACGCACCCAGTACGTGTAACCCCTTCTACCAGATCGTCAGTGAAACACCAGTTTTCAATCCTGCTGATGACGGGACTAGTCCCGAAGCGCTACAGATAAATAACTAATAAAGTTGAGGAGACGGACCTTTTATGTAAATATTTCATAATTTTATATTTTAATTTGAATATACATTACACGAAACAATTCATTGCATTTTAAATGTACCAAACTTTATTTGAATCAATATAAATTTTTATCACTAATTCGTCTCACGGCTTCCTGTTATTTTATCACTAATTGGTCTCAAGGCCTCGTGTTGTTTAAACTAATAAACATTGCCCACACTTTTAACGTTAGTCAATTGTTTATAATGAATGCAAATAGTTTAGGAATTATTAATCAAGTTATGAAACCATCCCTTGTACAAAAAAACACCAGATTACGTTTATATAACACTTTGGCTAAACCAGTGTTGACCTATGGTAGTGAAGCATGGACACTAAAAAAACAACATGAAAGCAGAATAACGGCTTGTGAAATGAGATTCATGCGCAGAACAGCGGGTTACACCAGATGGGATCGGAAAGGAACACCGATATCTTAAAAGAATTGAAGACTACGCCAATTTGGAATATATTAAACAGTACCAACTAAATTGGAAACACCATCTTGAAAGAATGAGTTCAAATCGGATCCCCAAAGCTGTTTATAATTATATACCAAGAGGGCGAAGATCACTGGGCCGTCCTATGAAACGCTGGAGGGAAAATTTTCTATAGGATCGTAACATGCCTTGGCCTAATACTTGGAAGGAAGAATAAGAAGAAGCAAATATTTCCAACAAAGGTGTTATTATTTTAAAATAATTTATTATTTTGAAAACACCTTCGCGCAAAAAAATAATGTACAACGCACATTTGTGAAATGTTTTACAGAATCTCGGAAATTAAAAACTTAGCTGTCGCTCGGTTTTTAAACATTTTCCTCGATTCTGTAAAAACCACTTCCCAACCTCGCATCGTAATATAGTACAGTAATATGTGCAGTATATAATTTAAATTCAAAACATGTCTTCTGTAGCCTACTCTCTAAGTTAAATGGACTATTGCGTCTCTCAAAATTCTAGAAACAATTTTTTTCCAGAACGCACTCTAAAAATCAATTTTCTTGATGTACTCAAACATAAGCTACTCTTCTTCTTCGGTTACAAAGTGATGCAATCCCCTGTAAATAGTATTTATTTCAGTAATAGTTATTACCGTAATGTATCGTGGGTAGAAAAATGAGTGTAGGTAACCATGGTAAAGCTTGTATAAACATGGTGAATTGGTAAACACATAATTATGTGCTCTATTTACCACATTGGTGCTTCATCAGAGGGAAAATCGCCTTGTTTGTTTTATAGCTAAGTTACACATCTTCTAGCGTGTGGGCATGCATTATACCGTAATGCGTTGCACCTGATTTATTTTGCAATAAACGTTTTATAAGGTAAAAAATTCTGCTATGGGGTAACTTGAACATTCAATTCATCCTTGCATCAGTTATTTTATATTAAAATCCATTTTCAGTCGGTTTCTCTTGTCGAATATATTTTCAAGCCACCGCTCCGCTGTAGCCTCGGGGTGATATCATTACCTCTGACGTAGCGTACCCGGATTTGTTCCCTAATCGGTGCAAGATTCCTGGCTGACCGTTTTTCGGGGTTCATCATCATATATAAGGCAAATTTTGGGAAAATTAAGGCACAAAATAGTCTCGAAACAACATATCGTCATCATTAGGAAGAATTTTTAATTTCTAAAAGTTAAGATTGCAATTTTTTTTTTCAAATGCCCCAGGTTTGTCTTTCGGCATTCATGGTTTTTCTCCTGGCATGGCGTACTTGTAACCCACTTCTGAGGTTGGGGCGCCTAGAAGGCGGGGTTACGTTGCCTCGATGATATGATGGGTGATGATGATGATAATGGTGCGCCAGGAGAGTCCCTAATCCTAAGCTTAACCTAAGATGAATATGAATGATGATGATTGCGATGGCCATATGATTTCGGGGACCGTTTGGGCCTTAAAGTTTTCCTGACATTTGTCTTACAGGTGAGGAAAACCCCCGATAAGAACCTCACCCGAAAAATTGTCCCGACCGGGATCGAACCCGGACCTGCTGCGTGACAAGGCAGCACGCTACCCCGAGAAAACAGCGGTGGACTAAGATTGCAATATAGTATATATTATACGACTGTTTGTATGTGAACAATCTCATGATCTTGTGGTCAGAGCTTCACGAGGTCCCGGTCAGACCATAGGAATTTTTCCTTAAAGGAAATTATTTCTGTGATTGTCCATGGTCTAGAATTTAGGTTAAGTTTAGGGTAAGATTCTCCTGGCGCCTCAATATAATTTCTCACCCATCGGATTAGAGGCGGCTCCGTCGCGCAAGCGGTTAGACGCTCGCCCCCTCACCGCTGCGCTGGTGTCCCGAGATCGTGTCTCGGTCACTCCATGTGGGTTTCGTGGTGGACGAAACGAAGCTTGAGCAAATTTTTCTCGGGGTTTTCCCCTGTCACGATTTAATTCCACCATTTCTCCATACTCATCTTATTCATTTCGTTCATCTGCCCCCTTGATGGTGCTTCAGGCGTGGTCGGCCGGGATCCTTGTCATTCACATATCTCTATACGGGGCTTCATCTCATCTCATCCATCGACTCGACCCTGAGTTGGACACGAGTTGAGGATATATAAATATATCATCGGGTTAACGTAACTCCGCCTTCCAGATATTCCAACCTAAGAAATGGGTTACAATTCCACCAAAAGTCAGGGGAGTGAGCCAGGAATGACATAAAAGACAAGCTGGTTGCATTGCAATTTTTTGTATGTAGAACCAAAGCAAATGACAGAAGTTTTACTATGGTACAGTCTTAACTTTTAGCACAAAAAGTCTAAACATAACCATCAATATCACATTCGCCTTGTTTAATATGCATAGTGTATATGAATAAATATTGTGACTTGACTGAAATGTTCATGTTGTCTCGGAGGGGGCCTGGTGTTGAGCTGATAACTCACACAGAGAGGTGTTCCATATCCTTGTGAGGCCAAAGAAAGGTATTGTGTTCCAAAGTTATAAATTCTCTCCCGACAGGTTTGTCCCTTTATGGACTCGAAAGTGTGGGACATGTAAACCTTCTCTAAAAGTAGCTACAAATGGAGAGTTAAACTAAGAGAGAGAGAGAGAGAGAGAGAGAGAGAGAGAGAGAGAGAGAGAGGAGAGAGAGAGAGAGAGAGAGAGAGATTTAACATCTAACTTTAGGATCAAATTAGTCAAAGGTCTGATATCTGGTTCAATTTTCTCATTTAATGACACAGTTTCAATCGTAGGGGGGAAAAAAAACAGTATGGTGCAGCAGAGATAGATCTACTGCTAAGCAAAATATAAATTTAAAAATATCTAGACCCCACTGACCTTTCATATATTGAATCAATGTTTAGGATAAATAATAAGTTAAGGATACCATCTGAGTTACGTCTCTAAGCTATAAGATCAACATTTTTAAAGATGGCAGAGGGATGTAACAAAGTATTTTGAGAGGTGAGGCCGCTGGTGAGAAGTGTGTTATTTCTAGCAGCACAAGGGTCTGTATCGTTGAATCCGCAGAGTGCCATAATGCTATACTACTTCGTCTGGCTTAACTTTGCAAGAAATTTGTAAGAAAGTGACAGCTGTGCTCCCCTCTCTCACTCGCAGCAGTGTTGACGATTTTTTTTCACCAGATGTTAATAGGGGTAAGGGGGAAGACGAAAACTGACAACAGGGTGGGTTATTTCTTTTGTAACTGGGCGAAAACGGTCAATGATCTATCCTTATATCTCCATATCTCTCTTTGCCAAGTTAAACCAGATATACAATAATCAAAGTCCTTTCCACGCGTCAAACTTTGAAAAGGCGGTGTTAGATCTTGTGACACCAGCGAACTTCCCCAAGATATAAAAGCTTAAAAGCATATTATTGAGGGAGCAACACCTTCTACGTGTGTAAGCAATGGAACCAGATGCTTTAGAGGTCAGTTTTTTACAATGTTTATCCGACGTGATGATGATGATAATAATAATAAATAATAATAATTACTTATTTAAACTAGCAGAGTTAAGAAAACAAGGCCACAAAATCGTAACATATACAATTATAAATAAACATTTATACAAATTAAAATTAAATTAAGTAGCAGATAAATAATTTATGAACATATCCACAGAGAAACTAAATATAAATATAAATTTCATTTAATTTCATTGTATTATTAGACATTATTTCCATATTATTCAATTTGACAGATAATTAATTGTTTAGTTTGACTATTATTGCATTTTTGTACTTATATGTAACATATGTTTGTCCTGGTGAGTGGAACAGAAGGCCACATGGCCTTAACTCCACCAGGCTAAATAAAGATATTCTAATTCTAAAATATATTCTAAATTATGATTTTTCGGGGAAAAGAGCCAGTACAAAGTAAAAGTTTGTCTTCGTGGTAAAATTCTAGAAAGAGTCAATGTATTTAAATGCCTTGGTTATATACTGTCTTTTCAAGAAGAATTAGATATTCATGGAAAAATTGCCAACTTCAATAGATCATTGGAATTATAAAAATTATAAATTATGAAATTATCTTTAGTTAAAAACACACATCTTCGTCTATATAACATTCTGGCAAGACCTGTCTTATGTTATGGCAGTGAAGTGTGGACCTTGCGAACGACAGAGGAGAGGAGGAATACCGCCAGTGAAATGAAGTTCATGCGCCGAACAGCAGGCTATACTAAGAGGATATGAAAAGGAATTCCGATATCCTTCAGAAACTCGACATGGATCTGATCCTTGACCATATCCATAACTACAAAGAAAATTGGAAACAGCATGTTAATAGGAATGCCTAGACGAAGAATCCCAAGGTAATCCTAAACTGTATCCCACATGGGAGGACATCATTGGGACGACCCATGTACAGGTGGAAGAAAAGCTTCAGTAGATCGCAACTGTCCTTGGAGGACTATGAACTGTCAGGATGGTGATGGTGATCAAAATAAAATTAATATGAATCAAGTCAATATTATTAGAGAAACAAAAAAATCAGAAACCACAAATCAACCCACTGAAAGACCGACTACAAAAGAAATATATTTAAATGTATTTTAAAGTAAGTTAATGACCGGCACTCCTTTGATCTCCTGTGGTAATCAAGTAGATACAGGAGGGCTGTAGGGATTAGTAATACAGTACCCTTCAGTATGTATGATTTACGGATGAAGCCACTTGTGACACATGGAAAATGCATTTCCAAAAATTGGTTCCTTACTTGAGAGTACTCATCTTATCTCAGTTTAAAATTGTATGATTTTAACCGTAATTAATACCTTGTAGACGTATGTAAAGGCACCGAAGTTTGAAAATGCAGGCAACCAATTATTGGACGGCGTTAAGCATCAACCGGCTATGCACCATTATGTAAGTTTCGAAAAAAATACGTTTAAAGTTTAAGTTAATCTTCACTATTTACCGTAGGGCCAAACTAACAATATTGTATATTGCAAGTTATTTTTCTTGTTTGACAGTTATGCATCAACAATCTAAGAGTGGGAACATTTGGTGCTTAATTTAGATTAGCATTTATAAACACCTGGTTTCATAGCCGTTTGTTGCAAAAGATATAATCTCTGATAAGACTGATGGCGTTTACATTTTTTTAAATAATAAGGCTGTATTCAAAGATTTGGCGCTAAAAGTGTGCGTACACTTACTTCATGAGGAGGGCAACAGATGGCATCAAAATCTCGATTTTTTAAATGGCGCTTAGTCGGTTGATGTATAACACTGTCCACATTACGAGTCAGATGTTCCTGGATCATTAGTTATTTTTTAACTTAATCTAGTATAAATTACACTGTTGTAGTGAACCCTGGACCATATCAGAAATAACTTCTACAAGACTTGCCACATGGGAGAGAAATATCTTAAGGAAAATATAATATGGTCCAATTAAGGATAAGGGTACCTGGAGAATAAGAACTAATCAGGAAATATATTACCTATATAAAGATAACGATATAGTTATATATATTAAACTTAAACGTATCGAATGGTTGGGCTATATTTGCAGAATGAACGAGACACGTTTACCCAGGATGAAACGCTAAGCTGGATGGAAGGCCTAGGTTACGATGGATGTACGATGTACAGGCGGACCTACGGAAGATTGGCATAACAAATTGGAGAAATAAGGCCACTGACCGAAGAAAATGGATGGTTTTTATGAGGTCAAACAGAAGGACCGTCACGCCAATGATGATGATGATGATAAGTTACACTGCTCTTTTACATGTAAAGGTCTATTGATTTATCGGTCCGATTCATATAACTACTTCATTACATTGCAGACCACCGGTTACATATCTCATATGGCTTGTGTAAAATCGCTACGAAACAAAATGTGTTTAGTAATTAATTTAGATCCTTCATGTAAGATGTAATTATAAAAGCTGTAATATGTATAGATAGTGTATATCTCGACAAGTATAACACAAACTATCAACGTGTTTTGTATCTCACACTTATTTTTTATTTGAATTAAGAAATGTTTTTAGGTTTGATAGTAATTGAATTCTCATTCACAGTTCAATTTAATCCAGCTACGTACTATAGTTTGACAGCGAACAAAATGCAGGCGTACTGCTCATGCGCTAGATTTTTATGACGCAATGTCTCCCCTTCTAGTTAGCTTTGGCTAAGATTTCCCCTGATCAGGTGATTTATTTTAACCTTGGGAGGCGTTCGAATGCATTAGCGTGTTTCTTATGGATTGTTACGTATCACGTTTTGCTGGTGATAACGACTCTAGTTTAGTGATGCGGGCATTGACGGTGATTGGTGAAAAATTACACTGGTCTGGGTAGTGAGAGATATACGTCGAGGGAATAATGTATTAGCACAGAATTTTGTTCCCTGCCAAGCCATTATTGTGTTTTAAGTTAAGCTCTAACGTTTGGTCCAAGAAAAGTGTTGTGATGTACCAAGACCGTGTTCAAAAATGCATCAGCCGATTTTAACTGCAAGGCACAAAAATCGAACCCAGAATCCAGCAATATAAACACACTGTACGGAGTTTATGGATGTCCCTAATTGAGTAATAGTGGAGTGGAGTGGAGTGAGGCGGGACGCGGCGCGGTCGGTAGTTAGTGAGGCTTATCAAATCTACCAATTGAGGAGTTGTATTATTTCTCTATATTTTAAATGAGAGATATGCAGTCAAGGGAATAATGTATTGGCATTGCATTTTTTTTTTTTTTTTTTTTTTTCGCTATCAAGAAATACTTGTGTTTGAAGTTAGACCCAAGGTTTGGTCCCGCTGAGTGAAGATGATTTATAATTTTGCTATTTCAAAGTCCTCTGACTCAGTAGGCAATGCTCTGGTAATATAATGTACGGTTAAAAACTATAATATAGTTACCTTGTAGGTCCGTCTCCTCAACTTAAGTTCTTTTAAAACTCTGTAGGCCTTTCGGGACTAGTCCCATCATCAGCAGAATGCATTAGGTCCGTTCTTGTTGACCTTTGACAAGGACCCTTGACGGACCTAATGCATTCTGCTGATGATGGGACTAGTCCCGAAAGGCCTACAGAGTTTTAAAAGAACTTAAGTTGAGGAGACGGACCTACAAGGTAACTATATTATAATTTTTAACCGTACATTATATTACTGTGAACTAATACCTCAATGGAAAATCACCATGAATTTTACTAGTATCAATGCTCTGGTGTACACTTCGCGCGCGGTTAACTGGTGGTTGGAGACCGTTACTTATTTTTCGTCTTATTGTCCAAGGACTACCTTTCACTCTACATTCCAACCCATAGTATAGACCTGAACGAAAACGCCATCTCTGTTGCTTGTATCAGTGTTGATATTGTTCCTGCCATGTGCTACACGCCATACTTTTCCAGTTAGTTATAAGTTAAGCTTAACTTAAAATCACTTCTAGAACAATTCACATTTGAAATAGCTTCAATACTGTTATATGAGTCGATATTTTTAAGTCAGTAGTACCAATTCATTTCTTGTTCCCCAAGTATAACAATGACATCACAGACCAACCAATTTATAGTGCGCGAGCTATACACTGCGTTATATTGTTGTCGTAAACATAGCATAAACAAAATTAGTGCAGTTATGTTACCATATCTGATCCATCCATAGTAATTCTGCCCGAGGGCAGGTCTTTCACTGCAATCATAGCATTTTCATGTTATGCTTTGCAGCTTTACTAGGGAGTTATAGGTGTTGTAGCTTCCCGTTGCTTTCCACACCGATTATGGATGGTAATTAAATGGATGATGATAATGATGTCCGGATGATTTTCGGGGACCGTTGGGTCCTAAGCTTCCTGACATTTGTCTTACAGGTGAGGAAAAACCCCGAAAAAACCTCACCCAGGAGCCTGTCCCGACCGGGTATCGAACCCGGGCCCGCTGTGTGACAAGGCGGCACGCTACCTCGAGGCCACAGCGGTGGACGTTACCATAATAATGGATAGAAATAATATATTCCAAATTATTAAAAAAATATATTTCTTTTAGTTCTATATCAGACTGGGAGAGCAGACTGCCCTGAGCACCGCGACCTGTAAGACCTATCCATTGCGCTACTTCAGTATTATGGAGATGAGTAGAATTAAAATCTCCTTTACGGTGATATGTGAGTTGTAGGTCTTCTTGACATACCAGATTCTACTCCCATCACCCATACCGCTCTTTAATTGACATGAAGGGATTGGGAAGGGAGCATGGAGAGTGTTGGTGGGATGAAATTCGGGAAAAGGAGAACCCCAAAAAGAAACCGAAATCCCGGTATTGCCCATCACCAATATCCCTCTGGAACCGCCAGGATTCCCAGTCGGGTCAGGAGCGCGCACAACCCACGCGTCTATCGAGACGGCCTATAAAAGCATTAGTCAACAACAAAACATGTCTTGTGGGTAAACCTAAATAATTAGAAACAACATTATGCTTTTTGTTTGGTTATTTGTGCTCTATTTTTTATCTAATAGGTCTACTTTTTAATATATATATTATCATCATCATCTGCATTCATGGATTAGGTCTGTTGACCCGTTCAGACTTCAGCCCATCTCTTTCTAGGTCTGCCCACATCTCGGGTACCTTTAGGTTTGTATTTTGTTATTTATTTTGGATATCTATCTTCATTCATTCTGTCTATGTGTTGCTTCCATTTTTGTCTACATGTATCCATTTTATCAGTTATTGCAAATATTTCAATTTCCTGTCTTATTTCTGTGTTCTTGATTCTGTCTTCCTTAGTGCACCCTTTAACAGATCTCAAAAATTTTATTTCTGCCGCCGTTATCCTACTTAGATCTTGTTTTTTATGTATCCAGGCTTCTGAACCATAGAGCAGTACCGGTACTGCCAACATTTTATAAAATTTCAATTGGGTCTCTCTTGTCGTTTTGTTATTTAGTGATCGTTTTATCGTACCACATATTCCCTGGAATTTTGCTATTTTATTAGTTATGTCATTATCATAATTAAATGAAATGTCACATCCTAGATAATTGAGATGGTTCACCTGTTCTATGATTTTGTTTCCTATTACTATTTTCGATCTGATTTGATTTTTACCTTGGAATACCATTACCTTAGTTTTTTTCTATGGATATTTTGAGATTATACTGTTCACATATATTATATAGTTTAAAAATATTCCTTTGAAGTTCATCTTCTGTATTTGCTATTATTACCTGGTCATCAGCGTATAATAATGTTTTCAAGTAGTGTGTTTTATCTAAATTTATTCCTTTATTTATTTCTTCGTTCCATTTTTTTATTATATAATTGATGTATAGGTTAAATAAAACTGGAGAGATACTGCATATATATATATATATATATATATATATTTATTTATACTTTTGGAGTATTTTTATTATCTTCCGAATCATAAATTGTGGCTTCTCCATCTGTTCATAGGTTTTACCTAATATTTTTTCTTCCTCTTCCTCAGTTATTTATTTGTACCATATTCTCACTTTTTTTTGTAAATCGTCCTCTTCCCCTCCTTCCATTGAATTTTCATTTATAATGATTAAATCATTTTTTTCCGTCCTACATTATTTTAACATCTATATCATACCAATTGTTGTTTTCTAATTTCTTCCAATATAGCCTGTGTTATTTCCATGTCTTTTCGAAACTTCTCATTCATTTTTTTTTTACTTTCTAAAGCGACTATGAGTAAAACAAAAATAATTACAAACAATCTTGTCTTGAATAAAATTAATTTCTCGTAAAGACGTATAAATATTGAATTAAAAAAATTAAAGAAATCTGCAATAGTATTTTGTGTCTGGCTGTATGTACAGTCAGTTACGTATTAAAACAGATGTGACAGTTTTTCATCTTGATAATATTATGGAGATTAATTATCCTAAGTATGGGGGGATGGGTGGGGGGATTAATCCAATCCCTGCTTGTGCCGTACCCATTACGAAAATGGTTTGCTTTGCGTAATTAAACCCCAGTGTTGAAGGGATGGAAGGGGGGGGGGTGTAACAGAAGGAAGGGGTTTAGCAATTCGCCCGAGCTCCAATTTGCAGAAAACTTGCACATTGCAGAGCTCTTGCAGTTTCTACTAACACTTCTACTTCTTCCCATTACTGTGTGATCAGGGTCTTCATTCAGCCATTCCATAGTTTTAAGTTTATTTTCTAAAGAGAAGGAATTTATATAAAAATACAAGATAAATACACTGATGAACAAAATAGTACTATTTTCCTCCACAATGATAAATTAACTAATCTAACACAGTGGCACAGTCGAACCCCCGATGTTCATGATCGCTCGGACATACAGTAAGCTCTCTATATCCTATGATATTATTATCATTATTTATTATTATTATTATTATTATTATTATTATTATATATTATTATTGGATATGTATGGAGATATCCATTGTTAGCAAGAAATTATCAAGCAAGAGGAAGACGTGATGTTGGAAGACCTAGAAGACGTTGGGCTGATGCATTATGAAGTCGGAACGGGCAATTGCCTAATCCCTGGAGTGATGATTATTATTATTAATTATTATTATTATTATTATTATTTATTATTATTGCTGTAAAGCCTTGTTTCTCTCAACGAAACTTAGGCTCTCTGCCCCTACTGGGGAGAAATTCAACCATACTAATTTAGTTATGCTTGTTTTCGGATAGATGTCATTGAGTGGCCCGTAGTCAACGTTTCGCCTCTTAATGACATCTAAGGAAACCAAGGTAGTACTAGAATCGGAAAATTCGGTAAATTTTGTTTATAGTTATTTTTATTCAGGCCTGGAAATTTTCTGATTCGGAACCTATGACTTAAAGTCCCTCCCGGAGGACTTGCTCTTTGGATTTTTCCATCCTAAAAAATATTAGTATTGTTATTATCATTATTATTATTTTATTATTATTAACGGCGCTCTTTAACGACTAAGGTCATTAGCGTGGCAATTTAAGTCTGGGCGTAAGTGGGTCAACAAACTTTACTCAGATGCATCTTTTTTTCTGACATCAGGTCTGAAATGTACGCGCCGTAAATCTACGACTCGAGACCCCTCTTAAGGAACCCACGCTCAGAAATTTTACGCCCTGAAAATCCATAGATCCTGGCCGCGTTTGAACCCGTGAGCCGTGGAACCAGAGGCGAGAGTGGTCACATCCATATCCTGAGCTTATATTTTCCAATCTTTCCCTGTAGAATCCACTGATTTTAAATCGTGGTTAAAGTTTTTCTCTCACACCATTGTTGTCCCACCTACCTTCTTTCATTCCCCGTGCCTCACGTTGTATCCATAGCATCGTAGAGTAAGAGATTCTTCTTATTATATCATGTGTATTTTTTATATTGCAATAGTTGTTTACTTTACAAGGACTGGATACGAGGGTTGGAGAAAATTCTGTAGGAGATCAAAAAGATCAAAAATCAATTATGGAGATTACCTTCTGTAACAGAATTTTGAAAAGAACGATACAAAGAAATAAAATTAATATCCTCAACTCAGGGTCGGGTTGAGGAATGAGATGAGATGAAGCTTTTATATTTATAGAGGTCTGTGCCGGCCGATCGCTCCTCACGCACCGTCACATGGGCAGATGAACGAAATGAAATATAATTCCCAAATAATAGAAAGTATAAAGGATTACTAAAGAAGAGAGAAAAAATCTTTTCCTTGTATCTTGTAACCCATATTTCCCTTAACAGAGATTTAGGCGCTCCCCCCCTACAAGGAAGAATTTGAACCATACTAATTTAGTTACACTTGTTTTCGTATAGATGTCATTTAAGTGTTCCGTGGCCAGCGTTTCGCCTCATACTGACATCTAGGAAACCAAGTTAGTACTAGGACGGGAAAATTCGGTAAATTTTGCTTAGAGGCCTTTTCATTCAGGCTTAAGGATCTTTTACGAGTTTCCTGAAAATCTTCAGACTCGGGACCCACGGCTTAAAGTCCCTCCCGGAGGACTTGATCCTTGGATTTTTCCATCCAAAAAAAGAATCCATCGACCCCGGCCGGGTTTGAACCCACGACCTCGGGACCAGAGGTAAGGAGCATAACCACTAGTCCACCGCGGCCTATATATGTGCAGATTCTAAACCCATAAATATTAATGCTATTGAATCAAATAGGAAAGTTATTACAACGCTATTCGAAACTTTTGTAACAAATTATGAATAATGAATTCGTAAAAGCTTTCAATTCTTGCAATATACATAATTTTATTTCATGTCGAATTTAATTGCATATATAATCATGTACATATTTTAAGAACTTAGTCCATTCAAAAAAAAAAAGACACTGACCAATGTATGATGCTCAACTTGTTAGAACTAATTAAACGCGAATTACGAATAAATGTAATAAATCCATAATACGTTCTTAACATATTAACTTCTTCTTCTTCCTTTCCAGGATTAGGTCAATGCGACCTGTTCCGGTCTCAAGTCCTTCGCTTCCTTGGCCGTCCCAAAGATCTTTTTCCATGCGGTTTGTAGGTGTTGATCGTTTTGGGTAATCTTGTATTGTCCATTCTGTCGAAATGTTCTTTCCATCGGTGTTTGTGCTCTTCTAGTTTGTCGAGTATTGAAAATATCTTCAGTTCATTTCTTATTGATTCAGTATGCTATGTGTCCATGCGTGTAGGCCTACATCCTTTCACGGATCTTAAAAATTTCATTTCAGTAGCTTGAATGTGTGAGATATTTTTTATAAGTACCCAAGATTCAGATCCATATAAAAGAACTGGAACAGTCATAATTTTATAAAACCTGAGCTGAGTTTCTCCTCGAATTTTTTGCAGGGTTGACACATCATTTGATATCGGTTTAATTTATTATGTATATCCCATCATAGCTATATGTTATATCTGAACCAAGATAGTGTGCTCTCTCTTCTATTATTTCATTATTGATTACTATTTTTGCTCTGACTGGCATTTTGCCTTGAAAAGCCATAATTTCAGTTTTTGTGGTTGAAACTTCAATATTATATTATATTAACTACTGTGTAAATTCACAGTTGTAAAAGTGTAATGAAGTATTGCAGAATTATATAAGTTGCTTACAATGAGTGTAATTCAGTTATTACTGCAAATTGACAAAATGAAATGAAAACTATCATAACTTATTGTTTATTATTTCACTCACCTCATACTTCATAATTCATAGCAGACTCTGGGTTTCTTCACATCTTTTGTGACATTCTCAATGCTCTGTCACGTTCACAACTGAAGTCCAACGGCTTTCTATCCTGCAGACTGACCTCTGCGCCATCTCATGGCGCAGAGGTCAGTCTGCAGGATAGAAAGCCGTTGGACTTCAGTTGTGAACGTGACACAGCATTGAGAATGTCACAAAAGATGTGAAGAAACCCAGGGTCTGCTATGAATTATGAAGTATGAGGTGAGTGAAATAATAAACAATATTAAAAAACCTCATAGTGTTATTTCCTATCTACATAACTATCATAACTGTTAAAATATTTTTTTGGAAAAAATATGTACCTTTTTAGTTAGACTTATAATGAAATAAATACTGATAATGAGCTTATAATTTGCATTCATATAATTTATATTTTTTATTTATAAAATTAGTAGGAGTCAAGTCTCGTAGACTGCGATGGGCAGGACATGTGGCACGAATGGGGAGTGAAAGACTTGCATGGAAGCTTCTTGTAGAAAAGCCAGAGGGAAAACGCCCAGTTGGTAGACCAAAAATGAGGTGGGTGAATAACATTAACTATGATTTGAGGGAAGTAGATTATACAGGGAATGATTGGAAAGCATTAGCTCAGGATAGGGATGTATGGATAGCTTATGTCTGCGCGACCATGAACCTATGGGTTCGATAGTACCAGTGAGTAAGTAAGTAAGTATTAGGCCCTACTAGTTACTTTTGTTGTTGTTTTATTCATACAGCAAGACAATGTTGGTAAAAGTTGCATCAGTTTTGTGTTTATTACAGAACCTTTCGATCATTTTACAAGATCGTAAAATACTGAAAAGATGCTGTACTATAATTTAAAATATTTACATTTTGAGTTGTAAAACATTTGCACTCTGTCTGAACGTTCTAAGAATATCTTGTGCCTTGGTCATTGGTCTGAGGAAATGTGGAATTTAATCTGCCACTATTGTTTGAAGCTGGATTGCCTGACAGGCATACAACACGCTCTAATAGTGATGTGTATCTCGTTATTTATGAAAACTATGGTCTTTAAATTGTCCGAATATATATATATATATATATATATATATATATATATATAGAGAGAGAGAGAGAGAGAGAGGGGGGGCTAAACAGAACAAGCAGGCTAAGGTGCAGCTAGAATCTGGCAAGATGACTAGACATACGAGGGACTAGGGGTAATAATGTTATTGTTTCTAGGAGTTCTGATGTCACGTGTTTATCATCCATAGACATGTGCATCGCTCATGTTGAATGAAGCGATAAATGATGATAATGTTGAAGTTACAGAAATTATTTGTGCTAAGAAGCTGGCTCTGGAATTAAACATCAAAACTAAATATTTGATCACACATAGAAATACATTATAAATGGAAATAGACGAGTAATTGCAGATGAGGGAAATTTTGAAGAAGTGGCTAAATTGAAATACCTAGGAACAATAACTACAAACATAGATGAGTTGCAGGAGGGAATAAAAAGTAGTGTCAACTCTGAAAATGGAAGCTATTATTCATTACAGGGACTCTTTGTCATCCTAACTTCCGAAAAACTTTAAATAGAAATATGTAAAACTGGTATTCTTCCAGTTATATTATATGGATGCCAAATACGGTCTCTCACTTTAAGGGAGGTGAAAAGAATTTAGTATTTGAGAATAACGTTCTTACATTTTTTATCAATGGGCGATGAACAGACAGGTGAATAGAAAAGACTTCATAACTGTGAGCTACATGGAGTTTATATGAAACGAGATATAATAAGAACAGTTAAGTCATATAGACTGTAATGGGCAGGACATGTTGCAATGGGGAATGAAAAATAGGCATAGAAACGTTGTTGTAGGAGAACCAGAGGGGAAGAGCACAATAAATAGGCCAAGAATGAGATGGGAGAATAATATCAACCATGAATTATACAGGGAATGGTTAAAATTAAAATTATAAAATTGTTATGTAATAGGTCCGTCTCCTCAACTTTGTAAACTATTGATTGGAAAACAGCTCAGTTAAGGGATGTATGCCGAGCATACGTCGACACGGTTATGAACCTCTGGGTTGCATAGTGCCAATGAGTAAGTACATTCGGCACAAATTGTTAGGCATTTCTTTGCGTTCCTCTCTCGTATCAATAGCGTGCGTTACACAATTTTATTATAACACTAAATTTAAAATGAAAGATTGTTGAAAAGTGGAAAAAAAACAGCAAATAAATAAAAGTGGGAGAACAACACTTTTTAATGCACATTATCTAGTTGTTATCAGTCACGCCCATAACTACTTATCTCCGTCTTATAAGGTCATACTCCTGTCATGGCCAATTGTACTGATCCTTTACTTATTAAATACTCGTGTTTGATATCTTAAATGACTGCTGAAAAAAGCGTGTTTATAATAGGAAATAAATATTTTTGTGCTCTCAGTTATATAATAAAATCAATAAGTAGCTATATTTAAAAGTTTAAGCCGAACATATAAGGAATACAGGACCTATCGTGATGTAATACTGCCGAAACATGTTGTGTAATTAAGAAGAACAAAATATGAAATTATCATTCAAACATTGGAAAGGAAAATTGTTAATAGAATATTCGGCCCAGTTAATGAAAATAATGATGGAGAATAAAATCACATAAAGAAATTGAAGAAATGCACGACAAATAATATTATAGCAGAATTGAAAGCAAATTAATTTCCTGGTTGGAACATATAGGTAGAATGGTAGGAAAACTTTGGAAAACCAGGAAATAAAATCAAGACAGGAAGATCAAAATGTATTTATTTATTTAGCCTGGTGGAGTTAAGGCCATGTGGCCTTCTGTTCCACTCACCAGGACAAACATATGTTAAATATAAGTACAAAAAATTACAATAATAATCATACTAAATTAATTATCTGTCAAATTGAATAATAATGAAAATAATGTCTAATAATACAATGAAATTAAATACAATTGAAATTAAATTAATGATAGAATGAAACAGGAATAGCAGCTCGAATCTACTATACATAAAAAGAAAATAAAGAGAAAAAATACAAAGAAAGTAATAAACTACAATGAATTAATTTATGCGTTTTATACAAGGCATTAGGTAAATATATTAACGAATCTTAAATCTATTTTTATTAAATAATGAAAAAACACATTATTAATTTTTAAAAAGTAATATTAATGAGTAGGGGCACGCAGTAGCGTAGTGGTTAAGGCACTGCGCTACAAGCCGGAAGGTCGAGGGTTCAAGTCCCGGTGGGGTCAGGATTTTTAAACTGACCCAAACCTTCTGGCGGCACTATGGCCCTGGGGTCGACTCAGCCTCTAACGGAAATGAGTACCAGACGCTTGTTCTGGGGGTAAAGGCGGCCGTCACGCAGGGCTGACAACCCGGCTGACATCAAGTGCCGACTGTCAAGAAAAAGTGGGAGCCTTAACCTCCCACTACCCCAAGGGCCTCCTGAGGCCTGTAGTGGGAATACTTTACTTTAATATTAGTGAGTTGCTTCTGTTAGTAATTTTATTTTCAATTTGTTTCTGAAAGATGGTAAAGTTTGGCAGTCTCTGACATAGGGTGGAAGGGAATTCCATGTTCTAGCAAGAAAAATTGTAAAAGATTTCGAATAATAGGTAGTATGATGAGGAGGGATATAAAGGACACTGTGCACAAGGGATCGGGTATCTAATTTATGTGTATCAGAGAGTTTAGTGAAGCGGTGTGATAAATAATAAGGTAATGATGTGTGTAATATGTTATAGAGGAGGCATAGGGAATGGACGGTTCTACGATCTTTTAGACGAAGCCATGACAATTGTTCCAGGGATGGTGTAACGTGATCAAATCTACGTATACCACAAATAAAACGTATGCAAGAATTATGAACACGTTGAAGTCTTTGGGTAAGAACAGTATTTAGGTCAGTAAAAAGAGTATCACAATAATCAAAATGGGGCATAGATGGTTGGATGAATGTGGCGGATGATTGTTAGGAGATGGAGATTTAAGGTTTTGGAAAGAGAGCTATGCAATGGCATTGTAAGAGAGGCTCATGGACTGTGACCCCATAGAGAAGTAATAATAGGTTTTGCGTAACCTTTGAAGAAAATGTGCTTGGACGCCATTAAGCATGCGCACATGTGCATTAGTTTCTGATTTGTGTCTTGCCAAACTGTTAAATAATATACAATAGATATAACTCAAAATCCACAATGGACCAAAAAGAAAACGCACACATTTTTAAATGCCCTATTTTCGAAAATACATAGCATTTATTTACTATGTAGACCTATTTTTTATAATAAAGGGTACACTTCAAATATTAACAAGACTTATTTTATAAAACAAATGAGGAAATTATAGAAGAATTGGATGCAGAACCCATTCTTCACCATATACAAAACTACCAGAACAACTGGAAAGCCCATCTTCAACGAATGCAGTCTCATAGAATTCCAAAAGCCATGGTTCGTTACTGCCCCCAAGGCAAAATATCGCTGGGACGTCCAAAAAAGCGCTGAATGGAAAATTCCTCTTTGAGACCGTAACAGGCCACACAGCCTAATAATTGCATGGATAATGATGATGATTTTATAATTATTTTATTCGGAATCAATTAAAACAATTAGAAATGTTTAAATAAAAAATGAACACAAAATATTCTGTTTTTAAACATCATCTATTACTTGAAAATACAGGAACTGAATCTCAGTAATATTAAATCTAATAAATTATCATACAAATGATCAAAATGAAAAATTATGTTATACGTGGCACAAAAATAATGATTTTGAATTATTTAAACTCTGTCGCGACAAGCATAAAGGCCCCTGGTCTTCCATCAGACTGCTGGCCTCACATCCACTTGTGCCATTTACAGAGGTGGACGATCGTCTAGCCAGTATAGTACTGACATGTGATCAGCATATCGGGTTCCCAGCCGATATAGATAGTTTTCTCAACCTGGACAACTACTTATTGCAACTACCCAAATTCCTCAAAATGCTGAATGGAAACCGATCCATATTGGCTTAAATTCCATTAGGAAATTTCTTCCACTATGGGAACTCGAAGTACCTCATGTACCGTAGCTCTGCGCCAAGACATCTAGGGTTTGGAACATAACTAACTAACTAACTGATACTATCGAATCTGTAGGTTCATGGCCGCGTGGACATCCGGCATCCGTATCCTGAACTAACGTTTTCAAATCATCCTCTGTATAATCTACTTCCTTCAAATCATGGTTAATGTTATTCTCCCACCTCATTCTTGGCCTACCAATTGGCTTTTCCCTCTGGTTTCCCTACAAGAAGCTTCCATGCACCTCTTTCATTCCCCCTTCGTGCCACAAATCCTGCACATCGCAGTCTATGAGACTTAACTCTTCTTATTATAGCCTATCTGGTTTCCTATAAAAATCATGTAGTTCATATTATGCAGTATTCTCCATTCACCTGCGCGGGATATATATATAGCTATATATATATATGCTAATTGACTTGAGTAACATTGTGCAATTAGATTTAAGTTACAAAACTTTGATAACAAAATAAGACGAGTGTGTGTAATTTATAAACATAGGTTACGTTAATTTTGTTTGTGTGTTTTTATGTTTAACTTGGTAGCGCTAAAGAACCTTCAGGTAATTTTTTTATGAAATTCAGTGTAAACAAGTTCTTCCCACGTGTCCACTTCAGAGGGACCATAGGAATACACACAGAGTTTACGTATATGCGATTGATTAAAGTAGAACCCCTTTCCTTTCCCTTTACCGCACCCTCGGTTCCCCTCAATCTAATAACAAAAGCCTTTCAACGGAAAAGATATTCCCCTAAGTAGGAAAAGATTTCTCCATATGCTTTTAAATGTACTTCAATAATGTAGCATGTAATATAGATTTTATAATTATAAATGGTGCACTAGAACTTTGGAGATTGGTACATTCTCCTCCTCTTCAGTCGTGTGGTTGACTGACAATATACTAATCTAGGTATTTAGGCCTATCTCGATGTCTTGGGTTTGATTCTGAGGAATGTAACTTAAACTCCTCAATACTCTTGTATTCACTACGATATACTAGAAGTTGATTTTTTCTAACATGAATAATCCAAGTTCGCTGTGATCGGGTGTATTTAGGATGACTATTTAACTCATGCCCCAAATGGGAGTCAATGACCAATCACGTTTCAATGATTTCTGTATTACAACCAATCAGAGACGTGTTTCACGAAATAATTATCAACGTTAGGATTATCATATATTAAGCAAAGCCCCTCCTTTTTAATATTCTGAACAGGTCTGACCGTTATTTTGCAGTGACTGAGCCTATAACAAATACGGCTACCAGATTGTATATAATAGTGCTTACATGTCAACATTTGTAGCAATTGATTATACCACCAAAAAAAAGAAACCACTGTTTGCACTTTCTTAAATGTATACGACATCAAAAATGAATTAATATACAGATTGATGTGTTTCATTTTTTCTCCACTAGAGAGCATTCTTACAATATTGCGTTCCTTTGGCAATAAATAGTATGATCTGGTTGCAGTGATAAACAAAAGAAGCAGTAGAAGCGTAGGCTACCTATCGTTTCTCATTAGTTTTCAAACATCACCGTTTACTTTTAAATATAAAAATATTTTTAAATAACTGTAGTTAAATAATGATTTGTGAGTAAACAGCTTTATTTTATTCGTTAAATAGTCCTAACAAATGCCACTCTTGATTTCCAAATTCTCTAGATAAATTCACTCCTCACTTCGTGAGTCGTGAATTTATCGATAATTTGGAAATCACTCGTGGCATTACTTATGATAACTGCGATGTATGCTCATATTTTTTCTGTTAAGTTTAGATGGCAGCACTGTATAAATTACAAAAATTTAATAGTAACATACTGTGTCATTAAATATAGGCTAAACATTCAACCTCCAAAAAAATACTCATTAAAAAAATGAATAATTTTGCTGGTTGATAACTCAGATAACAAAAAAGGGGGAAAAAAAAAAACTATCCAGCTTAGATTTGGGCTTATAAAAAA
This sequence comes from Diploptera punctata, assembly GCA_030220185.1. Lineage (NCBI taxonomy): Eukaryota > Metazoa > Arthropoda > Insecta > Blattodea > Blaberidae > Diploptera > Diploptera punctata. Next base: position 3,368,534 of record JASPKZ010008378.1, read on the forward strand.
GATCCCCAAATTTGGAGTCCAAAATTATTGTTTTATGCCCGAAAAATTCATTAAACACAAAAGTAAAACATTATTTATTAATTCCATTTCAGGACTGAAGACGATAAGCTAATTACTGAAAAAAAATCTATATATTTGATAATGTAATATGTAACCTAAAGTAAAGGATCCCACTACAATCCTCAGGAGACCCTTGAGGTAGTATGAGATTAAGGCTCGTACCATTTTAAACGGGACGAGATGTCAGCCCTGCGTGACGATCGCCTTTACCCCAGAAAAGGACCTGGTACTCATTTCTGTTTGAGGTTAAGTCGATCTCAGGGCCATGTTGCCGCCAAAAGTTTATTATAATGTCATATTATACCGCACTAGTTCGGTAAAGATTTAATATAGTGTGATCTTCTTTATCGCCGTAGTACCAAATATAACTCATTCAAATAATATTACAAAATCACCCCGTAGTTATTTCACTGTCAAGATTGTGGTACAATTTGTCAAATTGATTCCTCCCGATTATGATATTACTATTTTTATTAATCGGCCGCGGTGGACTAGTGGTTATGCTCTCTTGCCTCTAGTCCCGAGGATCGCGGGTTCAAACCCGGCCGGGGTCGATTGATTTTTTTAGGGTGGAAAAATCCAAGGAGCAAGTCCTCCGGAAGGGATTTTAAGCAGTGGGTCCCGAGTCTGAAGATTTTCAGGCTCGTAAAAAATCCTTAAGCCTGAATGAAAAGGCCTCTAAGCAAAATTTACCGAATTTTCCCGTCATAGTACTACCTTGGTTTCCTAGATTGTCAGTATGAGGCGGAACGCTGACCACGTTCCACTCAAAATGACATCTATACGAAAACAAGTGTAACTAAATTAGTATGGTTCAAATTCTTCCCTGTAGGGGAAGAGCGCCTAAATCTCTGTTAAGGGAAACATGGTCTTACAAGATACAAGAAAATTATTTTTATTATATCATTATTTTTTAAACCATTAATACAAGCAAGACATGGAGTGGCAAATTGCTACATGTTCCTACGTCACATTATGTGGATACCAGCTTCAAAGCAAACTTTCAACGCCCTCCTCAAGATGTCTCAGCGGTTGGACGCACAATACGCTGTAAATTATCCTTAAAACGCCAATCTTCAAGTTGTTTGTATTCACGAGATAATACAAGGAAAGCCAGTTAATGTATCGCAGACAATTCGAGGACAGGTTCAACAGTTTCATCTGTACGAAACAAAATGATTTTAGAAGTTACATATCTTATTACATTTAGATTTCTTCCTTTCGTTACCAAGTCCTCTGTTATTGAGATTTGACAAATTTCTATCTCTTCAAGGAAAATACTTCCACTTATCAGAAAAAAAATTACAAGTCACAGAGAATTGTAACATCTTTAGGCCTATTGTTTTAACCAGTTTACAATTTTTACATGACCCACATAGGCTAATCTACCGGGCTTCCAATATAAATCCGGACCGGCCTCACGGGGTTTCACCCGTCAGGCAGCGCTCTCTCCTCGTCCGCATTTCACTCTGCCAGCCGCTCGTCCTTGAACTAGTCAGTTTACTATCGTTCGACAAGATGAGACGTCAGCTGACATTAGAGCAGCGCATTTATGTGTGTAAATGTTATTATAAATACGAATCAGCTCGTCGCGTTCGCGAGGAATTTATTCGGAACTTCCCTGGACAATTACCTCCTTCCAGATCGACAATCCACGATCTTGTGACTAAATTTGAGACCACTGGTTCAGTACAAAATAAGAAACACACGCGAAGGCGTACGGTTCTCACCGAAGAAAAATTAGACGAAATTGGCGAAAATTTGGAACGTTCACCACAAAAATCATTACCGAAATTAGCACAACAAGTTGGGATTTCAGTATCTTCTACACATACAGCAACAAAATTGTTAAAACTCAAACCTTACAAATGTACACTTGTTCATTGTCTAAACCAAGGTGATCCCATAGCACGTGTGCGTTATTGTGAGTGGGTTTTTCATCAGTGACTGAAGAGTTAATCGAACCTCAGTTTTTGTTCTTTACAGACGAATCATGGTTCCACCTAAATGGTCGTGTGAACACTCACAATACTCGCTATTGGTGTTCTGAAAATCCAAATCGAATACAGGAAACGCCTCTTCATGATCAGAAAATTGGAGTTTGGTGTGCGATTCGCGCAAAGCGCATAATCGGTCCGATTTTCTACGAGAAGACTGTAACTGCAGAGAAGTATCGAAATGACATTTTGACCCCATTTTTTCTTGAACTGACTGAAGAAGAGAAATCATATGGGTGGTTTCAACAAGATTCTGCTACTGCTCATACAGCAGAGGAGTCCATGAATAAAATTAGGGAAGTGTTTGAAGATAGAGTGTTAGTGCTGGTGTATGGCCCCCTCGCTCCCCAGATCTAACAGTGTGTGATTTTTATTTGTGGGGTAGCCTGAAAGACAAAGTGTACAAAACAAATCCGCACACATTGGAAGAACTGAAGAACAACATAAGAAATGAAATCAGAAACTTGACAGTGCCCGAACTACAGCGTGTCAATCTAAATGTGTTTACTCGGTATAATGCCTGTTTAACTGCGGGAGGACAACATTTCCAGCATTTTCTATAAGGTAAGAAACAGTTCAAGGACGGGTGGCAGGCAAGGTGAATTGCGGGAGGAAGAGATAGCACTGCGTGCCGGGTGAAACTCCGTGAGGCCGGTCCGGTTTTATATTGGAAGCTCGTTATATAAAAATATGCAAAGACAAAACAGTTAAGCACCATTTTCTCCTCTGTTTGTCAACAGATTTTTTGTAGCTATTGACGAGCTTTAGTGTTATCAATTTAATAAATTGGAAACAGTTCTGCCGTTTTTAACTGCAAGGCAATGTTTATGGAAAGTCTCCAAGGTGCAAGAGTTTAATTTCTTCCAGAGAAGCAGTTATGTACAATGGCAATGTTCAAATAATTATCTGCCGTTTTTAACTGCAGGGACTAAAATTCAGCGCCATTTAAATTATAGGCAAGTAGACCTAATACATTTACACGTGTTAATCACGGAGCTAGACGACGATTCTGCCAGTGTAGGGGTGATATGTGAGCTGCATGTCGGGTCTACTAGCCGTTATAGCAGGTTTTCTCAACGTGGAGCCGCTACTTACTGTATCTACCCAAATTCCTCACGTTGCTGGGTGATAATTTAGAATACTATCACCCTATCATCAGTTATACTCCAACATAAATGTATACCTTGTATTTTTATGAATATGTTCTAATACAATTTAAAACTAACAATGTCTAAAATAATATAAAGTGACGTGTTATTTATGGTCGAATTTCGAGGAATGGACGAACACTAATTGAGTTAAATTGATCCACATGTTCTAAATTTGTAGTAAATAAAGGAAGAATTTTATTAAGGAAGAATTCGGTAAGGATATGTGTAAAATTATAATTAACTAACACATTGGCACCACTATCGAACTCATGACAGCACGGACATAAATTCTCTATAGGCTACATCCCTATCCTGAGCTATTGTTTTCCAATCGTCCCCTGTAGGCTATAATATACTTTAACATTTTCCAATACTGTTATTTTAACACAGTTCCAAGAATGGATCATATGATAATATCATATTTGAAGAGAAAAATTATACGCTCAGACGGGACTTGAACCCGGGACCCTTGGTTCTCTAGACCAGTGCTCTACCAACTGAGCTACCTGAGCAAGTCTTTCTCTATATACATTGTAATTCCCTTCTACCAAATCAATAATAAAAACTTGGAAAAAGCCGTACTGGCTGCAATGTATAATTCCCAAATATGTCTTCTTAATAAAGGAGCCGCCATTTGCAAGATAGAAGCATGGCTTCACAGCATTTGGTGGACGGGAATTACAATGTATATAGAGAAAGATTGCGTTAGGTCGGTACTTGCTCAGGTAGCTCAGTTGGTAGAGCACTTGATCTAGAGAACCAAGGATCCCGGGTTCAAGTCCCGGTCTGAGCGTATAATTTTTCTCTTCAAATATGATTTATCCATCATTGAGATGTACGAAATCAATAATAAAAACTTGGAAAAAGCCGTACTGGCTGTAATGTATAATTCCCAAATATGTCTTCTTAATAAAGGAGCCGCCATTTGCAAGATAGAAGCATGGCTTCACAGCATTTGATGGACGGGAATTACAATGTATATAGAGAAAGATTTGCGTTTAGATCGGTACTTTCTCAGGTAGCTCAGATGGTAGAGCACTTGGTCTAGAGAACCAAGGGTCCCGGGTTCAAGTCCCGGTCTGAGCGTATAATTTTTCTCTTCAAATATGATTTATCCATCATTGAGATGTACGAAATCAATAATAAAAATATTATAATATTATAATGATATTGTGGAAAGAAAAATTAATGTCTGAACCAGGAATCGAAAATTATAGATTTGTATATGTGGAAAGAATTGTTAATGTTTGTGTCAGGTCTAGAATGTGTAGTGGGCTGCACACAAGTCTGGAGGTCCACGGTTCGATTCCTGGTTCAGACATTAATTTTTCTTTTCACAATATCATTATAATATTATAATATAATATACTTTATCGAATCATGGTTAATGTTATTCTTTTACCTCATTCTTGCTCTACGTACTGAGTGTTTTCCCTCTGGTTTTCCTATAACGAGTTTCGTACCCCTCTTTCATTCCCATTTCGTGCCATATGTGTTGCCCATCGCAGTCTATGAGACTTAACTGTTTTTATTGCTTCTGGTAGCTCAGTAATATCATGTACGCTATTGTTAATTAGTTTTGTACATTCTCCTGTCTGTTCATCTCTCTTTGGTCCAAACAATGTCTTAAGAGCTTCATTCTCAAATATTCATAATATTTTCTCCTCCCTTAATGAAAGAGTATTGTTTCTCATCCATATTAAATAACTGGGAGAATGGCAGTTTTATACGTTTATATTTTCTGTTTAATGTTTTTTGAGAGAAGTTGGGACATGCATTTTCAGAATTGAGCCTATGTTTAATATCTTTGTATATCGCATCCCTGTTTGTAATTATTGTTCCTACATATTTGAATGCATCCACTTCTTCAAAATTCCCCTCGTTTGTCAGTGACCACTTGCATTAGGCCTTATATTGTATAATATATGTCTAAGTGTGACCATATATTTAGTTTTATTTGTGTTCTCTTAGAGTACTTATTCTTTTATTCATTAGAGTGTGGAGGTTGGCCTTTAGAATATCCTCGCTATCGTCTAATAATATACATACTATATCATTAGCATAATTTATTTAATAGTTATTTATTTAAGATGCTAATATAAAATATTTTCGTGTTCTGTATGTTAACAGATATTTTAAACAAAATGTCTGACATTAACTATTAATATCGTATTAATATGATATATTATAGGCTCTGGAAATAAATCAATGTTTTTTCTTCTACAAGAATAACTTCTACAGCTGTCAACGGAACGTTTTATTCGAATAATACATATTGACTGGCAACAGTACAAAAATTAAAAATGCGCATTTATAGATTATACATTTATTTTTAATTACATTTATAATCTTGCCTCGTATACAGCGGGTCTGGTTCAATCCTCGGTCGGGAGAAGTTCCCTGAGTTTTTTCGGGATTTTTCCTCACCTATAAGACAAATATCGGGTAATTTTAAGATCTAGATGGTCCCCGAAAATCATATGGGCAAACATAATCATGATCCATATTACTTTGCCTTATTTAGTATGAATGGGTGAATGGTGTGTCTTGTCTTAAAACTCGTCTCGGAGTTCTCTGTTATTGATCTCATCAAAGGAGGACCTCCGTGTCCATATGTTGGAAAAACAATGTGTATGATCCACAGTTACAAATCTTCTCTCGACAGGTCATGCCCCTATAAAGTTCGTGTGGCATAAGGCATATAAGGGGAAAGTTAAACGAAGATGGAGAGAGAGAGAGAGAGAGAGAGAGAGAGAGAGAGAGAGAGAGAGAGAGAGAGAGAGAGAGAGAGAGAGTGACAGAGAGATTTATAATCTAATGGGCCGTGCTTAGTTCATATAGTAAAATTTTCGGTCATTAATTAATAGATCAATTAACTGGTACTATCAAACCCTTAGATACATGGCCGCGCGAAAATAAGCTCTCCATACATCCCTATCCTGCACTAAAGTTTTCCAATCCTCTGTATAATTTATCTCCTTCAAATCATGGTTAATGCGATTCCCCCATCTCATTTTTGTCCTGTTTCCATGTCCCTCTTTCATTCCCATGCTTAATGTAAAATTCAATGTTTCACATGCATATAATAGAAATGTAAGAAATATATTATCAGTTTAACGGTTTTTGAGAGCAGTTGGGACAACAAGAGTGCCTGCAATGCGTAATAGCACGATTTTGATAATTGAGCCTATGTTTAATTTCTTTCTGCACCTCATTCCTCGTTGTAATTATTGTATTAAAGTACGGACACTTCACTTGGCATTAACTGTCCATTTAAATTATATGACGTATTTTTATTTGTAACCATAACTTATATTTATGTTAACTTCCGTCGCGTCGTTGGAGATGTGAAGGCCACACAGTAATTATTTCAAGATGTCATTGAATGCAGTTTTTGAAACTGATATTAATCCACGGTTAAGTGTATTACTTTTTTTTTAACCGCAAAAGACATAGAAGAGTATCGTATAGTGTTTTATACCAAAATCATTTCATTATTTTAATGTAATTGAATAACATTTATGGGCGTGTTTTGATATAGTTTATTGGTTATATAAATCAATAAATGACTCGACATTTCAGTTCTAGGTCCGTAATAATAATAAAACGCAATGAAATCGATTCCTTCCACAACATTTCGAAGCACTTACTAGATATTAAAAGATTCATCCGATCTACAAGTCAACTGCAGAGAAACATAGTTATCATCATAATACTGATTGTCTGATGGGCGCTAGTTTAAACATTCCAACAAAAATACTCCAGAGATGATATCGAAGCATAATCCATACATAGTAATTCTGCCCGAAGGCAGATCCTTCACTGCAATCATAGCACTTTCATGCTATGCTTGCAGCTTTACTAGGGAATTGTAGGTGTGGTAGCTTCCCGTTACTTTCCACACCGGTGAAGGATGATGATGATGACCATATGATTTCGGGGACCGTTTGGGCCTTAAAGTTTTTCTGACATTTGTCTTACAGGTGAGGAAAACCCCCGATATAAACCTCACCCAGAAAAACTGCCCCGACCGGGGATCGAACCCGGGCCCGCTGCGTGACAAGGCAACACGCTACCTCGAGACCACAGCGGTGGACCGAAGCATAATAAGCTCCAGCAAAAGAGGGAGAGGGGATAAGTTATAACCTCAAAACCTCAAAATAACACAACCATCAAATAGACTAATAGGCTTAATCGTTGTAAACATTTTGATTCCTTGAAAATTTTCCGAACCCTTTTTTGTTCCAAAATATTTTCTGTCAAATACATTTTCTCCGGTGACTTTCCCAACACTCTATTTGGCAAAACTTAATAAAATATATAAAGTAATTAATTAACCGGTTTTAATAGAATGTGGTATAAAGTACAGAACTGTTATTAGGCAAGAATATTTGCTCTTTTTTCTTACTATTTTTCACAATTTTGTATTTTACTAAACTTATAAACAAACTCTATGGTAGGCCCTTGGCCTACCTGCCGGTTACTGGCCTCACATTCACACGTGATAATCATAGAGCCAATCCAGCCAATGCAGGGGTGACATGTGGTCATCATATCGGGCCCACCAGCCGTTAAAGCTAGTTTTCTCAACCTGGAATCGCTACTTATTGCAGCTACTCACATTCTTTACGATGATGGGTGGGCACCATACTGGCCGAAATTCCATGAGAAAATATCTTCTCCCATGAAGACGTCAATCAGCGCAAGTCCCGTAGCTGTGCGCCAAGGCTTCTTGCCTTAACCACTCGGCTACGCCGCGGCGGGACTTATTACACTTACACTTAATATAATTGTAATGGTATATTTATTTAACACGGTGAAGTAAAGACCGCAAGGTGTTCTCTTCACTTCGCCAGAGTTAAATTATACATAAGATAACAATTATGAATTATCTACAAATTGATTAATACAGAAAAGCTCCATATTCACGGTTCCGTTATTCGCGGGTTAAAAAATTGCGACACAGTTTTTTGTTCGCGGATTCAGTTGGTAGGCCTATATTAGAAGGATTAGTATCCTTTATTAATGCATCAAGAACTTATTTTTTATTGGAGGCACGCGCCAAGGCGGTTTTTAAAAAGAACGATTCAAACCAAATTAATATCAAAATAAAACAAACCTTATGTCACTAAGTCTAAAGTTCGTTGTTAAAAGCCGCCGCCGTATTTCACGTGCCTCTATGTCCGTTGATTAATACCGCCTCGCCATGATTGGTGTTTTATTGTTTCAATTTGTCACCCGTTTCAATAATTTTGATTCAATAACATGTGTCTCTTCTGCTTTGTTCTCAATTTATAATCTCGAGTAAAAGGAAAGAATAATTAGTTCCGAAGCGGGAAAAAATAGTGTTGCCGCTTAAAGTAAAAATCGAAATGCTTGACCCTTTACGCGTTGGAGAGTCGTTTGCATCTATATCACGCTGTTTCAATGTCAACGAATCAACTATATGATTCATCAAGAAATCCGAAGACAAAATAAGTAATTCTATCGCTGAATTCATAGCTAAATATCAATCTGAACTGAAAGACCTTTTAAAAGCGGCAAAACAGGAGACAAATTACTAAGTTGTTTAAACCCTTGCCTAAGCCTGACAATAATAATTTATAGAAAATCTTCAAAACCTCTCATTAAATTGATTTTATGTTGATAATTTTTATTTCATTTTGTAACCTTGGAACGTATACATACAAATTACCATTTCATTTGAAATTTCTGTATTCGCGGCGTATTTACGGAACATATCCCCCGCGAATAAGGCGCTTTTACTGTAATTCTTAATGGTCTACATTGTTTACAGATGACGAGGAAAGAATAAAAATAAATAATAGTTTAAAAAAGCTAAACAACACGCTTTATTAGAAAACCGAACTAAAAAATGAAAAATAATTTTAATTTCCAACACGCTTAGGATAAAATTAAAGTGGTCAACAAAATAATCATCTCCAACACATCTACAATAAAACTAGAGTTATCTACAAAAAAAATACCATCAAAAGCGTGGGGTGCTCTATATTAATTATAATATTTCATAATAAACAGATATTGGTAAAAGTAAAGTCTCTAAGAAGAAAACGTAAAATCCATAAAAAGCACCCCACGCTTTTGTTGGTATTTTTTTTTTGTAGATAACTCTAGTTTTATTCTAGATGTGTTGGAGATGATTTTTTTGTTGACCACTTTAATTTTATCCCAAGCGTGTTGGAAATTAAAATTATTTTTCATTTTCTTAGTTCGGTTTTCTAATAAAGAGTGTTGTTTTAGTTTTTTAAACTATTATTTATTTTTTATTTTTTAGTTTGGTTTTCTAATAAACTATTATTTATTATTTTAATTTTTAGTTTAATTGATTGTCATAAACCGGAATCCCATGAAAATTCAATTGCTTACGATATTGTTAGTGTTTAGGCACGAATATAATTATATTTTTTAAATTATTATGTACCATTATAATAATATTTTTTAAATATTTTAATAAATATAAATAGTTACAGTTAATCTATCCTTCTCATAATTTTTTTGGATAAATTACAATGGGTAAGTTTACAAAATTGTCATTATTATTTTACAGAATAAGATAAAAATGTAAATATCTTTAAATTCGATACTATTGTAGTATGAGCTAAAAGTAAAACTCTTCTTAAAAAATCCTCCGGGCCGGATTTGAACCTATGGATTACTGTAATTATATACCACTACAGTCCACCGCTCTACCAACTGAGCTACTAAAAAGTCGATAAGTCCGCATCCTATTATACCGGTCTTTATTTTTTTATGTCCTGATGATCCTGGCTAGGATCTTAGAAAATATTTATGAAATTATTGTATTGTCATTGATCATTTACAAGTATACAAAGTTTCAAGTCGATCCAATGATTTTAAGTTAGTGAAAATCGTGTTGAAAGATTCCGTTACATAGATAGATACAGGTCAAGATAATATAAAGCGAGTAAAAACATTAAAACAATAATAATAATAATAATAATAATAATAATAATAATAAATAATAATAATAATAACCTATAATTTGATTAAATTATTTACTTGGTAATGAAAGTGCAAAATATGAAAGAATAATGAAACTATACTAGAACATGGTTACATTTATTTTATTGTCTAAGGAAATATTTAGTAATTATAACTCAGTGTCCTATCGAACCTGAAAGTTCATGGCCGCGCTCCATGCATCCTCAAATTATATTTTCAACCATTCTTTATATTATTTATCTCCCTCCCACTCTGAAAGTGAAACTTAATAATTTTCTATCATGACAACTATAGTCTAATTACTTGTTCATATAATATCATTATATATAATCCGGTGTTCGGATTCGAGAAAATTGTTGAGGACGAAATATTTCTACTGACAGTAGTAGTTATTGAAGTACTGTAGTTATTTTCTCAGATATGGGCGATGACAGCTGTTTGGAATGTCATTTTTTTATACAAAAGACATGCCTGACATGTCTTATTTTGTTATATATAGTCAGGGCTATAATTGTTATATGTAGGCCTAATGAACTCGTTCCAAATGTACTTATTATTATCATCATCATCCCAGTTTATAAAGTTTAATCGAATACCAGTAGTAGCGGACCTACCACTATTTATGACCTTAAGCTATTAAATTGTTTTGCCTAATTAACTAGATTGTGTGTTTTCTTTCGTATTTAAAATTAAGGTAACATACTTGGGAGGTGAGGGAACTACATTGTGGGAAGCTCAGTTCTCCCTTAATTTTTATCTATCTATCTGCATACCTACCTGTCTATCCATCTATTCATGTATCTACAGTAAAACTTGCTCAAAGCGGAATCGCATGGGACCAATTTTTTCCACATTGGACAACATTCCAAACATTATAAAAACTAAAACTGATTAATAATATTATATTATAGAGCACCGTATGTGTCTTTTTATGTACCTTGGATTAATTGTAGTTCCGCTGCCGTTGGAAAGTGAAGTAGAGTATGTATGAGCGACTTCGACGGTAACGCATGAAAAAAAAAGTCCAATTTCGTCAGCGTTAAAAATATCTCTTAGGCGCGTATCCTGAAATTCAAGTATGCAGTTTCGGTTTTAGCTCACTAACTACACTTTGTCCACATTCTTTGATTCCCCGCAAATTTCATTACACACTAAATTGTGTCGTCTTTTAAAAATGTCCAGACAATCTGGAGATTCTTTGAAATCATTATTCCCTTAGGGATTTAACAAGAGCTAGAGCTTGACTTTGGAGCATCGGTCCGGAAATGTTTGGAGATTTATGTTCAATCACTTTCACTTTTTCGCTTAATGAGAATGGTACTTACTTCTCAGCCATCTTTATTCCGGAAATTCAGAACGCTACCTGTGAAAGATCGGTCTCAGAACTTAACTAATGTAAAATTTTACAGCGCAGTTGTTATTTGCGTATCTGTGTTTCGCATAACCCGGTGTGCAATGAGGCCGAAGGTAGAATCTTTACAGTAAAAGGTCCTTTTTCGCGGGGGATATGTACCGCAAAGATGCCGCGAATACAAAAACCGCGAATATGGAATGGTAATTTGTATGGGTATATAGCCGTTCTACGGTTACAGAATAAAATAAAAATTATCAAAATAAAATAAATTAACAAGAGATTTTGAACAATTTCTATTAATTATTACTGTCAGGTTTAGGCAAGGACTTATTAAAGAACTTGGTAATGTTTCCTGTTTTGCCGTTTTTAAAAGGCCTTTCAATTAAGAATTCTGCGATATAATTCCTTATTTTGTCTTCGGATTTCTTGATTCATTAACATTAAAACAGCGTGATACAGACGCAAACGACTCGCCAACGCGTATAAACGGTCAAGCATTTTTATTTTTACTTTAAGCGGCAACACTATTTTTTTTTCTCTTCGGTACTAATTATTTTTCTTTCCTTTTACTCGGCATTATAAACACAAGAGACACGTGTTATTCAATCAAAATTATTGCAACGAACCTGTTAAAACAATAATATACCGATCGTGGCGATGGAGGCATTTATCAAAGTACATATCGGCATGTGAAATACAACAGCTTTTAACAGTGAACTTTAAGGTCAGAGACAATTAGGTTTGTTTTGTTTTGATATTTATTTGTCCACTTGGTTTGAATCACTATGTGTAAAAGCCATCTATACACCTGCCTTCGGTAAAAAAAAAAGAAAGAAAAACTGCTGATGGTTAATAAATATACATATGTATCTTTCTCCTTTATATTTTTTTTTTCATTAATTGTGTAGAAATATCCTTCCGTTTCCGCGTTGGACAGATTTCGTTTTATGCAAAATAAATACATGTAAAATTACTATTATTTCGCGGGGACCAATAAATTTGTTCACATTAGACAGATTTTCGCATTATTCACGTTCCGGATTAAACAAGTTTTACTGTATGTATCAATTCATCCATCTGTCTGAGTATTTATTTACTCATCCAGTTATTCATCTATTTATCCATTTCTATCCCTATTAATCTATCATGTATATTTCATCTATCTTTTTGGACTATATGCTCGTAATTGTCATAAGTAATGCCACGAGTGATTTCCAAATTATCAATAAATTCACGACTCACGAAGTGAGATGAATTTTTCTAGAGAATTTGGAAATCAAGAGTGGCATTTGTTAGGACTATTTAACGAATAAAATTAAGCTGTTTATTTGCAAATCATTATTTAACTATAGTTATTTTAAAATATTTATATATTTAACGTAAACGGCAATGTTTGAAAACAAATGAGAAACGATAGGTACGCTCCATTTCCTTCCTTTGTTCATCACTGCAACCAGATCATAATATTATTTATTGCCAAAGGATCGCAATATTGTAAGAATGCACCCTAGTGGAGAGATTTATAACCAACGTTATAGGTATTAATTAATCTGATGTCCTATGATGTAAATATGTCAATTATATTTTTCTGCAACGTCATTTTCTGGAAAATAATTCGATTAAGAAAGTGCAGTGTTTTTTTTTGTGGTATAATCAATTGTTACAATTATCTATCGCATGCGCTTTCTGCTGACATTCATGCACTATATATGTATACAATCTGGTAGCCGTATTTCTTAGAGGGTCAGTCACTGGCAAAATAATGCTAGACCTATTCAGAATGTTAAAAAGAAGGTGCTTTCTTTATTATGATAAACTTTAGTTGGTAAATTTTAGGCGAAACACGACTGTGATTGGTTGTAAATAAAAAATCATTGAAATGTGATTGGTCATTGACTCCCATTTGGGGCATGCGTTAAATAGTCTCTCAAAACTAACTAAACTGATGAATTGGGATAGAAGGCAGATTGCAAATGGTCCCCAAACATCATCTGGCCACTACACTAATTCATATAGGTTATTCATATGAATGAATGAGTGATGATGTACCTTGTCTTAAATGTTCGTGTTGTCTCGGAGGTGGTCCTGGCACTGAGCTGATCACCCATCCTCTCCCGATAGGGTATGTCTCTGTTAGGTATGGGAAATGTATGAGTACCTAAATGGGAGAGGTTAAACTAAGGTAAAGAGAGTAAGAGTGAGTGAGAGCGGATTTTAGTTTCGGAGCGCTAATGGTACTATGATGTAATTAGTTTGTCATCTTTTCATGTCGTATCGTACTGATTGTGCCTCATACTGGTCGGGTCGTTTACAGTTAAAAAAGGGTTAAAACAGAACAAAAATACTGCAATCATTTCTAATGCTTTGGAATTTATAAATGATTGAAAAAAAAACATAACACTCTCATAAAACAAATAGCATATTGTGCTGAAACAACTGAAATCAGAGACGTAAAGCAAATTTATTTAACAATCTGTTCACAAGAAATCAGACCGATGCTTTTTTTTTTTTTTTTTCAATTTCGTTAAAACGAATGGAATGCCATCTGGTGGAAAAATCGTGAAACCACTCAAATAAATTAACAGTTAGTTGGCATCGTTTGTATTTTGTTATATAGTTGATGGCATAATGGGAAATACTTCAACCATCTGACATTTTGTTACTCTTTTCTTCAATCGTAATGTATAGGCCTATATAGGCCTAAATCTGTTGCCTGCTTAAATATGTGATGAAATTGCTGAACAAACTCGTATAATGGCTCCTAATTAAGTCAAAATACATTTTCATGATTGCTAAAAAATTGAAGATTTCACTTGCGGGACATAAAATTCAAACTAATGCTTATATGAAATGGTGATTATGGTGAAATGGGTTCAACTCATCTTTTACCTTAGAACTGACGAAAAACAGGAAAATTCTTCAGTCGAGTTGGCCATTTAAAATATCTATGAACCCGCCATAGCCTGTCCCAAGCCAGGTTGAAAAAGGTTTACCTCGTAAAAAAAAAAAGTTCAGCTTGCCCAACTGATAGTAACTTGTGAGGGCCCCTTGCCAGGGTTACGGTGAAGACCTCAACGGCAGATACAGCGGAGAAGGAGCCCTTCGGTACGGTGTACCTGACGAAGAGGCAACTCTACATCTACTGCCTTGTAGATTGACCAACGGGCGGATGGGGTTCGTTAAGTCCTGCAAGACAACCCATCTAGGAGAGACAACTCCGAAATAAAACGGGGCAGGCTGAGCTCTGGAGATGGGTGAAGGCAATCGGCCTAGGGAGGAAACCCTGAATAATAAACCCGCCATGAAAACGGGCTAGCAACCCACTTCAGGGTGTATCTTATACATTGCTCGCAGTCCCAAGGATTAAGCCTCGGAACAGTGCCTGCACATCCAATACGTCTTCCTCCGAGGAGTGATTTTGGAAATAAACAGGATGAAAATCCTACAAATTATGTTTAAGAAGAAGAAGAAGAAGATGTATCCTCTGAGTCAACACGCTCGGTTCATCTGCAATGTCATTATATTATAACTAGGGGTAGGATTTTTATATAATAAAAGATAAGATTGCAATGCAGATAGTATATATTATTCAACTGTTTGTGCGTGAAACTAAAAAAAGAAAAAGTCAGTAGTCTTAACTTCTCATTATACTATTCAACTGTTTGTGTGTGAAACAAAAGATAATCATAAATCTATCTTTTCATTATATAAAATAGGAATCTACATGATTCCAAATTGTCCTCTATGCAACAAAGACGAAGTAATGAACGAAGAACATTACAAACCTGTGAAGTATTACCTGTTGGATCCACCATAGAGAAATATTGGAGAGCAAGAATGCTAATGGCTTCGTTGCCAAGGCCCAGCATTTGAAAACAACAACTTTCCATTATACTATTTAACTGTGTGTGAAACTAAACAAGACAGTCAGTGCACAAGCAGTGGTTTGATGAGGAATGTGCAGACATTGTAAATAAAAGAAAGCTAGAAAAAATGAATTGATACATGAGCCAAAGATGTAAATATAGAACAATTGGGTAACATCAGAAAGGAAACCACTAGGTTATTAAAGAGTAAAAAAGAAGGAATATTTGAGAAATGAAATTAATGATCTTGGAATAGATGCAAAAAATAGGTAGGCCTACATCGGATAATTATATCAGGGAAATAGGATAGAGAGAGAAGGTTTTCAGGCTAGAACAAACATACTTATAAATGAAAATGGGATATGATTGCAGATTCTAGAGTATTTTAAAAACATAATATATTAAACACATTACATATTGTACTTCAATAAAATATAGGCCTACCTATGTATGTTTTCTCAATAAATGATTATTATTTTACCACACACACACACACACACACACACACACACACACACATATATATATTGGAAATTCTAGCTAATATTAGTGAAATTATGAAAATTATTAAATATTTCTACTTTAGATATACCGCAACATAGGACATCACATCACTCCATGTCATATACCATCTCCACTTCTCGCAACTGGAATTCCCTACCACAAGAAATAAGGGGCTGCCGGACATTGGCATCTTTTAAAAGAAATCTAAATTTATATTTGCTCTAAACTCGACTTCATTATTATCCAGTGTAAGATATAATATATATTAATTGGTGTTTCCCGTATAATGTATCATATTTATATTATTATTATTATTATTATTATTATTATTATCGTATCATTATTGTTATTACGCTATAAAATGTTGTTTGTACATGACATTTACATTGCTACATTTATTGTATCTTTAACTGTTTATAATTAGTATAGTGTATATCTATATTTGTCGAATATTTATTTGTATTTGTGCTGGTTGAGTGGAAGAGAGGGCCTTATGGCTTTAACTCTGCCAGAATAAATAAAGTATTATTATTATTATTATTATTATTATTATATTATTATTATTATTATTATTATTATTATTATTATTATTATTATTATTATTATTATTATTATTATTATTATTATTATTATTATTATTATTATTATTATTATTATTAGAGTAGTAAAGATAGGTTAAGATTTTTTAAGATCCTAACACGCCAACTTTATTTTAGGTTCATTTACCCATCTTTACTTTATGGAATGAATGAGATGAAATATAGTTTACGCTGATATGTAGTCTGTTATAGTGTTCCTGGTTCGACACATATCAAGCATTCACACACATAACACATACCGCTGGGCTGGGTCCAAAGTGTTCGATGAGAGGTTACAACCCTCTCTTTGGTCTTAAAATGTATTAAGTTGACACATAGGCTCGGAGTCATGGGTAAGTACGTGAGTGTGGTTTCCATCACCAAAACAATATATTTTAACACCTGTGATTTGCTAAACCAGACAATTTTTACCTTAATAAATGAAAAGCGAAATGACATGCAAGGTAAGGGAATAGAAATGGAGAGTGTTGCTGGGATGAAATTCAGGAAACGGGAAAACCCCGAGAAAAATGCGAATAATATCGGTATGGCCTATCACTAGGGTCCGGATTATATGTAATATCAAATTAAGAAATATGTAAATAAATATGTACTAAAGCAATTATATGTAAAATCCAAAATATTATTTCTTTGCTATAACAAAAAAATCCACATAGTCAAATCTCTATGTTAATTTTTAATCAATTCACTTCTGCTACAAAATACAGTACTGAAGTACAAATGTCAACCATTCAAGCATTTAAGCCACATTGGATTGGTGTCCACAATTAATTATAATATACTTTTCCAAATGTTCTGTTGTCATGCACAGTCTTCTGTCTGACAATATGTATTTGTAAATTGAGAAAGATCGCTCAACCTCGCAAGAAGTCAACGGTGCATATTTATGGAGAGAGATTGTCCTTGGAAAAATATTCTCAGGGGGTTCTACATTTTCACCATTAAATAAGCGAGAAAGAATAATAAGAGTTGGATATCCAGGGACCTTGTTTAGCACAGACTGCAGTTTCGTGGAAACTACATCACCCACTTCGACTGGTACAATACTGACCTTTTGACTGCATCTTCAATTATTTCCACAGCTTCTTGGAGAGGCATACCTGAAGTTTCCAGTTTCTTGATACTGTTAGATATTATTTGAGGAATAGAAGAATATCATAAAATGATTATTTTAGATTGACATCCTAATTGTATGAAATTAACTAATTCTTCTTCATTCATCAGAAGTAAGCGCTAATTTACTATTGATTGGTTTAAGAGACCATCACTTGCTTTCAGCTGACGTGACTTGCGATATATGAAACTGAACTGAGCACTTTAGAACTGTTGAATGCTAACAAGGATTCACTCACTCACACTGCAGGATCAGAAGAAAAGTTCTCAATCACTGACTTCACAGCTTCGAAGTGCTTACTGTAGAAAATTACAGCTTCGATCCATGTTGCCCACCTTGTTATCACTGGCTCTGCAGGCAGAGGTACATCAGGTAGCTGGCTCCTTGTAGCGGTGTACACGATAAGGACATTTTAAGAAAACCTTCTTCGTTGCTGATATCAGTGTATTTACTTCTGGGAATTCATGTTGTAACTACCTCTGCCACTCGTTGCAATTCATGAGCTGTACATGTAACATGCACTAAGTTTGGATAAAATACAGTAAGCGATTTCCCCGCTTTTAACATGTATGGAGCTGCATCTGTGTACATCAGCAAGATCCTCTCTTCTTTTACGCCACCTAGCCATAGTACCTTAGCTCATCATTAATGAATCTACCAATTGTTGAATAATTTGTTACCTCCAAAGGTTTACAATATATTAAGCGGTTTTGATGCAGCTTCAGAGTCCATCTTGCCCAGAATTAGATTAGCGATGAAACGGCCTGCAGCATCCGTCGTCTCATCAGCAGAAATCCATATATGTGAGTTGCCTATGTCAATCCTGATTTATTCTAATATGTCAACATAACACAAATCCAAGTAATTCTTCCTGAGAGTGGACTCGTCGGGAATGTTGCGGTTGCAGTATGTTTATAAGAAATGTTTAAATTCAGGTACCTAGAGTTTGTTCCAGGGTATGTTCCCTGCAACCAACGCAATACACAGTTCTTTGTAAAATTCACTATTAGATTATGTAGGCTGTCCCTGCAACTGTGTAAGTAGTACCTGTTTCTTTGAAGAAACTCGTTGTTTATTTTTAATATGCAGATTGCTTCGTAAATGTTGTTCAATTTGAGATTTCATCGTACACCCAATACGTTTATCACAAGTTTGGCAGAAGACTGTTTTGCCATCAGTGATTAAAACACTGTCAACAGAAATCCACGATTTTAGCTTTGAAGACAACGAAGTCGCAACCGGTGTCATGGCTAAATTAAATGCAACTGACTTATAAATTCTGAAACGTTTGAGAACAAGGCAGAAAAAAAATGTTCAAAACAAGTCGTAGTTGAGGAAGACGGTGGTATACAAGGTAAGAACAATTATAATTTAACAAAGTCATTGTTGTCCGCATCGAACTCGTACAATTTAGCCTTAAATGCAACGGAAATGTATAGGATTGACGACGATTCATGAGAAGCACAATAATAAAAATTTCAAGCGTTTTTCATTTCTTGCTATGTAACGTAAATGAATGGGATTGACGAAAATTTGTAATAATTCCGCAAAAAATATTAAAATATGTAAAATTATGTACTATGGTGTGAAATATGTATTATAGCTCGAAATATGTAATTTAAAACTTTGAAATAAGGGTCTTTTCATTTTAATTCGTCGGCATTTTAGTTTTTTATAACTACATACACAGCAACAGAATATGTAGGCCTAATCCGGGCTCCACCTATTAGCAATATGTCTCGGTAACCGCCAGGATTTGTACCAGGGAGCCCAGTCGCGCGCTATAGTCACGCATTCACAGAGATGCTGAATCATATTGCTACTCTATGGCGTTACAGTCCACGAAGAACCCAGCCTCTGATATTGACATTCCATTTCTCCCTTTCCAGGGCCTCAAGCTTCCATCTAGTTTTCTTAAGTCATCCTTCACATAATCCAACCATCTAAGTCTTGGTCTTCCTATCTTCCTTAAATCGTAAATTCCAATAATTAGAAAAATTAATAGTTAATAGCGCCGTAGCCGAGTGGTTAAGACAAGGTGCCTTGGCGCAGAGCTACGGGATTTGCGCTGGTTCGAGTCACCATGGAGGAAGAAATTTTCTGATGTAATTTCGGCCAGTATGGGACCGGTGCCCACTGAGCGTCGTGACGAGTTTGGGTAGCTATAATAAGTAGCGGTTTCAGGTTGAAAAGACAGCTCTAACGGCTGGGGGGACCCGACATGCTGACCACATGTCACCCCTACACTGGCTGTATGATAGTCTACCTCTGTAATTAACACATGTAGGTGTGAGGCCAGCAGCCGGATAGTAGACTATGGACCTTCGAGGCCTGTTGCGCCGTGGAGAGAAAGAAAATGATGTCAATATAGCATCCCATTCTACATCAGGATGAAAGTTTAAACTGATGATTACTGGCATGTTCGTTCACACTTTAACATCTACGGTCTTGTAGCGTTCATTTATTTGTTTAATGATATTATGAAGTAATGAATATGTTGAAATGGATTCTGGTAATGAAATTCCAAACCAGCATAAATGGAAATAATAGAACATTATAAAACAAGCTTTTTTTAATTGAAATATTGTAACTGATGTAATGAGACAAATCTTCAGGTAGTCTGTCTCATAAAAAATATATTTAGCATTTCTTTCCCTTGAAATTCTTTGGCTTAATATGCGCACAGTGTTTTCCCCCACTCTCTTTTACTTGTCGAAATGAGGAGGTTTCGTGTGAACATTCCATTAATTATAGCAACAAGAGTAGGATAGGGGGATGGTTTCAATTCAACCCCCTCCCCCATGCCTCCCTATGCTACTGCATTAGTTTATTAAATCGAGGCATTGTTTTGTCTCTCCACCCCTTCTAATTTCCTTCCCTTCATATTCAACCCTCTCTATATCGATTCCTCTTAATAATATATCCCCCTAAGTTCCATAGTTCGATTCCAGATTTTAATACACAACATTTATAATTTGTCATACATATTTCTTGTTAGAGGCAACATTTTATTATGATAAAGACGCTACTTTATTCGAATTAAGGGTGGTTCCAAAAAACACCGACAATCTTGTATGTTATGATGGACGTAAATTGCTCATTTTCAAGAATGTTGTGGGCGTACTTTTTTTTTTCAGATTTCTTTACAGTGGAACCTCCTTGTTGCGTTTTAAGTTTTCCCAATAATTTTGTTGAAAGAAACGTTCAAAATCTAATTATTTAAACTATATAGTGAACTCGTTCAAATAAGGAATTAAATTATTGCTACTTTTCTAATAACGTTTATCTATTTTATTAGTTTATTATTTAATTTTCAGTTATTTTGAAGAGCTGAGATTAAAATTCTATTTATTTTGTCACAAAAACGTTTTCTTGTTACGTTCAACTATTTTTACACGCTTTATATTAGTTTGACCTGTATCTATCTATCTATCTATGTAACGGAATCTTTCAACGCGATTTTTACCCACTTAAAATCATTGGATCGACTTGAAACTTTGTATACTTGTAGAGGACCCGTGACAATACAATAATTTCATATTTATTTTCTAAAATCCTGGCCATAATCATCAGAAAATAAAAAAAAAGTGTCTTTATATCTATGTAACGGAATATTTAAACACAATTTTCACCCACTTAGAAACTTTGGATCGACTTGAAACTTTGTATACTTGTAAAGGACCCGTGACAATATAATAATTTCATATTTTGTTTCTAAAATCCTGGCCAGCATCATCAGAAAATCAAAAAAATTAAAACTGGTATAATAGGTTGCGGAGTTGTCGACTTTTTTGTCAATCATTGTAAGAGCTCAGTTGGTAGAGCGGTGAACTCTTGGTGGTATATAATTTCAGTAATCCATAAGTTGCAGGTTCAAATCCCGCTGGGAGGATTTTTTTTTTGAAGAGTATTACTTTTAGCTCATACTACAATAGTATCGAATTTAAAGATATTTACATTTTTATCTTATTCTGTAAAATGTTAAACTTAAAACTAAAAAATAAATAATAGTTTTAAAAAAGTAAAACAACGCGCTTTCTTAGAAAACCGAAGTAAAAAATGAAAAATAATTTTAATTTCCAACATGCTTGGGATAAAATTAAAGTGGTCAACAAAAAAATCATCTCCAACACATATAGAATAAAACTATAGAGTTATCAACAAAAAGAAAATAATTTTACCATCAAAAGCGTGGGGTGCTTTTTATGATTTTTACATTTTCTTTTTAGAGACTTTACTTTTACCAATATCTGTTTATTATCAAATATATTAATTGATTTAGAGCACCCCACGCTTTTGATGGGAACATTATTTTCTTTTTGTTGATAACTCTAGTTTTATTCTATATGTGTTGGAGATGATTTTTTTGTTGACCACTTTAATTTTATCCCAAGCGTATTGGAAATTAAAATTATTTTTCATTTTTTAGTTTTCTAATAAAGCGTGTTCTTTTAGTTTTTTAAAAACTATTATTTATTCATAAATAAACTTACACAGTAATGCCTTATATTTTAATTATATGAATGTACAATAAACTTTTGAGGCTGAAAACTTAAATGCCATTTCTATTGGAACATCTCGGATTGATTTATGAGTGTATTGACAAAAATGGAATTTGTTTTATGAAAGAACAATTATTAAAGCAAGTTTGTTTATTAACATTCTTGAAGGATTTGAAATACAAATTAGAGAGGGTGAGATGTGGCGTAACAGGGAGGCCACTTTAAATAATACTATAAATATGCGTCATAAAAATTACATTAAGTTTTTGGTAGTCTTAAAATGTAATTGTGTAGTTACAATAACTATAAACATATATTAAGCGCAGAAACAAATTAAACGTAGGCCCATCTTTGAAAACGCATGCCATTATGTATTACGGGATATTTTTACATCCTAACTTCTCTCAAAAAAATGATAACAAAGGTAGACGGATTAACAGGTGAATGGAAAAAACCTCGAAAGAGGTATTTATGTGATCTTTATGGGAAACCAGATGTAATAAAAACAATTAAGTATCGTAGATTGCGATGACTATGATAGGTGTATGTGGCAGTAATAGGAAATGAAAGAGAGTCATAGGAAACCCAGAAGGGAAACGCCCGTTAGGTGGGCCAATAATGAGGTGGAAGATTTAACATTAACCATAATGTGCCCAGGTTGATAAATTATTAATTTTCAGAAGGAAAATAGAAGCTGCAGAAATGAAGTTCCAACGTTCAGTAGCGGGTGTGACAATTTTGGACAAGAAAAGAAGTGAGGATATTAGGAAGGACTTAAATATTTTTAATTTAACAAATAGAATTGACAACATGAGAAACAACTGGTATGAACATGTTAAGAGAATACCTACAGATAGAATCCCTCAGCTGTTACTAACGTACAAACCAATAGGACATAGAAATGTTGGACGCCCATTTACTAGATGGGAGGATTCATTAAATCCCGCTTGATGTGAAAACAGGTCAAAATGCCTAATTTCATGAAGCAGAAGAAGAAGAAGAATTATAATCTATAGTGCAGGAATCATTTCATGGAAGAACTGTCACTACCAATCGTATTCGTTCACACTATTGCCGGATTAATCCCGATCCCTATCGTTAAGTTTAACATTTAAACCAATCATACTAATTAAAATAATAAAATATGTTCCATCATCAGCAGCTGAAAAGGTATAGTATCTTTTCAACTACTGATGATGGAACACGATTTTAAAAGGTCTTCAATGTTTAACAGAAATTTACTTTATTGAGGAAGAATGAGTTCTCAAATACATCCATTTATATATGGCGATTCACAATAACTATATAACAATATCAAGATTTTTATCTACTTTAATTTTGTCGTAAATTTATATAATTCTTTTTTCATGTAAACATCTCTTAATGTGATCCGCCTATTTCAATAGCTTATTTTTAATTAGAAAATAAAGTTACAAATATCTCGGGATATATGTAGCACCTAAAATATTGGATATTTCGCAGTTATGAAGATGAAAATGAGTTTTTTCTCTAGAACATACCACCGACAATCAATATTAAAAGTCTCTCTGGGCGCAGAGGAAACAAATGTACAGTGGTGTGTTGCAAGGTCTCAATGAGACAACGCTAAGGGGCAGAGAAGTCGATCTATTGTAAATGTTTCTTCAACAGTCCAGCTCTACCTCTCATGAAATAAACCACTTACTTAAAGGGAATCTCTAGTGTTTGTAAAATTTATTACTTTCATTATTTTTGAGTGGCTTCCACAGAACACTGCGTCAATAGTTATCGAACACATCGTAGTGCTAATCCAAACTAGAACTGAAATTACTACATAAATACGAGTTTGTTGAAATTAAACCGTGTAGTGTTAGTTGAAGTTTTGGTATGTTTAATAAAATAGCATTAAGGGGCTTGTAGCTAATTTAGGAGGGATAACTGATGACTCTAATGGTAGTGCCACAAGCGAATTAAACAACAATTAACAAGTGTTTATAAAACGAATCATTCTGTTGTTTAACCATGACAATTGACAATCAAACAATTTATTCTTTTATCCAAATGTCGTTATATTTTTCACTTTGTTTTCCCCCACCCTGTTACAAATTACAGTACTGGGTTAGTTCACTGTTATTCAATCTAACACAATCAGTATTAGTCTACTGTATAAACTTTAGACTAAAAAATACCACATTCAACATAGACTACAACAGCATGCATCTGGTTTAGAAATCGGCGATTTTAGGGCTAATCAGATGTGAGTTATTCTACAATAAAATTTGAAATAAATATATAAATAAATCCGTTGACGATCTCCGAGGAACCAAGATCGATTGAAGTGGCTTCTATCACTGTCTTCATGGCGTGACGGACCTAGAAGGACCTCGGCCAACCATCCGGCTACTGGCCTCACATGCACTTGTGTTAATCACAGATCATCTGCCATCACGCGTAGCGTAGTTGGTCAAGATAATACGCTACATGTCGGAAGGTCGAGGGGAGTCAGAATTTTTAATCTGAACCAAATTTTCTGGTGATACCATGGCCCTATGATCTACTCAACCTCTAATAGAAATAAGTACCAAATGTTTTTTTTTTTTTTTTGGGAATAAAGGTGGCCGTCATGCAGAGCTGAAAACCTTGGCTGAAATCAAGTTCGGATTGTCTAAACAAGTAGGAGCCTTAACCTCTTACTACCCAACGGCCTGCTAAGGCCTGTAATGGGATCACATTATCTGTACCTTAATGAGAGACGGATTCAGTTATTTTATAATTTGAGCAAAAATGGACGTGAAATTTCATTATGAACAATATTTGTGGTGGGGTTCAAACAGTGGTCAGAAACAAAAAATGGGAATGCCTAATAAAACATACTGATATGTCGAACATACCAAGAAAAACAGAAGTAACACATTTTAGGATAACAACGGGTCACGACTGCCTGGCAAAACACCTTCACAAAATCAATGTTCTGCCTTCACCGAAATGCATTTTATGCAATCACCCTGATGAAGAAATGGACGAAGGTCATCGCTGTCAAACATGAAGATTCTAAGACCTCAAAGTATTGGAGAGCAAGACTGCTAATGACTTCAGTGCTAGATGCAGCACATTAGATAACTTACTTACTGGCACTATCGAACCCGTAGGTTCATGGCCGCGCGGACATAAGCTCTCCATACATCCCTATCCTGAGCTAATGCTTTCCAATCATCCCCTGTATAATCTACTTGCCTCAAATCTTAGTTAATGTTATTCTCCCACCTCATTCTTGGTCTACTAACTGGGCGTTTTCCCTCTGGTTTTCCTACAAGAAGCTTCCATGCAAGTCTTTCATTCCCCATACGTGCAACATGTCATGCCAATCGCAGTCTACGAGACTTAACTGTTCTTATTATATCTGGCTTCCTATAAAGACCATGTACTTCACTGTTATGCAGTCTTCTCCATTCACCTGTTTGTTCATCTCTCTTTGGTCCAAAAATTTTTCTAAGTACTTTATTCTCAAATACTTGTAATCTCCTTTCATCCCTTAAAGTAAGAGTCCATGTTTCGCATCCATATAATATAACTGGTAGAATAATAGTTTTATATATTTTCAGTTTAATGTTTTTTGAAAGGAGTTGGAACATCAAGAGTCTCTGCAATGCATGATAGCACGCATTTCCAGAATTGAGCCTATGTTTAATTTCTTTGTGCATAAATTAGATAACAACAAGAACAACAACAACATATTTTTAAGGACACTTTCATTGAGTGAGAAAGTTAAATTATTATTGTATGTAGCTTGCGTCATAGAATTATTATCGTAAAAATGGATTTAATAGAAACACGATAATTTAACATTTTTAAACCCAACATTTTCTCTACAACGGCTAAACATGTGGAAGTGAGAAGGGCTCTGCGGATTATTAAATAACATTAAAATGGTGACCGGATTTTAAAATGTTGCAAAACAGCTTTATTAGAGAAATGTTATATTTGTAAATTTAATGATTGTATTATGTATGTTATCCCATATCCTGGAATGCAAATTTAAAATAAAACAAGGTTATAACATAAGAATTAGTTAGGAGAGAGTTTGTGCGGATGTTTTGGCATATTGGGCCATGTTTTCTGGTCGCTGTCTGTGAGTAAGAAAACCGGTTAGCCTTGTAACTTGGCATTCACGTGCAAAATTCTCTCCACATGCCTCCTGCACAAAAATTCTTTTCAAATATTCTGCTTTTACACTCCTCACTTTGTTGACAAAATAAAACTGCTACACCTGCCTGACACTTGTTCCATATTTTTACCTTAGACTGACCGAGGGTCTCTTAAGAACCCTTACAATGTACAACAAAAATGTCTTTCACATAGCAAAAAAAAAAAAACTATAATATAAAAGTAGACAATACATTGCAAAGCACTACTTCTTTCCCTCCCCCCCCCCTCTCTCTCTCTCTCTGCCTTGATTTAACATCTCTCTTTATAGGTACTTTTCCGTATCTCACTTTTCAGAGGGCTTACAGAGGCACGATCTTTCAGGAGGATCACATGCATTTTTTACCAAGATATTAATGATAAGCGTTCCTAAAATTAGTCCTAGAATTGAAAAGGAAGATATCAAAACAATCAGTATGTGCAGAATATATGTGAGATCGAACAGGCAAAGACCTAATCCGTGAAGTTTGATGATGATGGATCAAGATGTTGGAGGGTCTCTCCGGAGAAGTTGATCAAATCAAAGCCAGACCCACCTTCCAGACGACACAAACATTTAGCGACATTTCAGGCAAAGTCCATCTTTGACTCATACATGCATAATTGCCCTTGAATTGACAACGTATGCTATAAGATGTTAGGTTAAATTTATTTAATATTTTTAATAAAACAATAACAATAAAGAACCATTAGAAATTACTTAAGTTTTTGTCGAATTACACAATATCCGATAGTAACTTATAGTTTTACATGGTTTTGTTTTCACTGCGTTTTTGCATATTTAAAACTACCACGAGGAATTTGACCTCCGGAAAATTTTACCCCATAGGAATGAGATGCACAAAGAAATTAAACATAGGCTCAATTCTGGAAATACGTGCTATTATGCATTGCAGAGACTCTTGATGTCCCAACTCCTTTCAAAAAACGTTAAACTGAAAATATATAAAACTATTATTCTACCAGTTATATTATATGGGTGCGAAACATGGACTCTTACTTTAAGGGAGGAAAGGAGATTACAGGTATTTGAGAATAAAGTACTTAGGAACATTTTTGGACCAAAGAGAGATGAACAGACAGGTGAATGGAGAAGACTACATAATAATGAACTACATGGTCTTTATGGGAAGCCGGATATAATAAGAACAGTTAAGTCTCGTAGACTGCGATGGGCAGGACATGTTGCATGTATGGGGAATGAAAGACTTGCATGGACGTTTCTTGTAGGAAAGGCAGAGGGAAAACGCCCAGTTGGTAGACCAAGAATGAGGTGGGAGAATAACATTAACTATGATTTGAGGGAAGTAGATTACACAGGAAATAATTGGAAAGCATTAGCTCAGGATAGGGATGTATGGAGAGTTTATGTCCGCGCGGCCATGAACCTATGGGTTCGATAGTGCCAGTGAGTAAGTAAGTAAGCCACGAGAAATTAGTGCTTCCTCCATTCAAAGGTTAAACAGGCGGTCCGGACATGGCTGATTATGATGGCCAGAGGGATCCATAATATCTGGGTGAAATTTCTTTCAAGCTTCGATCACATAATACAAGGATCAGATTTTTTTTTTATCTCTCAACGCCATCTTCCTATGCCTGAATTTGATTCAAGACCAACGAGTTTAGTGAGACAGTCATGGTGTTAAGACTCGTAATCTCTAAGTCCCGTGATGAAATCCCGATGCCTCCTCCACATATTTTGTTTGTTTTTTCCTGGTCCCAGTTGACATGCTCTTTCTTACTTGCAAGATTCCTAGAGATGATTATATATATATATATATATATATATATATATATATATATATATGTGTGTGTGTGTGTGTGTGTGTGTGTAGGACGTAAAGATGATGACAATGATTTAATTCGGTAGAAAAACAAAGCCGTGTGTTCCATGATTTACTGATACTACACGTAAAAGAACTTCATGCCTGAAGTAAGATATCTGAGAACAATACAAAAAATTATCGGCATTAAAATGCAACACTAAAATTTTAAAAAATCAATAAATAAGTCTAATAGTATTACTACCACTACTATTATTCCTTAATCGTTAAGGTAAAAAAATATAAAAAAATATATTTTAATTAATTATATCCTAATCTTAAGATGTTTTCTGCATAAAGAATTTTATTAATGTCTTATTAATAACAAAGACACAATATATACACTGTTATTTGCGGATGACCAGATAATAATTGCACAAGAATATGAAGACTTGGAGTTTGTGTACAGACAATTATTGGATGAATACGATAACTGGGATTTGAATATAAATTTAGAAAAAAACCCATTTTAAATGGGATGTGGAGCCGAAAGCGAACATTTAATATTAGAAGATCAAAAAGGGTATATTAGAGGATCTGAAGAATTTGAGAATCTGGGAGTAAAAGTAGATAAAGAGGATAAACAAGAAAGTGAAATTAAGAACAGAATACATAAATATAGAGCAATAACAGCAATGATGAATGGAGTCTTGTGGAACAGACATATATCCAGAAAAAATAGGTTACAAATATATAATTCAATAGTGAAAAGTGCTGTCACATATGGAGCTGAATTTTTGGAAATTCAAACAAAAACTTATGTCGATGGAAATGGATTTCTTGAGGAGGGCAACAAGATGTCCAAAATTAGAAAAAAAATACGGCCATGCGAGAAAAAAATGAATAATAGATATTCAATAGTAGATTATATAGGCCTAAGATATAATCAATTAAATTAGTATGGGCACGTACAACGAATGCAAGAAGAAAGGTTACCCAGGAAAACATTGGAATGGTGTCCACCTGGAAGAAGAAGAAGAAGAAAAGGAAGACCTCGAAACTCGTGGATGCAAGAAATAAGAACGGGGATGAGAACGAGAGGACTGGAGGACATGGAATGGATGGATAGATACGAGTGGAGAAGAAAAATAAATCTTCAGACATAGTCAATTAATAAAAAATTAATTTGACTAATAATATTCATAAATTAATTATGGGAAATAACATTATGAGGTTTTCATTTAATACAAATTAATTAAATGATGGCTGAAGATTCCTCTTGAAAACTGCAGTTTCCGTGCTTGAAGAACTCGAAGTATGAGTTGAGCCGACCAATTTAATTATTTTTTCATCATCATCATGAACAAATCCGTTTTAGGCCATGTGGACTGTGACGGTAAACCTAACGAGGATGGTCTTGATCTTTCCACCGATGTTTTGGTCTTCCTTGGTCCTTATGTCCAGTTGGTGTATATTGGAACGCCAATTTTGGAAGTCTATTTCTTTCCATTCTTAATTATTTTTTGTCTAATAATATATTTATTTCAAATACTTATTCTTATTACTTTTCTTGTTATACTTTTGTTGTTTCATTCAAAAGCAGCGACTTAGGCCAGTAGGCCTACAATAGTGAGAACTGAACAGAAATGGATTGGAACCATATTGGAAAAATAAACATACGAGTATTTCCTACTTCAGCACTACGAAACCTGCTGGCGATTTATCTCTATTTATCTGCGTGACAAACATAATCATTCAAATTCTAAATACAAAGAGATTTTATATATGATCCCCTTAAATATATTATTGTTTAATTTTAATGCTCTGGCACTTGACATGTCATGTTTGAATTATTTCAATATAATATTTTTGGACCAAAGAGAGATGAACAGACAGATGAAAGCAGAAGACTACATAACAATGAACTACATGGTTTTTATAGGAAGCCAGATATAGGCCTAATAAGAATAGTTAAATCTCGTAGAATGCGATGGGCAGGACATGTGGCACGAATGAGGAATAAAAGGCGTGCATGGAAGCTTCTTGTAGGAAAACCAGAGGCAAAACGCCCAGTTGGTAGACCAAGAATGAGGTGGGAGAATAACATTAACTATGATTTTTAAGGCAGTAGATTATACAGGGGATGATTGGGAAACATTGGCTCAGAATAGGGATGTGTGGATAGCTTATGACCGCGCGGCCATGAACCTACGGGTTCGATAGTGCCAGTGAGTAAGTTAGTAACACGTCCGTTTAACTTCACTCTAACTCATTGATACTATTGAACCCGTAGGTTCATGCCGCATGGACATAAGCTCTCCACACATCCCTATCCTGAGATAATTTTTCCAATCATCCCTATATAATATACTTCCCTCAAATCATGTTTAATGTTATTCTCCCATCTCAATCTTGATCTACCAACTGAACGTTTTTCCCTCTGGCTTTCCTACAAGAAGCTTCCATGCCCCTCTTGCACTCCCTATTCGTGCCACAATACCTGTCCATTGCAGCGCTTAACTTCACACACTTCATATCTTTCTTGACACAGAAAATGCTCTGATAATGGTAGCATGATTTGAAATGTTGAGGTGTCTATAAATAACTTCTCTTCCTTTTCCTCAATGTAAACTACTTTTTGTTAAGTACTTTTTATGCCTCCCGGTCCTCAGAGGGTCGCGAGAGAGGATTTTAAACTCTTGCTCACACATATACTTTTCTTGACTGAACAAGGGCATGGAGGGCCTCCTCAGATATGTAATGAACAGTGAGTTCTCTCTTGCATTGTTAAAACTGTGATAAGTAAACCGGCCTTCTGCTTACTATGATGTAATACCCACCCCCTCAGAATCTAGTAAAGCAAGGGTTTCACTCCCCGCTGCCACTGCAGGTAAAACAGACCACATTACCCTACACAGATGGATAGGGTAATAAGTCGCGAACAATGGTGATCAATTTAATACCAGTGTCATCTCTGAGACAACACAAACATTTAACACAAGACACGCTGTTCACTATTAATTCGTGCATAACAATGCGAATATGACAGGGTGATTATTAGGGCTAGAAGACTACATAACAATGAACTACATGGTATTTATAGGAAGCCAGATATAATGAGAACAGTTAAGTCTCGTAGACTGCGATGGGCAGAACATGTTGCGCGTATGGGGAATGAAAGACGTGCATGGAAGCTGCTTGTAGGAAAGCCAGAGGGAAAACGCCCAGTTGGTAGACCAAGAATGAGGTGGGAGAATAACATTGACTATGATTTGACCGAAGTATATTATACAGGGAATGATTGGAAAGTATTAGCTCAGGATAGGGATGTATGGAGAGCTTATGTCATCGCGGCCATGAACCTACGGGTTCGATAGTGCCAGTGAGTAAGTAAGAGTTTTTAAGATAGACCCTATAGCACATATTGTTTGGTAAGAGTGATGTCTTAAATATAATTAAATGTTTTTATGTACAAAAACTATCCGTGGGTCCCGAGTCTGAAAATTTTCAGGCTCGTAATAAATCCTTAAGCCTGAATGAAAAGGCATCTAAGCAAAATTTACCTAATTTTCCCGTCCTAGTACTACCTTGGTTTCCTAGATGTCAGTATGAGGCGAAACGCTGACCACGGACCACTCAAATGACATCTATACGAAAACAAGTGTAACTAAATTAATATGGTTCAAATTCTTCCCTGTAGGGGGAGAACGCCTAAATCTCTATTAAGGGAAACATGGGCTTACAAGATACAAGAAGATATACAAAAACTAAATACCTTGTTAATACATACACCATTCAGGAATAAAGGCCAATGTTGACCTGTTTCCGTCTCAGCTGGACAGGGTCTAAAGGTCGTTTTATGGACGTTCACGTCGTCGTCGTCGTCCTCGTGGGTGATGCCGAAGAACTGCGTTAGGGATTCTAGATGGTGACATTCGAGATAGATGTTGTAGCCATCTTCTCTGTGAGTGAATATCTTCGGTTTTCGTTTTCGTTGAGCTTGTCCATTTATATGTGACACATGATATTATATTCGTCATATTTTCACTCTTTTAAGAAGAAAGAACTTTTATCGTACAATTTCTTACTTCCGTGTTCATTTTGAGTTTTTAAATTTCTCAGAATTTTGTTTCTTGTAAAATCTATCTTCCTCTCCTCGTTTCAATTCACAGTATGGACTTTTTTCCTTATGGTCTATACCTTAGCAAATATATATATATATATATATAGTCTCTCGACAAGCAGATAGCTACTGATAATTTTAATAAAATAAAAAGCCTGCTACAAAATCAAAATCTATATTTAACTTACTTCTAATTTGCATTTTATTCTTAAATAAATAGTTAATTGTCATAAACCGATTTACTAATTAATTTTACAGCTGAAATGATTACGTAATTATAATATTATTGGTCATACTTTTATGTAACAGTGAATATTTTTGTAAATTTTAGGTCATAATTGCACATATATTTTTTTTTATATTTCGGTAGTTTTTAGGTCACAAAAATCCTAGCCCTAGTGATTATGTGGCCAAATGATGTTCGGTAACTTTCCAAACATTTGTCTTGCATCAAGATTTTTAAGATAAATTACGAAACTCCGTTGAGGTCACTGTGTTAAAGTTTTATAATTCTTAAAACTTTAATTTGTCTTGCAGGTGACGAAAATTCCCAAAAAAATTATTCACCCAGGAAATGTGTCCTAAAGGGGGTTCGAAGCAGAGTCCGCTATGTCCAAGGGAATGGCCCTATCTCTAGATTACACCGATATTTATAAATAATAAAAAAATAAAGAATAAGGGCACACATTCGTTTTGAATCGAACCAAGGATAGTTGAGTTACTTTGAAATGTCTAAAATGAGTAAACATAATTAATGTAGTTGATTGGATAATTAATGTATAAATTGATGTAGCTGTTTGAACAGTGCTAGTATCAATATCAAATAATTTGTCATTTGACACCAGTCGTACGCAAGTGTTGACATTCCTCCAGGCACTGCGTCGGTCTCTACCAACACGTATTCTTGACTCTAAGTTGGAACATCCAAGTAAAACAAATGGCAAAAGAAAAAAGTATTTTCGATAATGCATTCTTCAAATAGATTAAGACAGATTCTTCCAACTAATCTCAAAAGAAATTTAGTACAAACTTTCGTGATTCTGCATTTTGATTATTGTAACATTTTATTGACAAACATTAACGATGGCATAGCACATACATTCGTAATATGTGTATCAGATATAAGTATTCAATATTCATAAATATGATCACATTTCTTCAACTTCCACGAACAATGTTGGTTCCGTCATGATGAGTACAGAAAAGTGCATTCTTTTATTCTGTTATTCAAAATTATATAGTCAATACTAATAGAATTCTTATTTTAAACATTTTTTAACACAGTTGAGGACGACGGCACCTGCCAAAAGATATATAGTTTAACATCTTAATTAAAATCATATAGACCTACATACAACCCTACTACCTATCCTCTCGCTTCCGATCTTATTTCCTATCACAATTTGAGTACACGTCGCATGAAAACTTTTTACTTCAATTCACATCCTACAATGTAGAAATTCCCATTATTCTGATTCCTATACTGTAGCCATTATCAACTTGTTTCGGAGTACTACTTCTCAGATAACAAAGCACGAGGATGAGTAGTGGCACCATAGTGGTAGATCATGTTCGTACTTTGCTATATAAACCAGTCAGATGCCATGGAAGACAGTACAACATGTGCCCGGCCATCGTAGATCTCTAATATCTTCAACAGAAAGTTATTTCCAAAAGTGGCCGATATTGAGAAACTAAGAAACTAATGGAATAATAATAATAAATTGGTAAGAGGCACTCGAAAGAGCATTAAGTTATAAGTTTATGATTTGTCTTTTATGAGTTCGTTCAGTGATCCTGTCCATATTCTGCATTGTTTGTAATGGTATCGCTCACACTTTTGGTCGCATATCTTGCATTCACACGAATCACTCGGTTGGTGGAATAATGACGGCTGACATTGGGAAAGCAACAAACGGGACCACGCTGGTAATGTATGCAGACGACATGGCCATTGGAGCATGAAACAAAGAAGAATTGCAAAAAGGCATAGATGGGATACAACGATGGGCTATGGAAAATGAGTTCAAGATAAACAGCAACAAGACCGTACAAATGGTTTTCAAGAAAGGAGGAAGAACAGCGGCAAGTGATAATCTAAAACTAGGAGAAGAACCGATAAGAATGGTCAACAAATTCAGATATTTAGGCATAACACTGCAGCCAACAACAAAGTCTTTCAGCGTACATGTGCAGGAGAGAGCAGCAGCAGCTATAAGGGCTATGTGCAGTATCAAAGACATCACATCGTTAAAATTAGTCACAGCCATGAAATTATTCGCATCAGTGATCACCCCGATCGTCACCTACGGGATAGAACTGATATGGGAGAAACTATCGACCAGCGATTTGGAGAGGTTAGAAAAAGTAAAACCAAGATTCATCAAAAAGGCACTAGGTGCAAGCAAATACACACCAAATAGAATGGCCTATATGCTAGCCAGAGAAACCTTCTTCCTAGAGGACCTGAGGCAAAGGATACTACTGCCAGCAACGGAGCCATATAAGAAAGTCATCGAAAAAAAGAAACAGAGAGAAAAAGAGATCGACGAAGATTTCTACGCCTCAGATGCCATGGCAAACAGAGAGTGGACTGGAAGTAACCAACCACAAAGGCACAGAATCATAGGTTTAATGGAATAATGAGAAATGCATGAATCCCATGTCCCTTTGCGTCCCACATAATCAATATTAAGTTGACTAGTTTTTCCTACCCCTATATTTATTAGCTTACCCATTTATTTAAAACTGATGGTAATATTTGTTAGTAGAAAAGTAAAAAATAATAGAATTTTCCATTTTTTTCATTGTTGGTTAAAAAGGTTTGATCAATTCAAGGGAGAGATATTTACATTTCCTTTATTAATGTTACAGGGTAACTTATTGAACAAAGAAAAAACATATTTTTTGTCAGTCAGTTAATTCGTTTACATCGTGTTGTTGATCTGAAGTAGATGCAAATACAATTCTAGAAGCTTATTATTCAGCAACACGAGTTATTTCAAAGATTGACCAACATAATGCTCTATAACAGAGCTTTAAATATGATTTTATTGGGGAACTGCACTGGAAATGAAAAAAAGTTAATGTATCTGACGGAATGCGCCCGTCCAATTGTAGATGTAAATGGTTGTTTCCATCCTAATGAGTGTTAATTTTATCTACACTTATTCATCTCTTGTGTTTTGTTAATGCAGGAGAACAAGTAATTTTCAAATAAATTATTTTTTCGTACATAAACGAACATCGTGTCCCCACATCCTATATGTATGGATGGGTTAAAGTTACGTAAGTGATTTTCCTCGGCAGTAAAATTGTAACAATTGTAGGTCTACAAAATTCATTCCGATTAAATTACGGTTCATGTGACATCGGTAAAATTATAACATTAAAATACAACATTTTCGTGCCTAAATGTTTAGACTAGATTTTATGTTATTTCTGAAACACGAAGAAAGTTACTTACACCACTGTAATTTGAATATATATACCAGAAGTCTCGACCACGCGTTACTGTGGCTAAGGTATACGTTAAAAATTTAAATTAAGTTGCTGTCTTTCAGCCAGATTACTTAAAACTATACTTACACGCGAAATTAATATTATTGAAAATAAAATAAACACTGAACACACTTAAATTATGAAATAATCAATATTTGCAATTCAATTGAAATTCGCGGTTGCAACAAAACCAACAGCCATCTGGGTATCTCTTTGTTAAATAATAAACCAATTACCTTACACCGCCATCTGTTAGAATCGTATGGAACTCACAGATAATTGCACCGCCATCTGTTAGAATCGTATGGAACTCATAACTTATAACTCTTTGATAAATAATAAATAATTTGCAATAAAAAATAATGCGACTATAAATTTAGTTATAAACTACCCTAAGTCTCAAGTTGGATCAAACTGCACACAGTGTGCAAAATTTTATTAAAATCGGTTCAGTAGTTTAGGATTCCATCGTGGACAAACAACGTGTCACGAAATTTTTATATATTAAGATATATATACTTACTTACTTACTCACTGGCACTATCGATCCCGTAGGTTCATGGCCGCGCGGACATAAGCTCTTCATACATCCCTATCCTGAGCTAATTCTTTATCATTCCCTGTATAATCTGCTTCCCTCAAATCATAGTTAATGTTATTCTCCCACCTCATTCTTGGTCTACCAACTGGGCGTTTTCCCTCTGGCTTTCCTACAAGAAGCTTCCATGCAAGTCTTTCATTCCCCATACGTGCAATATATATATATATATATATATATATATATATATATATATATCTATCTTCGGGTTTTTACAGCTGCTGCCGTCTTCCCGTGCCAAACCTCCAAAGCCTACGGTCTTGGGCATCTTCGATGCTTAGCCCTCTAGCTTGCATTACTGTCTTCATGTTTTCCTTCCATGTTAACCTTGGTCTTCCTCTTTTCTTCTTTCTGTTAGGATGCCATTCATATAGTTGCTTCGGCCATCGCTCATCTTCCATTCTTAAAACATGTCCTAACCACTTTAATTCCTTTTCCTCAATTCTTTCAATTATGCTTTCTTCTGCTTCCATTTTGTTTCTAATTTCCTTATTTGTGACACGTTCTAATTTAGACTTTCTGGCACTTCTTCGTAAATAATCCATTTCTAGAGCTATTAGTCTATTCTTGTAGTACTTATTGATTGTCCATACCTCACTTCCGTACATTGCAACAGATTCCACCAATGTTTTACCAATATATTTCTTTGTGTCTTTCCAAATATGCTTATCCCACCATATGGAATTTAATGATGATATTATTTTGCTACTCAATTCAATTCTATGTTTTATGTTCTCTTTGCCTATACCTTCGATGTTATCCATAATCATTCCCAAATATTTAGTTTGTTTCACTTGCTTTATTTGGATTCCATCTTCCATATATATATATATAATTTTGTAGCAACTGTTATTTCAGTCAGTCGAAAATGACATTCGTTATAAAATTTCATATTTTTTTATAATCTAGCGACTACAGCATATGATATAACGTAAAGCATTTTGAACTTCGTTACGTGTAGGTTCCTACTCATTTATGAGATATTTTTAACTATATAAATGTATTTCCAATTCCACACTTTCAAACTGTAAGATATAAAAATATTTACCTGAAATATTATGTTCTGTATAATGGATAGATTCAGATATAAACTGTTTATAATGTTTTTTTTTTCTTTTCGATTTATCCTGTTTTGTTACTTATCTCCTTTTTTAAATTATTTATTACACACCTTTCATCTGTTTATGAAAACACACAGATTCACACACATACATTCAAATACACACAGATATTAATAGTATAGAGAAAAATTCTTTTAGACAAAATACCACGTATCCAAAGCCGCGAATCAAACCCAGAATCAAGATCAGGCAGTCGGTCATACTATGTTTCAGTTTTATAAATGGTACGTTGAAGTCCAATAATAATATTACGTAAATGTGTTTCAACCTAATGAATTATTTTTTGTTGTTTACTGGATGAAAATCCATTATATATTTAAGAAATAAAGCTATCAAAGTTTTATGATTTTCATAAATATTCATTTAATTTAACATTCATAACAGCTATTTCAATACACTGTATCTTCTTCAGATCAATGTCGTAAATTCGAATAAATTTTACTCATAAGTAGAATACACTGTATTGAACATTAATAGAAAAATATAGAATAAATCGGAAGGGCCATGTTCTACGAATGCCAAGCACCAGAATGGCAAAAACTGTTTTATATTATAATCCGAGGGAAAGAAGAAATATAGGTCGACCTTTAAAGAGGTGATGGGATGAGCAATTTTGAGTCGGAACAAGCCAACAGGTGTAATCTGTAAGACGATGTTGATGATGAAGATGTATTTCAACCAAATTTTACCAAAGTTGGTGAAACAATTGAGGCGGCTAGTTAACGCACAAGCCGCTGCTGATTGAAGTAACGTATCTTAATTGTGCCCACGCCGCGTCGGGTGGATCTGGTTTACTGAACTGAGTGGGAGAAACATTTTCCGCCCAAGTCCTCTTCATAATATTTTGTGTCACTTATTACTATTCAACATTTCCAAGTTCATATTTGAAATAATAACTTATGCTAAACAATCATTAACATCGAAGAATACTCTCTCCATCACAATAAATAGCTTTATTTTCCCTTCATCCTCCATTAATATCTTATCATTAGTTTAACTCTAATTTTGTATCTTAAGACTTCTACTAAGAATACCATTTAATTTCAGATTAATAAGTAATTCGCTACCGAATCCGAAGGTTCATGACTGCGCGGAACATAGGCTCTCCATAAATCCCTATCCTGACCTAAAATTTCCCAATCATCCCTTGTATAACGTATATCCTAAAAATGATGCTGTCCTATGCCGTAGCCGAGTGGTTAAGGCAAGATGCCTTGGCGCAGAGCTTACGGGACTTGCATTGGTTCGAGTCTCCATAGGGAAGACATTTTCTCATGAAATTTCGTCCATTATGGGACCAGCATCACCAGGCATTTGGGTAGCTACAATAAGTAACTGCTCCAGGTGAGAAAATCAGCTATAATAGCTAGGGGACCGACATACTTACCACGTCACCCCTATACTGGCTGGATGATTGTTTACCTCTGTGATTAACACATGTGGATGAGAGGCCAGCAGCCGGATGACCTTCTGGGCCGGTCGTGCCATGGAGTTCGGTTTAGTTTAAAATTACAATTAATGTTATTCTCCCATTTCTTTCTTGGGTTACTTAC
The DNA here is from genome assembly GCA_030220185.1 of Diploptera punctata. Classification (NCBI taxonomy): domain Eukaryota; kingdom Metazoa; phylum Arthropoda; class Insecta; order Blattodea; family Blaberidae; genus Diploptera; species Diploptera punctata. The sequence continues at coordinate 3,407,506 of JASPKZ010008378.1, forward strand.
TGATAGCTTTTCCTCTGGTTTCCCTACAAGGAGTTTCATGCCACTCTTTCATTCCCCATTCGTGGCACATGTCCTGCCCATCGTAATCTAAATACTGTTCTTACTACACCTGTTTCCCACAAAGATCATGTAGCTCACTGTTATGTAGCAGTCTTTTCATTCACTTTCTAATTTCAAAATAATGGTATTAAAATATTGCATACGTATTAACAATTCAAAGACAACTCTTTAATTGTACTGTAACACGTGTCGACGGAGAGCCTGGTTGAGGGATGAGATGTGATGAGGCATCTTACATTGGTGGTCTGTGGATAACAAGGATGCCGTCGGACTTCGTCTGTCTCATCACAGGGGCAGATGAACGAAATAAATGAGACGAGTGTGGAGAAATGGTGGAATAAAATTTGTGCAGGGGAAAACGGGAGAAACCCCGACAAAAACCTGACCAGATTGCGCTTTGTTCATCACACCAGCAGGAAGAGTCGAGTGTCTAACTGCTTGCGACACGGAGCCGCATGTAATGTAAAATAAAGATTAGTGTTCATTTAGAACAAGTCAGTTTTGTTTGCTTAACTTAAACATAGGAAAGAGCAATGAAATAGATTATACTATTAAAGTCAACGCGATTATGAATGGGAGGAATTGTACAACGCTTGAATACTACTGTATGTTACACTGGACTATCATATTTTCGTTGTTTTCTAGAAATGAATTTTTAACGACAAAATGATAATGTAATAATTTCGGAAAGAAATGTTGTAATGTTATAATTTTAGGGTGTCGCCTAGATCCAAATTTAAAATATAATCTATTCTATTCTATAATAATTCTGCCCGACAGCAGGTCTTTCACTGCAATCATAGCATTTCTTGCTCTGCTTTGCAGCTTTACTAGGGAATTATAGGTGTGGTAGCTTCCCCTTGCTTTGCACACCGGTGAAGGATGATGATGATAATGATAAGGATGGCGATGATGACCGAATGATTTTCGGGGACCATTGGGCCCTAAACTTACTGACATTTGTCTTACAGGCGAGGAAAAGCCCCGAAAAAAACTCATCCCGACCGGGAATCGAATCCGGGCCCGCTGCGTGACAAGGCAGCACGCTACCTCAAGACCATAGAGGTAAATTTAATATATAGTCTTGAATTGAATTTGTATGAATACATTGTAACGGTTACAATTTCACAGCCAATCAAAATTACTTAAATCACTGTTACTTTAATCCGTCCATATAATCGTAAGAGTAGCCTACTGTAACTTCAACGACCTGAGACATCAAATTAGTTCATTAGATATTATATATTAAATATTAATTCTCATGTAGGGACCTAATATGTTTATGCAGATAGTCTTGTATGGAGCAGAGATATGGACGTTTAACAGAAAATGTGTTAATAGACTGAATGCACTGGATATGGACTTCTGGTGATGATCAACCAGAATATCCAGGAAAGATAAAATGAGAAACACAGAAATACGACGCCTTATGGAAGTGGAATAAGAAAGTGTCACAATTGAAAGTGAACCGAAAGTGCGATTTTCGGTTCGCTACTGCAGTGCCGTTATCCTCCTTGAACAGAAAGATTCGTGAACTATGCCAATATCCCTTCTCTATGCATCTACCCCCACTCTCCTTGTTACCTCTCCTGTTGCGCTGTTTGTACTGCGCATTCCCCCTTCTACCTCGGAACGCTCAAATACGCTACGCACATTCTGAACATTATCATTCGATCGGAACTTTTGTTTAGACTACGTCGTCTGGAGCACGCGAGTGGCGTGGTTTGAGTTTTGGTCCGGAGGACCAGGGAAAGCCACCCTGGCTTGGACCGTTTGTATGAATGAACTTGTTTGAGTGAGGTATGATATATTTTTTTATGTTAATGATTTTTATATTTTTGTTTAAATTCAAGAATGATCAATATTTATATTTGTTATATTTTTCCTATACTTCGGACGTCTTGTTTATATTAAACATCATTTTTATATACATCCTGTTTAATGTTCAAATTATTTATGTGCATGCTGCTGTTCGATATATTCCCGTACATAAATTTACTTATTTAGGAGATCATACGAGCTTCTCTTTATTTTTCCATGTGGCTTTTCATGGTTAATAATAACAATGATACATCCAGTTTAACCAGGAATCACAGATTACTCAAGTGTTTTAAGATCTATTGTTGATTGATGTTTAAGTGTTTAAAAAAGAAAGATGAATCAATCTTTGCTTCTTATGGGCCCGGGCAAAGGCTTTTGAATAATAACCTTGATTGTTATGAACTCTACGCTAATATGTACAACGGAAACAAAAAGACGATTCACGGCGGCGCAGAGCGTGGTTTTTTATAAGAAACTGCACAAATGGTAGGCAGACATAGGATATATAATATTCTTCAACCCCCCCCCCGCGGCACAAAAGGTAACGACTACAATGGTACGTTGAATGTGAGAAGGAAGAATACCCAGGATTGTACAAGAATGGGACATTAAAGAGGGGAGGAGGAAGAGGACGACCTGCTACTAACTGGATACAGAATGTGCATATGTCAATGGAAAGGTTTGGTGTAGTGGGGGATGAAGTACAAGATAGAGATAAATGGCGTAACATCATAAACAATGTAGAGTTCTGAGAAGTAATATCTAACTTTGTGTATTTTAGATGTCAGTGTTGTAACCTATTTTATATATTGTTATTGTTAGACTGGAGACAAACTCTGTATTGATTATTCTCATCAAAATAATAAAATTATTATTATTATTATTATTATTATGATTACTATTATAATTAAGTAATTGTAATTACTTTTTTCTGGATCATTATGAGCTGGATTATTCTCAAATTAATTTTAATTAGGAGAAAGTAGATTTCTTATATCGACGATAGGCAATGGAAACTCGAAATTCTTCATCAGTCATTGAAAACCACATAACTCCAGTAACCAGCACAGAAATAAGTGATACATAACCTGTTGAGAACACGGTCTACAAATTTATTAATAACTTGACTTGTATTCTGTAGTAAAATATGTGGCAACTATTACTGTATCAATTTTCATAACTATTTAAAACAGGTAATAGTTTCTCCTGTAAAATTTATCAAAATGGAGTTACGAGGTTTTCAATGTCCACCAATGATGTTTATTTAAATGTGTTGGATCGCAGTGAAAACAACTAACGAATAAACATTACGTATTGTGTAATTTTGCACATATTTAAGCCATTTCAACAAATTAGCTTTTGTATTCTATGAAAGATGTCATATAAATGAAATTAATGTATCTTATAGGATATACTGTTAAAGCTCGACGTTTCGTTCGCTGCTTCGGCAAACATCTTCAGGAGACTGTGGTAACATATGTTTTCTACTCGATTAATGGTGGGAACCCATATTGAAATATATAAATAACAAATAAAGATAAAAATATAAAACAGGGCCGTTTTTTTTTCTACGAAAAAAACAAATAAGTGTTATTTTAACAAATGGATTTATAAAAATAAAATTTAAGAAGTGTGATTTGTACTTCTTCTGAAATTTCTTATTAACTCACTAGCACTAACGAACTCGGAGTTTCATAACCACGCGGACATAAGCTCTCTATACATTCCTGTCCTGAGGTAATTTTTCCAATCACCATTTGTATAATATACCTCCCTCAAATCAAGATTAATTTTATTCTCCAATCTCATTAAGGCCTATTTACTGGGCGCTTTCCCTCTAGTTTTCCTATAAGAAGTTTCCGTGCCTCTCTTTTATTCCCCGTTTGTGCCACATGTTCAGCCCATCACAACCTACTGAAGAAGTTTAGAATTATGCCCCTCGTTGTGGGTGCAATTTTGAAGAAGTAATTCTTTTCCCAGGTTATGACGATGTTTTGATGCAGCTAACTCTCTTCATGCCCGATGTTGTAGTAACATTTTGAAGGATTAGTGACCAAAAATAATAAATAAGAATTACTGGTTCAGGTTGGGTTTGATTTTCGGTAGAGCTGGATTCTCTTCTCAAGGTCGAAGTTGGTACACAAGATAGGAAAACACTTTAAAAATCACTAATAACTGATTCTTGTAGAAATAGTTGTAAATTTATTTACTATTTAATTTCCCAGCAGATCAAGTAAATATAGGTGGTATTATTCTTCACCGTCAATTAAAATTAAATTATTTTCTTTTCTTGAGTCAACTATTCTTTTTGTATTAAATATCACATTTTATCAGGAGAGCTGTATTTGCTTCTATCTTTGTGGAAAGTTATATGCTGACTGACTAGTGTAATTCTGTTATAATATTAAAGAACATTATTACATCACATGATTTTATATTTAAATTCTATTGGTTAATGGTCCATTAAATACCAGGTTTAAATTTGATTGGTTAAATCAAAAAGTTAATTGTTTTTAATATCCAATCAGAATTTAATATACTTTTATTTAAAAATATTAAGTTAAGCAGGTGTTCCAATTACAGTTATAACAGAAAGGTTTATATTTCAGACAACGATGACTTAAAACACAATTTTAAAAGCATTATTTAGAAATACTGTTATATAATACAATTTCTTTAATTGTTACCGAGACATTTTTATTCAACAATAAACAACAATTAATTATTTTAGATGTTTTTCTTTATTTAAGTTATATTTAAATTATATTTAAATATTAAAAGACTTCTGGATGGTGTTTCTCTTGAGGCCGAAACAGGTCAACAAATGGCCTAAATTCGTGAATGTACTATGATGATGATGATGAAGAATTTTAAAGTATAAAATTATTAACTGAAACTTTCGTATTTATTATGATATTAAAATCCTGCTATACTACTGTTCTTATTGCATCTGGCTTCCCATAAAGATCATGTATCCCATTGTTATGTAGTTTAAATCTTTTAGAGAACTTCGGTCCGTAAGTGTCCAAATAATACGTAATAGCGAGCGTTTCCAGAATTGAGCCTGTTTAATTTCTTTCTGCACTTCATTTCTGTTTGCAATTATTGCTCCTGGGTATTTGACTTCTGTCACTTGGTTAAAAATTTACCTCATTTCCATTTGTCATTACAATTCTGTTATATAATGTATGTATTTCTGCGCGTGGCCACATTTTTGGTTTTATTGATGTTTACTTCCATTCAACACTTTTAAAATTCAGTACCAGTTAAGATGCAGAAGATGAAATGTTGATTTTGAAAGGCCTCCAAATTGGAATCACTTGATGAAGTATAATAATTTAGTTGAGGACGACTGACTTACCAGGTACCAACTTTACATTTAAAATCGTTTACTTCCAGTCCCAGATTCATAGTGTTACTTAATATTCTTAATGTTTTAATTGAAGGTTATGCTTATTTCCATAGTACTTTGCTGTAAATGATTTTTTTTTATTATAGTATGTAATTTGACCTTTTTGTCCATTTGTTAACTAGAATTTTCCATCTAGTCTGTAACAAGTAGATAAAATACAAAAAACAACCCTTTCAGAATGATTTCTCACGGGGTGGACAGAAATGGAAGGTAGGGGATGTTTTTAATGCATAGTAGCAAAAGTTAGCATTAGTGCATATGATTAAATAAAACAGGAGGGGCACTTTCAGAAGCGTTGTATATACGTATGTCATTAATATATAAAGGTTAGCAGAAGAGAGATTCGTTAAAACATTCCTAGTAAAAAGGAGGTGGGGGTTTAGAGAGATGGTAAGAGACGAAGATGGTGGCAGAAGAGAGAAAGAGACAGACACAAGAACTCAAGTAAATTGGAGATGTAAACGCGAAGGGGTGGAGGGTGGCAAGTGGAAGTGTTAAATGAAGCGAAACATGCACTTTTCATTATCTACTACCGGAATAAAAACAAAAGAATTTGAGACTCTTAGACATTTTTTACTCTCTTTTTTTTTTTTTCTTGTGGTTATTGGTTTTTAAAGTTAGAGGGCCAATTATAAAGATCATATATGTCGTTAATTAATAATGAAAAGGGTTTCCAAGGTAACAGAAAGCTTAGCACCGATTTTCTTCTTTTTCCTCTATACTTGAGAGAAGAGTTTAAAGATGGTAATGCATCTAAGATTTTCTTTCGTAGAAGGCCGTGCCTTCACTTTGTGAAATAGATTATATATTAATACCTGAAATAATGCTTTCGTTGAAGGGGTGCGAACTTTTTTTTAGAATTAATTTAGTTTTGTTATATAAAATTCTACCTCATTTATGTCACACGTCTCTGATGTTTTCATAAGTTGTAGCGTTTTCCAAAGTGCTCTTTTTCAAGGTCATCTCTACATTCAAATGAAGTGTACAACATTTTGGATATGTTTCTATAGGTCTCTGTAATTTTCAGGCAGTGGGAAATAATAGTAATTAAAATAAAATAATAATAATAATAATAATAATAATAGCGTAATAATTATAATGGTACTGTACATCAACTATATGTAGACTTCAAAAAAGCATATGATTCAATTAAGAGGGAGAAGTTATATAGTATCCTGCTGGAGTTTGGAATTCCTAAAAAGTTAGTTAGACTTATACGAATGTGTCTAAATGGCTCAAAGAGTAGGGTGCGTGTAGGCAAACAGTTTTCAGACACTTTTGAAATCCAGAATGGGTCGAAGCAAGGAGATGCACTATCTCCTCTACTATTTAATTTTGTACTAGATCATGCCATTAAATCTTTAGAGAATGAGGAAGGCTTACAACTGAATGGCGTTAATAAGCTGTTAGTTTATGCTGATGATGTAGTATTATTGGCCGATAGAAGGAGATACTAAAGGCCAACACGCACACACTATTGAGTAACATTAAGAAATTAGGACTGGAAGTAAATATCAGTAAAACTAAATATATGGTCACACGTAGAAATTCAGTTTATAATGGAAATGGACAGCTAATGACAAATGAGGGAAATTTTGAGGAAGTGGCTGAATTCAAATACCTAGGAACAATAATCACAAATAGGAATGAGATGCACAAAGAAATTAAACACAGGCTCAATTCTGGAAATGCATGCTATTATGCATTGCAGAGACTTTTGATGTCCCAACTCCTTTCAAAAAACATTAAGCTGAAAATATATAAAACTATTATTCTACCAGTTATATTATATGGGTGCGAAACATGGACTCTTACTTTAAGGGAGGAAAGGAGATTACGAGTATTTGAGAATAAAGTTCTTAGGAAAAGTTTTGGACCAAAGAGAGATGAACAGACAGGTGAATGGAGAAGACTGCATAACAATGAACTATATGGTCTTTATAGGAAGCCAGATATAATAAGAACAGTTAAGTCTCGTAGACTGCGATGGGCAGGACATGTTGCGCGTATGGGGAATGAAAGACGTGCATGGAAACTTCTTGTAGGAAAGCCAGAAGGAAAACGCCCAGTTGGTAGACCAAGAATGAGGTGGGAGAACAACATTAACTATGATTTGAGGGAAGTAGATTATACAGGGAATGATTGGAAAGCATTGGCTCAGGATAGGGATGTATGGAGAGCTTATGTCCGCGTGGCCATGAACCTACGGGTTCGATAGTGCCAGTGAGTAAGTAAGTAAGTAATAGCGTAATAATAATACCAAATGACATGCTGAAGATGGAAGATGTTCTGAAAGGCCTACATGATTTTAACTAATTGATAAAGTTTTTTTAAACATAAATCCATTTTAGTCGAGGACAACTGATATATCAGGTACTTATTTAAATATTTTAACATTTTTAATAGTAGGGTAATATAATAATAATAATAATAATAATAATAATAACAACATTGACCTACCGAATCTGTAGTATAAATTCATGGCGCGACAGAGTCCTTTGTCCTACAGCCGACTGCCGGTCTCACATCCATATGTGGTTATTATAGAGGTGAAAGATCATCCAGTCAGTATGGAAGTGGACAAATTGACAGCAGACTATTCTCCAGCCGTTATAGCTGGATTTCTCAACCTGGAATCGCTACTCGTTTTAGGTACTCAAATTCCTCACGATGCTGGATGGGTATCGATCACATACTGACTGAAATTCCACGAGAAAAATGTTCCTCCATGGGGAATCGAACCAGTACAAGTCCCTTAGCTCTGCACTAAGATATGGTCCCTTATACCGCTCGGCTATGGTGAAGGACCTGTTATGCAGTGGTTCACATTATATTATGATTGGTATTCCAGTGGTCTGGGTATATATATATATATATATATATATATATAAAGTAAAGTGATCCCACAACAGGCCCGGAGGCCCTTGGGGTAGTGAGAGGTTAAGGCTCCCACTTTTTCTAGACAATCGGCACTTGATGTCAGCCGGGTTGTCAGTCCTGCGTGACTGCCGCCTTTGCCCCCAGAACAAGAGTCTGGTACTCATTTCAGTTAGAGGCTGAGTCGACCCCAGGGCCATAGTGCCGCCAGAGGGTTTGGGTCAGTTTAAAAATCCTGACCTCAACGGGACTTGAACCCTCGACCCTCCGGCTTGTAGCTCAGTGCCTTAACCACTACGCTATGGCGTATGTATATATATATATATAGAGTTTGGAACAGAGCCCACTCAGCTTCTTCAGCTTCATGAAGATGTCTGAGTAACTACTTTCAGATGTAATGGGCAAACTAAAATAAAGGTTGAGAGATTTGGTCACACTAACCATGTTACTCCTTGCACTGTCATCCACTAGCTGTTTTATATATTATTTAGTGTATTGTTGTATTTTATTTTTCGAAGGATAAGATTAAAATTATAAAGGAATGTATTCTTGCTAGGGTCATGTAAAATATCACTAATCATGTCCATCATGAAGCCAGGTGGAGGGATGCGATGAGATGAAGTTCCTATTGTTTGTGGTAAGGGTACCGCTGAAGAGTGGGAGCAGATTCATATATTGACCTATTTTATAAATTGTATTCTCTTAAACTTATGTTATGTAAACAAACTACGAACTATCAGTATTCAACTAGCAGAAAATAGTAAACACTGTTTGGTGTCGCATGCTGAATGGCTTAATCTATACGTGATATTAGTATTTGACATCACATTGGTATTCAGTATTGTTTGTATAGGCCTATAAGATATTTTTTATTCATTTCACTTACTCTTTTTCTAGAGTTGTTTTCCTTCCTTTGTCCATATGTACTCGCGCACGCATTGACTCTGATGGAGAGCGGACGATTCTCCTTAGAAATAAATTAGCATTCCAAGATCGGGAATCGAATACTGTGCTCTTTGCTCTGGAGCCCGCAAGCTTAAATACACGAGGTCCTAGGTACTCGTGTCTTAATGGTATTACAGAATTCAAATATGGTGCTAATATGTTGTTGAGACACCTCATATTTCAGTCTAAGGTTCTTTTAGATGTACGTTCAAAAATCTACGCCATGGAATCCACGGTTCTACTTCCATACTGAATGAAGGCACATTTCAATCACAGTCCAGTTTGATCCTCCGCTCTTCGTTAACCAGAGACGATCGTGGTAACCACAAGACTCCAGAACCTATATTAGAATCTCTTTTAGATCTAGGAGTTATCGTTGCAGCGGGCCTAGAGTCGAACCTTGTAGAAATAATTTTTTTTGATGATTTTTTCCTCAGAGTATTTCACGGGACTTGTGCTGGTTCGGGACCACATGGAGAAGAAATTTTCTGATGGAATTTCGGCCAGTATGGGACTGGTGCCCACTCAGCATCGTGAGGCATTGAGTAGCTACAATAAATAGCTACTCCAGGTTGAGAAGACCAGCTATAACGGCTGGGAGAACCAACATGTTGACCACATGTCAACCCCTTACATTGGCTAGATGATCGTCTACCTCCGTGATTAAGACATATGGATGTGAGGCCGGCTGGTAGGCCAAGGGCCTTCTAGGCCTGTCGCGCTTGGAGTTTTTTTTTTTTCGTCTATAGAGTGAACTTCAATTTCCAAATACTTCCGAACACGGCTTCATTGTCTTTAATGCAAGTTTTCTGTCGAAGGTGGCTCCGCCGTTTACCTGATGAATTATCTTGGGTCCATGATTTCTTGTGAGGTAAAAAAGTATGCCTATGTATGTGATCCATATTTAAAAATCGTCTCCCGATAGGTTGTGTGTTCTTGTATGGCCCGGGAGATGTGAGGCACGTTAAAATACCTACAAAAGGAGAAAAAGTATCGTGGCACCAATTACATAAGAATATATCTGCCAATCTTTCATTAAAGTTAGTATTACTAAATCATGAGTATTGTGGGCGGTAAAATGAATGGTGGCAATAAATACAGTTAATTTGCATTCGACCAATGCACAGCTTGGGCTTTGTGGTGTCCGACCTAAAACAATTTAGAGCTACTCTCTCCCCCTTCTCCTAATTAACACGCATTTGATTATATTTAAAGTAGTGTGGTGTTGTGTGTGTGTGTGTGTGTGTGTGTTGGGGATAATGACAATTTCAACTACGAAGCCTTTTATCGCTAATCAAGTGAACCAGGGTGTGCAATTCTAGATTGATTAGGAAAATAACATGAACCTGGGTTCGACTCTCGTCAACGAAACATTTTATTTTATTTTCACTTTGTGTTTGAATTAGAGGCTTGTGAATTAAAACAGTTAGTTGCCAGTGTCATTTTGTGATAAATGTAAATATTTCCCGCACGTTTCCAGTTCACTTGTTAAATAAATAGGTGTTTGGCAAAGTGTTAGCGACCACAAAGTGAATGCGCCCTCCTCCTTGTTTCACCCCGCCATTTTGATTGATATGATTATATGGAAATGAACCAAAACCCTGGAAGAATTATATGAACTTCAGGGTGTCCACTAGACATGAACTCTTCTATCTTTTTTTTTGATAGATAAATATTTGGTATGGTATATATATATATATATATTATATATATAACTTAAACACAAGATCACAACATAGTCTCTTGCTTAATATACCGCAACATAGGACATCACATCACTCCATGTCATATACCATCTTCACTTCTCGCAACTGGAATTCCCTACCACAAGAAATAGGGGACTGCCGGACATTGGCATCTTTTAAAAGAAATCTAAATTGCGCTAACCTCGACTTCATTATTACCCAGTGTAAGGTATATATATTAATTGGTGTTTCTCGTATAATTTATCATATTATTATTATTATTATTATTATTATTATTATTATTATTATTATTATTATTATCGTATCATTATTGTTATTACCCTATAAAATGTTTTTTGTACATGAAATTTACATTGCTACATTTATTGTATCTTTAACTGTTTATAATTAGTATAGTGTATATCTATATTTGTCAAATATGTATTTGTATTTGTGCTAGTTGAGTGGAAGAGAGGGCCTTATGGCCTTAACTCTGCCAGAATAAATAAAGTATTATTACAATTATTATTATATATATATATATATATATATATATATATATATGCCTATATGTTCATAATTACACTGGTCAACATGATTTTTGTCTCATGAGTACCAGTAGTTGTACTTAATGCAGTTTTTTTATCTTGTTTTCAAATATGTATTCGGAATTTCTCCATCACCCACAGTCTTTTTTATTTCAATTTCAATTAATGGATTTAAATTATTATTTTTTAATAAACTTTTTTCGTCCATTTGTCCATTGAGCGATGAGCACGGGGAACACTTTCATCAGGAGATTTCAGCTATGGAAAAGAGATATCAAGGCAAATGGATTCCTAATATGCTGGCCGATTATTGTTGGACCATTAAGAGGGATGCTCCACAGGCGAAATATAACAGAAAATCGTCATTTCTTACTTTCTAGGTGAGTCCGAATGTTCGAATATTTTGTAGTTATGAATGTAGAAAATATTAAAGTGTTTGAAATTATAAATTTCTGCCTCTTGGAAACCTTGCGTGATGGAGAAAACCGATATCATATTTGAATTCAGGAGAAAAAATACTATCAGAATCACACATTTTTCTTTCTGAGAGAAAAAAAAGTTTATTTTTATTGCTGAGTGTAATTAGGGTTAATATAGGCCTATAGATACATGGTAAATAGAATATATATATAGAGAGAGAGAGAGGGGGGGAGGGAGAGAGACAAAGGGAGGGGGGATAGAGCTCCGACGTGTTTCGGAATTATGGCCTTTGACATCAAGTCTACGTCAGAAGTAAATACCTAAGTTTCATTCTCAATAGACCTAGTTCAGTCGTAAACGTGATGGCTTTTGGTTAAACCATCGTTTCCCAACCTGTGGTTCGTGAACCTCCAGGGGGTTCCCAAAATATTTCAAGGGGTTCGTCAAAACTTTTCCATAATGGCGGGTTTTGAAGTTAGGCCTATTAATTTTCCATAATTTCTGCTACATAATAATGATAATAGTATTATTATTATTATTATTATTATTATTATTATTATCAAATTAAATTGACACTATAATGCCCCTTGTTACATATATGTAACATCGGGAATTTATCATATCATTTCAACAATAAATTAATATTTATCACGAATCCCTGACCTGGTTTTAACCATTAAGGGTTAAGTTAATTTAAGGTTTATAAAGCTTTTGCTTGGAATTTAACTTTATGCACGTCTGCTGTATGTGTATTTAAAAGTCAGTGGTTCACCCAACTCAGATCGTTGTGGAATGGGTTCGCGAGTCAAAAAAGGTTGGGAACCGCTGGGTTAAACAATCTTGTCGCGAATGAAGAGGGAAGTATAGTCAATCTACATTATTTTTATTATTGTTCAGTTTGACCAGATAATTTATTATTTAGTATGTAATATTATTGTAATTTTTTTGTATTTAAATTTCATATGTTTGTCCTGGTGAGAGGAAAAGAAGGCCACATGGTCTTAACTCCAACAGGCTACATAAATAAATAAAATTATGTAGGCCCCTACAATGTGATTAAGTTTTGTGAAGTAAAAGGTTTAAATTAATTTTGCTTATCGTTTTACACTTTTCTTATTTTGTGGACTTTACGCTGTAAGCCTGCCTTATGCTCGCTATTCTAGGGGCACCATTTTATCCTATTACCGCCTTTGTAGACTAATAGGTAGCGCAGTAGATAGTAGTTTGATAGATAAAAATAGGCTTACATATATATGCTGGTAAGTAGATAAGGAAATAAATAGGCCTACACAATAGATACTGCACAATTTCGACTTTTATTATATCATGTTTAAATTCGTATAACCTATACTAGAGTCCTACTGTATAAGACTTGCTTCTAGAGTAAAAAATAAATTGGATTGATGGAAATGAGAAATAACCACTTTTTTCCTGATATTTTCCTCTCCTTTTGTTATTGTGTCAATCAATAGTGGACTTCAGAAATTCGTTATAATACCAGGATCAGAGTTTAACTTACTAGCAGAAGATAACTAGAATTGGGGAATTAACAGGTCAGATTAACATAGGAAGAGTAAAGATGAAATTATATGGACTTGCAGATCAGGTGAAAAATATCCTAAAAAAGGAAGAATTAAATATAGCCAATATAACAAAAAAACATTAAAAACCGTAAAAGGGAATTGATGGACCATATTAACAGGATGGAAAATAAACTCCCTAAAGTTATCATTAAAATATAAACCGGAAGGAAATAGAATTGCGAGAAGACCTAGAATAAGTTCTGATGATATTGATGATGATGATGACGTACTAGTAGAATAAAAAATAATACGAACTAAATGATACGTAGTTTATAAAAAAAATTAAATTATATGTAGAGGCTGTATAGAGAATATTGTAATTTGTAAAGAAACAAATTTTCTTGCTAGGAATAGTTCAATTTTTTGAGTACAAAAATTAAAATCGATGGAGAATTCTCATTAACCTAGAAATTGAGAATTTCTATCAGAAACCCAATATTGCGATTTGTTTTGAAGTTAGAATACTTTAGTAGACAGGTCACTAATCAGGATGTAAGACACAATTAGTATGGGGAAGGTCTTTATGGGTGAAATAGAAGGAAGAACGGATAGAGGCCGGCCTAGATTGAAATGCGATTTTCAATAAGTGATGGAAGAGGAAAGCTAATTCGAGCTGAATGGGGGATCGTCTAAAGGAAGCACTATAAGAACTGTTATTCCCAATAAGATGGAGAAAAGTATAAGATGAATATGAAAATGTATAAAGGCAATTGAAACAGAAAATATTTTAAACTAATGAAATTATTTATACTGAAAAATCTTGATATTTTATTTATATGTACTTGATAGTATTTGATGTGCTTCGTAACGGTATCATGACTTTAAATTTCATTGAGGTATAAAAAAATAAGTCACTATAAGCTAGTTGATTTTTTTATGAAATATTCATTGTATACTTTCACAATAAATTGGGCGGGTATCGATTTGTCTAAAGATTTTAAAATAAAAAGTACACATGTCAATAATGATTATTTAATGACTTAGTGGAGAATTTGACGGCCGGGCAGGTATGAAAGCGATAGTCTCCATACTGGCAATTAGTCTGTCATTTGTTTTGTCTCGTCAACTCTGCTAAATGCTGAGTAACCGTGATTCAACTGTTTTTGTCCTGCTATTCTATCACCAGTAAAATTCTGATGGTGGTCTTTAATTTGTCTAATGTTTAACTGCATTAAATCGTTAAGTTCTTTAAGAAAGGCCTAATTACAGTTGAAGAAACGAGTCAAATAATCAGTTAAGATCAGTTTACTTAATAATACAAAACAACGAATTTTCTGTAGGTCTATAAATCTCGTATCTCCCCACTCAGTTTCTAATATGCACACTTAATGTTGCAGTAGTGATTCATACTGAGATTTATTTCGGCTGGGCCCAAGGCCTCGAGGAGGAGCTTGCAATATTCCCTTTGGCCTTATTCTGCCCTACGTTGACACACAAGCTCGGACTCATGAGAAAGTACATGAATGTGCCCCATTAGATCATCACAATCATATATTTTAAACACCTGTGGTTTACTAAACCAAACTGACTTTTACCTAACATGAGATGAACGTGAAATGTGATAGGCCTATGAAATGAATGAATGAATGGAAATTAAATGGCATGATGGGGGAGGGAAGAGGAATGGAAGTGTGTGTTGTATGAAATTCGGGAAACGGGAAAATCTCGAGAAATAAAAAATCCCAGTGTGCCCCACCGCCTAAAGGCACTGTAATAGTTCGGGAACAAAAAATACTGTACTGCAATGTTATCAATGTTATGCCACCTAAATTAGAATTTAAGTAGAGTCTTAAATTGTACTGGATTTGTAAGCCTCAACTTCTCTAAAAAAAGTTGAACAGAAAAAAATAAAAGTTATTCTCCCAGTTATATTGTATGGATGCGAAACATGAACTCATACTTAAAGGGAAGAAAGGAGATTATGAGTATTTGAGAATAACGTTCGTAGGAAAATTTTTGGATCAAAGAGAGATGAACAGACAGGTGAATGGAGCAGTCTAGGTAACAGTGAGCCATACGATCTTTATAGGAAACCAGATAGGCCTATAACCAGATCAGTTAAGTCTTGTAGACTGCGATGAGCAGGGCATGTGGCACGAATGGGAATGGAAGAAGGGCTTGGAAGCTTATTGTAGGAAAACCAGAAGGAAAACGCTCAGTTGGTAGACCAATAATAAGTTGGGAGAATAACATTAACCATGATTTGAGGGAAGTAGATTATACAGGGGATAATTGGAAGATATTAGCTCAGTATAGGAATGTATGGAGAGCTTATGTTCGCGCTGCCATGAACCTACGGGTTCGCTAGTGCCAGTGAATTGGATACTAAGGTTATAATTTTACTGCTGACGAAAGTGACTTACATCACTGTAACTTTAGCCCACCCATATAGGCTAACAGGTGCGTTTTACAGAAACTTGCTTACCCCATTTTCTCCATTTATTCATTAAGTAATGGCATTACAGTGTTTCACATTACATTATTTTAGTTGATTTTAGCATTAGATACTTCAAATAGGCAAATAATTCCCTGCCATGTCAACAATATGTTGTCATATGCATGGAAAATGGTGCACTCAATCCGCAGCGCCACTTCTAGATATATCTAAATTAAAACGATTGTTTGATATGGTTCATATAATTCCAAAACAAGTCGTAATCACAACAGCTTTTGCCTGATGAATTTTGAATTTGTTGCAATATTTACATCAACATTATCATAAAGGGTACTACAGTGGAGGAAATTGGTATAAATCCATTACCTTTTAGTAGTAAAACAACCTGAAATATTTATGCAAATACCGTATGTGTGTCATAGATTACATATAATTATCTTGGACATAATTTCATACAGGTCTCCTCATTTTGTATTTATTATATATGTAAATAATACGTAAAATCTAAAAACGCTGTCCTAGGGATGGAAATCGGTACAAAGGCAGGTCAACTTTTGGCTCTTACAGAGACATAAATGTAAACAAAACACTGCAATTACATGGAGACGACGTGTCTGTGAGCATCGTTCATCAGTTACAAGTCAGCAGTACGTACAATGCCACTTGGAAAGCCTCTATCAAATGAAGAGAAATCAAGAGTTAGTGCCTTCAAGGAGATGGGCCTTTCCAATAGACAAATACCTACGAAATTGGGGCTTCAAGATGTGTTATTGATAATTTTATCAAACTGGGCTCACAATATGAAAAAAACGGGAAATATGGACGGACAAGAAAATTGTCTGAGCGCACTAAACATGTCATTTTACGTAAAGCAAAAGGTAAGAATATGTTTTCTTCTCAAATCCAGGCTGATTTGAAGTTGTCATTAACAGCCAGACGAATAAGACAAATTCTGTCAGAGGACAAGAACCTAAAATTAAAAAAAGTCTTAGTAAACTACCCCTGAACAATGCACATAAGAAAGCTAGAATGACTTTTGCTGAAGAACGACATGTCCTGGACCTCAGAATGGAATAAAGTAATGTTCAGTGATGAGAAGAAGTTTAATCTGGACGGGCCTGATGGCCTTCAGTATTACTGGAACGACCTCCGTACTGAAGAGCAAGTTAGAATGAGTAGAAACTTCGGTGGTGGAGGCGTTATGATTTGGGCAGCATTCTGCTTTAAAGGAAGATCAAAAATAGCATGGATACGCACCAAGATGAATTCTGAGTCCTACACTGAGGAGCTTCTGGAGTCCTAATTGATACGAATGTATGAGGAATTTGGCGAAGATCTAATTTTTCAGCCAGATCATGCTTCCATTCACGTGTCTGCTAAATCAAAGAAGTGGCTCAGGAAGAAAGAAATGCCACTTTTGACGTGGCCAGTCAGAAGTCCTGATTTATACCCGATTGAGAACTTAAGGGGGATCCTGGCAAGGCGTGTGTATCGCAATGGACGGCACTTTGGGACAGTGACTGAGCAGAAAAATATTATTCAGGAAGAGTGGGCTTCAATCTCAGTGGAAGAAATAAACACCCTCATCAAGTCAATGCCAAAGAGAATCATCCAAGTAATTAACAACAATGGAGGTTCAACTAAATTTTAGAACTTTGTTGTAAACTTTGCGCCCAGTCTTTTTGGTTTAATCTGTGCAATACACAAAGTGCCTTTATACTAATTTCCACCCATATGTGAGAGTGGTTTCAGTTTTCATGTACTTTTTTGGACGGAAATGGATAATTAATTTTGACATTATTTGTGTGTGTTTTATACTCAATCACCTCCTAAGTTAATATAGAAAAATGCCAAAGAAAGAGTAAATAAACTTGTGTTAACCCTTTTAACAAGTGGCTTTATACCAATTTCCTCCACTGTATAGGACATTTTGAGTCCTGACAGCTGACAAGATCTTCCACCATTTTTCCCTGTTCAACATCTTTTTACTCTAACCTCTATACAATAAGAACCAAACTTTGAAATCTTCTATCGTCCGACCATGATTCTTTTTCCTTGTACTTCGATATCCACTACACCCGACTTCAATCTTGTGCAATTTCTCAACAGTGAATTTTTACAGGATAGAGTTTTCAACCCCTCCATCCTGGAGAATCAGAAGCACACTTCAATATCTCCGAAGTGAGGATGCTCCGGCAATACTCCAAACACTTTATGTTAATTTTACTCACACATGAACTACATTTAAAGTAATTCTTCAACTTGGCCACTACACGGGAAACAGTAGCTATTTCCATAGTCTTGAAAAAATGCTCACTCGGTCAGCTAAGTAGAGCGGCGTTATTGTGCTGTGCAGTAGACTTCTACCCAGTTGCTGGATGTTGTTTACGACGCAGTTGTGGATAAAAATGGTGTTTCAAATGATAAGAGCAGTGAACAAATTAATAAGAATACTAAACTGCATTGATTTTTTAAGAGAAGGTACAGTATTTATCAGAATACTTTTGTAATCATAACTAAGGTTAGGAAATGGATGACTCGAGACAGCGGCAAGGCTTGTGACAGTTCGATGATATGTGACAACAGTAAGTTCAAGCAACCCCAACCAGCTGTCAGTGTAAACAGATAACGTAAGAATTAGCAACTCTTGTACGTTCAATATTTGGCAGTGGTTTATTTTATCTGTTAGTTCTATATCTATTTATCTTACCAAATTGTAGTAGAGCCTATAGAAACACTGTCTGGTTTATTTAAAATCAAAATATGTTCACATAATACGCTTAAAACATGGCGACAGTGCATGCATAGATAACTTCATATTTCTTCATATTTAAGTCATGCCGGTCCGTATCTCGTGCGTGATCATAGCACACAATAAACATTACACTTTGAAAGGATCCTGCAATGCGAGACAGTAATTTAAACCGTTCTAATACTTCTTCTTCTTCTTCTCTATCGTACTTCAATCCCTCACCTTAGGTAGAATTACATGCTCCACGCCACCCGTGACTTAGGGTAGGTTTCACCAACAGAGGTAACTGTATAACTCCAGTTTAAGCTATGTATTATATAAGGGGTTAACTGGCGTAATACAATTACCTCTGTTGGTGAAACAGGCCCTTAGTCTACAATAGCACACTACCTTCAGGAGTGTTGTTTTTAAACTGTGGATATTAATTAACTCAATAGCACTATGGAACTCGTAAGTCCATGGCCGCGCGGACATAATCCCTCCATACATCCCTACCCTAAGCTGTTTTCTAACCATTCCCTGATTAATTTACTTCCTTCAAATCGTGCTGAATATTATTCTCCTACCTCATTCTTGGTCTACCAACTAGGCGTTTTCCTACAAGATGTTTCCATGCTCCTCTTTGATTCCCCATTCGTGTCAGATGTCCTGCCCATCGCATTCTGAGACTTAACTGCTCTTAGGACTTCTGGTTTCCAATAAAGGTTATGTAGCTCACTGTATGAATCTTCTCCATCCATCTGTCTGTTCATTACTCTTTGGAAACTTTGGTTCATACACATTTTTGATCACACAAGGACATGGAGTGCCTCCCTGAATGACTGATCTCTCAATCCAGGGCCTCCTCCGAGCCATTTAAAACAAACACTATTTACTCATGCATTCATACTGAACATGGTGAATATGATGATAATGATCATTATTTTCGGTGACCATTTGAACCTTAAACTTTCCAAAACATTTGTAACACAGGTGAGGAAAAGCCCATATAAAACCATCATCGAGGAAACATGTCCCGGCCGGTCATCTAACCCGGTCCGCTATGTACATCCTACGAGGCAGCAACGCTACCTCGAGACCACAGCGGTGGACAGGTTTATATTATTATTATTATTATTATTATTATTATTATTATTATTATTATTATTATTATTATTATTAAAACTCTTAAGCACAGAAAATGTGTGAACATTGAGAGTCTGTGTATAAACAAATAAATTATTATTATTATTATTATTATTATTATTATTATTATTATTATTTATTATGTTCTATTATAATCTGGTCATCAGCGAATAATAAATTGTGCAGAAATCGGTCATTAATATTGATTCCCATTCCCCTACAAGACTTATTCCATTTTATCAACACATCTTCTAAAAATGCCTTAACCCTTAAATTCGTAATGTATCCTTTTGGATACATCAGTTGGTTCAATTAATTTAATATTTTAAATAAATCGGTAGAAAATGAACGAAAAGAAACCACTTAAATGTATGTTTAATTATACAATATGCCTAATAATAACAGTTACACAAGATTCCGTTTACACTGCGGTCCGCCACATTCAAATAACTGACAGAAGAAATTTGTGTTTTGCCAATTTAAGGGTTAAACACCCCGCATTCTTGTCTTAATCTTCTTGTTATATCAAATTCTGAGGATACTGTACAGGGTGATTCAAAAGGCTCTTGACATTTTCGTCAAACCAATGTTTTATGCCAAACTTGTTATTACATATGAAAAGTAATGACTGCTGGATGATGAACTCGTTACATTTCAATGTGGTGGCCCAGTCACGGCACAGACTCCATCTTTCTTGTGTACAGCGAAACACTTTTGCCAGCATAGCTGGTGTGATTGCAGCTACCGCTGCAGATATTCGGTTTCTTAATTGCTGTAAGGTGTTGATCTTCACTTCATACACTTTGGACTTAACAAAACCCCAAACAAATATGTCTAGTGGTGTCAGATCTGGAAAGCGGGCCGCCCAAATTCTCGGTGAACCACGACCGATCCACCTACCACGTTGAGGTGGCCACGAACAATGAGGCAAAATGGAGTGGTGCACCATCTTGCTGGAAAACCACAGTATCTTGTACAGCATCCTGTTCCAGGTATTGTTTTAACATGTCAAGATAGTTACTTCCAGTTACTGTTGTTTCTGCAAACATGAACGGCCTGTACATTTTTTGTTGTTGTTATTCCCAGCTACACATTTACTTTTGTTGTGTCTCTATTAAACTCTTGTATGGCGTTTGGCTGTTCGCCTGCCCAAATCTTACAATGATGCCTATTGACATGTGTGGAATGTTGCCTCATCATTGAACAACACATGTTCCACGAGGTTTTCATTTTCAATGACATTTAACAGGTCATCACACATATCTTGTCGAGCTACACAGTCTTCTGGTTGAAGCTTGTACATTATCTGGATGTGATAAGGGCGTTTGTTCAGTTTGAAGCACAAGATACGCCATACGGTGCTTTGAGACATACCCAACTCTCTACTGAGTCTTCTGGTTGATGTTACGGGACTTCGTGAGATGGCATCCTGTATGGTTTGCACGCCTTCTGGTGTTGTAGACTGCCTCCCTCTATGTGCCTCAGCAACAACGGATCCCATCCGTGTCATTTTCAGTATCAGATATCTAATAGCTTGCCTGCTAGGACCTGTTTTTCTGTTCTAGTGAATTCTTCTTGAACCTGCCCGTACACCAACCTCGTGTACGAGCGAAAACAAATAATCTTTGTTAGCATACTTTCCAATTACATATAACAAAAATATATAAATTAACGATATGAGGAAAATGTCGAGAGGCTTTTGAATCGCCCTGTATTTGCAATCTAAATACTTGCTTTACAATCATACATTCTTTTTATAAAATGTAGGATAACATATTTAGGTATTCCAAACTTCTCCATTGCCACTCAAAGTTTGTTGATGGGCTCTGAGTCATATGCCTTTTCCAGATCTATAAATGTCATATGAACTTATTTTCCTTTAGCCAACAAGATAAAGAAGATATAGAATATATGATTAGAAAATTAGATGTATTTTAAGTAGGGGAACTAAAAATAAATTATATTAAAACAATATATGGCAATCGGAGAAAACTCACAACACCTGCAAATAAATAATATGGCAATTAAATGTGTTGAAGAATTTAAATATCTTGGATCTATAATAGATAAATCTGGTACTTGTGAAACAGATATTATTAACAGAGTAAATTATGCAAGGAATGTGATTATTTCCCTGAATAGTATTTTATGGAAAAGGAATTTGACCAGATAAACAAAAAATAAATTATACAAACAATAATATAAAGTATACGTATATGGGTCAGAAAGCTGGACAATAAATGAAAGGATACAGAAAAGAATCTTGTGGCAGAAATGTATGGATTACGGAGAAGTAAGAGAATATCCAGGCTACAACATGTTAGAAATGCATATATATTAGACAAGAAATGGATGCACAAGAGACTGTAATCGATAGGATAACAAAGAGAGCTTTACAGTGGTATGGACATGTACAACGAATGTCGAAAGAACAGTGACCTAAACGGGTGTTAGATTGGATGGTACCAGGCATTTGGAAGAGGAGTACGTATGATGGAATATAAGATGACATGATGAAGTGGGGTATGGAAGAAGGACAATGGGAGGATAGGTATCTCTGGAAAACAAGAATCAAGGGCTAGGTGCTGTAAAGTGGAAAGCCTGTATTAAGTAATTATTATTATTATTATTATTATTATTATTATTATTATTATTATTATTATTATTATTATTATATTATATTATGTGTCCACCGCTGTGGTCTCGAGGTAGCGTGCTGCCTTGCCACGCAGCGGGCCCGGGTTCGATCCCCGGTCGGGGCAGTTTTTTGGGTGAGGTTTTTATCGGGGTTTTTCCTCACCTGTAAGACAAATGTCAGGAAAACTTTAAGGCCCAAACGGTCCCCCAAATCATATGGCCATCATCATCCTTATCATTATCATCATCATCACCACCATCATCCTTCACCGGTGTGGAAAGCAAAGGGAAGCTACCACACCTGCACATTCTCTAGTAAAGCTGCAAGCATAGCATGAAAATGCTATGATTGCAGTGAAGGACCTGCCTTCGGGCAGAATTACTGTGGATGGATATTATATGTGTTGTACTTTTGTTACATAAGTAATGCCACGAATGATTTCCAATTTATCTAGAGAATTTGGAAATCAAGGGTGGCATTTGTTAGGGCTATTTAACGAATAAAATTAAGCTGTTTACACACGAATCATTATTTAACTATAGTTATTTTAAAATATTTATATATTTAATGTAAACGGCGATGTTTGAAAACAAATGAGAAGCGATACGTACGCTTCATCTGCTTCTTTTGTTTATCACTGCAACCAGATCATACTATTTATTGCCAAAGGAACGCAATATTGTAAGAATGCTCTCTAGTGGAGAAAAAATGAAACACATCAAACTGTATATTAATTTATTTCTGATGTCGTATGATATAAATATTACAATTATATTTTTCTGGATTGTTACCTGGGAAAAAATACATTTAAGAAAGTGCAAACAGTGGTTTCTTTTTTTGGTGGTATAATCAATTGCTACAAATGTTTTTAGATTAACTCTTCATGCACTATATATACAATCTGGTAGCCGTATTTCTCACAGGCTCAGTCACTGCAAAATAATGGTCAGACCTGTTCAGAATATTAAAAAGGAGGAGCTTTGTTTAATATGGTAATTATAACACTGATAAATATTTCGTGAAACACGACTCTGATTGGTTGTAAAACAGGAATCATTGAAACGTGATTGGCCATTGAGTCCCATTTGGGGCATGAGTTAAATAGTCAACGTAATATTATTTTATAATATCAGTCATCTCGGTCAGCTTCGGGTTTTGAACGAGTAACTATCAACCTACGTGTTTCAAACAATAGCCTATCATCTGAATCTAATCTCTCCCTCATTTCTCTTTTTATTAATCAAATTATTATTGATTGGTGTTTTTTATGTAAGTAATGTTTTGCTTTTGTTTACGTTGATGGTGTTTTGTTTCAGTACGTGAGAAATTTTAAAAGAGAGAGAGGGAAAAATTAAAGTTGATAATGTTAGAAGCTGAAGGGCGTAGAGGTTAATAGTGTAGAGAAGAGCAATGAATTTGCTACAAGTATAAACATACTAATTTTCTTTCCTCCCCCCCCCCCGCTTATATTTTGTGGTTTGAAATCCTTCTTCATTATATAACACTACATCCATCAAGACTGTTATCTTGATGCCTTTCATAGGGTAAAACCCATTTAATTAATATCCACCCCCTTTCCAAAATATGAAACAGCAATTACCTTTTTTGTTACAAGATATTAAACATGTTCTTTTAAGGTTATCATGTTTCTTAGCCTAGTTTTACTTCAAAAGATGCTCATCTCAAATCCATTTTCTCATTACATTTTTTGAACATTAGTTTATATAATCTAAATTGCCTATAGCAGATCCTTCAAATTAACTGATAAGTTCTCATGAGATAATTCAATATTTTATATTCTTAAAATCAAAAATAATTGTATCCATATTTCTTCTTCAATTTCTTTAATTACCGGTATATAAAAATAGGGTTGTAAGGGGTAGTGACGTGTATATAACCTCTCCTACCCAATTCTCATCCTCACCTTCTTGTGGTACAACCCGTTTTACCAAACGAGACTCTGAGGACCGAGCCACGGCGGTATAACCGTTCCATCGGGTACTGAGTAAATGCGGTATCCTAAGGTCTGTCCAGAGACTAGAAGGTAGCAGCCCTACCACTGGACTACTTAGCGTCGGGCCAGTAACCCGTCCTAAGGAACCTCAACTTTACTTGCAAGTCTCAACACGAAGAACACAAGATACCCAAACAAATGTTAAGCTATCAACCTGCAGGAAGAAGAAGACCAGGACATCCACTCAAAATACTTTTGGATGGTGTTTCTCTTGAGACTTAAACATGCTAACAAATGGCCTAAATTGGTGAATGTAGTTTGATGATGATATCCATCCATCCATAGTAATTCTGCCCGAAGGCAGGTCCTTTCACTGCAATCAAAGCATTTTCATACTATGCTTGCAGCTTTACTAGGGAATTGTAGGTGTGGTAGCTTCCCGTTGCTTTCCACACCGGTGAAGGATGATGATGATGAAGATGATAATGATAAGGATGATGGCCATATGATTTCTGGGACCGTTTGGGCCTTAAAGTTTTCCTGACATTTGTCTTACAGGTTAGGAAAAACCCCGATAAAAACCTCACCCAGAAAAACTGTCCCGAGCGGGGATCGAACCCAGGCCCGCTGCGTGACAAGGCAGCACGCTACCTCGAGACCACAGCGTTGGACAATGATGATATAAAAATACAAATTTAATAAACATGTTTTTAAAATATTGCATTGCACCGTGTACAATTGTTTCTGTGTGTGTGTTGCCCCACAGATATAGTCTGTTTATATCTGTGCCTTCCTTTTCCGAACTCGGTCATTCCCCACCTCTTCCTTACGTCGTATGCGTCTGCGCAATGGATGCAATGCTTGTGATATAATCCCTCATCAGGAAAAGCCAAGGGTGAAACAGCCCAGCAGTCTTTTTTTCATTTCGGTGTCTCCGAGTTGTGGGTCCATCTGCCATCAAGTTCATTACGTCGCGTCGGTTAAGTTATGTACGAAGAAGCTATGAAGAAACAACCCTTGTTTAGGAGTGAATGGCAAGATGTATGTTACCATATGAATCGTTTTATTATGTATCACTTATTGTAAAGGTAAGGGATTTAAATGACTGCAAAAGTATGCTTTATTGTTTATTAACTTCGATTATTATTTTCCATGTGTACACAGCAGCTTATTATTTTTTTTTATATTTCATTTATAATAATGGATTTTGTTTATATTTCATTTATAATAATGACTCATATTTTGTTAAAATACATTTATCTTACATCCTGACTCATGATTTGTATTGTAGAACACCATTTGAACCTCAGTATAATTTGGTACAGTACGATAGTTGAATATTCCCCATGCTTGTATGCTCAGTTTAGATTATCTTAGCATCGATTGTTTTTAGAACATGTTGATAAATTATTTGTGTCTAGTAGATTGCCAACTGTACATACATCCATACCCTCAGATGTTTTCCAATCATTCCCTGTATGATCTACTTTCCTCAAAACATGGTTAATGTTATTCTCCTACCTCATTATTGGTCTACGAACTGGGCGTTTTCTCTGCTTTTCCTACAATAAAGCTTCCATGCACGTCTTTTATTCCCATTCGTACCACATGTCCCGCCCATCGCAGTCTGATACTTAAATGTTATTATATCTGGCTTCCTATAAAGACCATGTAGTTTCCTGTCATGTAAAAGTAAAGTAAAGTGATCCCACAACAGACCCGGAGGCCCTGGGGTAGTAGGAAGTTAAGGCTCCCACTTTTTCTAGACAATCGGCACTTTACGTCAGCCGGGTTGTCAGCCCTGCGTGACGGCCGCTTTTACCCCCAGAACAAGCGTATGGTACTCATTTCCGTTAGAGGCTGAGTCGACCCCAGGGCCATAGTGCCGCCAGAGGGTTTGGGTCAGTTTAAAAATCCTGACCCCAACGGGACTTGAACCCTCGATCCTCCAGCTTGTAGCTCAGTGCCTTAACCACTACGCTACTAGTCTTCTCTATTCAATGCTATTATATTCCCATTTGTTTTCTAAAATATGTTTTGTACTGAAAATGTGATCTATTGTAGACCTAGATCCACATTGGTGACTACCGATCACGTCGTCAATATAGGGAGTAAGTCTGGATATTAATATATTTGTTAGCCGAACTTGAAAGAAATGAGACCCCCCCCGTAGTTGTTTCATTAAGTTTTATCACCTTTCTTACAGATTGGTACAATAATATATTCTTTGTATTCATTTAGAACTCATCTGGATCAACTGCACTTCTACTTACGCTTGATTTTTCGGTTTATTATAGTAAACTGTAGTTCTTCTATATTTACCAACATTATCTAATATTTTAAACTTCTTCAAACAATTTTTATAACATTGTTAGGCAATTTCGAAGTATTTATTTAAATACGAAAATCACAATATTACGACGCCGTTAGACAATATTGTGATACTAACTGCTATTTCCTCTACAGAGTATATTACTTAGTCTATGATTTTTCTATCGCTGTATTGGGTTATCGCTGGTTGGATCGGCGTTAGGAGTGATGAGTAATTTTAATATTATTAATATATTTTTTAACATAGATTTGGGGATTTATTGCAAAGATTGGTCATATAAATTTCATAGAGACATACTGCCATCTAGCATAGGATTTTTGAACTTTAGTACGATATCGGTAGTAATCGAGGATGATAATCGATATGTGGTTCGATTATGGGATGTCGCTGGTTCTATTAACTCTGGCGCATGCGTACTGTTGTTCTATAGGACAAAATATTTCACGCAAGTTTAAGTGAAGTTTTTCCGCGCATTTTTTTTCCTAAATCATACTAAGCAACCGACGTATCTTGTCTATCAATATTTTGTCCAAATTATTTTATTAGTTCTGCTGGGATCGCATCTGAACATGATTTATACATCTTTAACTTTTTATCGCCATTTCTACCTCTAATGCACTTGGTTCTGTAGACTAATTTTTCTGTTGTCTGTAAATTATGTTCAATTTCCTGTTCTGCGTATGTATTTAATAGTTCACTGAAGTTTTTTTTTTTCGTCTATTTAATTTAGGCCTACTCCTGGAATCTGCAATCATATCCCCATTTTCATTCATAATCATATTTATTCTAGCCTGAAACCCTTTGCTCCCTATCCTAATTCCCTGATATATATTGCATTCATTTCAAGATCATTAACCTTCTCTCTCAAATATTCCCTCTGTATTACCCATTAATAATTTAGTAGTGTCCTGATATTTTTTCTAAATTTACTTCATTTGGCCCGTGTAACCAACTAATTTTTGCTAGCTTTCTTTTATTTACAATGTCGGCACAATGGTCATCAGACCGTTTCTTGTTTGGCCTCTTTTTTTAAATAACATAAGCTTTCTGATGCTGTCAGTTTAATATCATCTCTTCTAGGCTCCTATTTTATATTTATATCAGTATATTCTTTGGTTGCCACATTCTCATCAGAAGATCCCAATATTTGAAGTCTATTAGCAATTTTGACCAGATATTCTTGCCTCAGTCCATCGTTTCTAATATATTTTAATATATTTTTTTCAGAACCATCCTCTCATAAGCGATAACCGTTTTGCGATTTTCACCCTGACCACCAGAAGATGAACCTAATTGCAGTCTACCCTTCTAACTGATCTAACATCGATGGTGTTACTGTGCCAACGTTTATCCACTAATGCAGCGGTTCTCAACCTTTTTCGACTCGCGAAGCCCTTCCATAACGATCTGAGTTGGGTGAACCACTCACTTTTAAATATACATACAGTAGACGTGTATAAAATTTAATTCCAAATAAAATACTTAGTAGCTTTAAATTAACTTAACTCTTAACGGTTAAAACCTAAAGTTACTCTAGTTACGGCTTAAAAGTTACACGACGTGTAGGCCTAGTTGTAGCGAAATCAAATGCATTCCTAACGTTGTTACATAACTGTAAATTAGGCATTCGCGGCAAATATTAATTTATTGTGGAAAAAGTGATACATTCCCCATATTACACATATATAATAAGGCGCATTATAGGGTTAATTTAATTTTAAAATAATAATAACTTATTACTAATATTATTATTATTGTTATTATTACTACTACTAATATTATTATTGTTATTATTATTATTATTACTATTACTATCATTATTATTATTATTATATTATTATTATTATTATTATTATTATTATTATTACAATGCTGCAGAAATGATGGAAACAATAATAGACATAATGTCCACCGCTGTGGTCTCGAGGTAGCGTGCTGCCTTGTCACGCAGCAGGCCCGGGTTCGATCCCCGGTCGGGACAGTGTTTCTGGGTGAGGTTTTTATCGGGGTTTTTCCTCACCTGTAAGACAAATATCAGGAAAACTTTAAGGCCCAAACGGTCCCCGAAATCATGTGGCCATCGCAACCATCATTCATATTCATCTTAGATTAAGTTTAGGGCTAGGGACTCTCCTGGCGCACCACTATCATCATCATCATCATCACCCATCATATCGGGGCAACGTAACCCCGCCTTGCAGGCTCCCCAACCTCAGAAGTGGGTTATAAGTACGCCATGCCAGGAGAGAAACCAGGAATGTCGAAAGACAACCTGGGGCATTTATAAAAAAATAATAGACATAACCTCGAAACCAGCCATTAAGGAAAGAACCCCTGGGGTTCGCGAACCACAGGTTGGGAAACGATGCGCTAATGCTTGCTCTATCTGGTTCCGAGTTTCACCGTGTGGAGACGTCCAGTTGTATTTATGGATATCCATATGTTAGAATGTTGTTCTCTTAACATAAAACTAATTAATGTGGCAAAGGTGACTAATCTAATCTCATTGCCGATACTATTTGCTAATTGTTGGCCTGAATATATATTCCCGCCCCATTTTTATATTAAAATATTTTAAGAGATTTTTTTAATGATGTAAAATATTTTCAAATGTGCATCCTAATTATTCATAGAACTCATCATTTGTCCTATCATCCTTCTAATGTTGTCTGAAATGTACGATTACAAAAATGTCGTTTACACCTTATAATTCTTCTATTGCTGATAAACTTAACAAATCAAATAGCGGAGAGGATCTTCTTCGGACTAAAAAATCCATTTTGAATTGAAGTCTCGATGCACCCCTCATAGCATAATACAATGCTTCCTGATTCCTGACTACCTTCTCCTAGCCATCTAACGTCCTGCAAAGTGACTATATCCAAGTGCGATTTATCTAATTCGCGTATTAATATTTCTAGTGCTTCACTATTATATAATGTCATGACGTTCCATATTCCTAAGAGCATGTCCTTGTGTTTGAGTTCATGGATTTCCTGAAGTAGTCGCCGGCCGGAGTATCAAACGGGAGAATATTTTACCTCCGGAAAATATTGCCCCATTGGAACCCATGTCTGCGTTTCTTGTCGGTGTCACTCTGTCGACCAAAGTACTCTTTTAGTCTGGCTTATCGCCTTTGACCTATCCAGCATGGCTAACTCTTTTGGCAGAAATGCTATCAATGGCATAACTCTGGAGTAATTTAAGCACACAAGCCACTCATTCACGACAAGGTAAAGATACCATGGAGGTACTCCACCAGACTAAATAAATAAATAGATTACGTATTCAGAATTTTTCATATTTAAATATCATATATTTATATGAATTGCATCCTGTAAATGTATCTTATATAGAGTTATTTCGATGCGGTATATTTTCACTAAAGCTACATAATTTATTTAAAGCTGTTTTTATCTTGTGTTAGGTATACGATATGAAAAAAATACATGTATAGGCCTAATGAATGCTTGTTCGTTATGGGTCGAAATAAAATGGCTATATAATTATCTTGTTGTTTAATTAAGTTATAATTATACACCTCATTAAGATGGAGTTAGTTAACTGCTTTGATAAAATATCACATTGCTTCATTAATGAACTAAACTTTTCAACAAATTCACTGGAAATATTCATTAGCATTTCTTGTATGTTGAATACACTTCAGAATATAGAACGAAAACAATTGGTGGCTAGGCCGCCCTATATACATACTGATTTTTAATGCTCTTGATATTTTATTTAACATGTTATATAATAATTATCATGGCAATTGAAATCTGGACTTGAATGATTTGACACATTTTACTTTGATGCACGTTATTTCAGCTTTGATATTCTATTAAGTTCAGTAAATATACCGGAAAAACTGCACTTAAACTTACGTGAAATATTTTCAGTCCTTTAGAACAACTGTGCACATGCGCTAGAGTTTATAGAGCCAGCGATAATCCACATCGAACTACGTATCAATTATCATCATCCTCGATTATTATCGATATAGTACTAACGTTCAAAAAGCTTATGCTAGATGGCAGCGCGTCGCTATGAAATTTAAATGACCAATCTTTGTAATAAATCCCCAAATCTATGTTAAAAAATATTAATAATATTAAAATTGCCAAACGTTTATTAAAAATGGGTGTGCACTTACTTATCACTCCCTAACGCCGATCCAACAAGCGATAACCCGAAACAGCGATAGAAAAATCATAGACTAAGTAATATACTCTGTGGAGAAAATGTCAGCATCATAATATTGTCTAACAGTGTCATAATATTGTGATTTGCGTATTTAAATAAATACTTGAAAAAATTCTCTAATAATGTTATAAAAATTGTTTGAAAAAGTTTAAAATATTTAAAAAAAAAAGTTAGTAAATACAGAGGAAGAGCTGTAGTTTACAACAATAAACTGAAAAATCAAGCGTAAGTAGAAGTGCAGTTGAGCCAATACCTACGGTTTTTCTCCTCTTCCGAAGGAAACTGTAGTCAGGGATTTTACGCCCTTGAAAACCCAGCGAACTCGCGATCCTCGGAACTAGAGGCGAGCATGTAGCCACTAGTCCTCTGGGAATGTGCTCCTATTAAAGTACGATTAATGTGCCTAGACGAAGTTCTGTAACTTAGAAAATAAGTTTAGGGGTGAGTTAAAACTTGTCCCCCGTTATAATGCGTGTTAAACGTTGTATTGCCATGTGTTTCCCCCCCCCCAAGATGTTCAATAATTACTTAATTTTTAAATGCTCCTATGAACTGGTGAAGTAGTTCATAGTAAAGAAATTCTAACATCATCTCTCTTGACGATCGAGCAAAACAACATAAAACATCAGTCAGGTCGATCTGCATGAGGTTTGAACCCGGAAGCTCTCGAATTACTACCAGTCTCAAAGTTTACTGCCTGAGTAAATTTCCTGGACAAGAGACTTTTTTGTTAAGTTAATTGTAAAAATGAATACATGTGGATTCGAACCCACGATATAGTAGCGTTGTGACAGCAGTTGGTTAATGAGAAGGGCCATCAGTGTGGACATTAAATAGCCATTAACTATTCACTGCGCTTTCCAGTATTGATTGCTTAGTTTTCTCTGCTATGGATGTCGATTGATTGGATTATATAGAGGGGAGTGCTAAATGAGAGGCCCGCAACACTAATCAGGCCCGACATGCTGTTATTGTACGACAAACTAATAGAATAGAATAATCGTGTAAGCAGCTTCATATATATGATGTCAAAAGGTTTCTTTATAGCGTTTCAGGAATGATTCATTCATTCATAGTGTTCTGCCCAAGAGTAGGTCTTTCACTGCAAACCCAACATTCTCCACTCTTTCCTTAACTCAGATCTCCTTTTTGCACCTGTATACAAACCATTTATTTTAATATTGTCATCATCTGATATATTTTTCTGCCTCTAACTTTCTTTCCATTGATCATTCCTTCTAGTGCATCATTTAGCAGCCAGTTTGTTCTTTGCGAGTGGCCAATCCAATTTCTTTTCCTCTTCTTTATGAGTTCCAGCATTGTTCTTTCTTCGCCCTCTCTGTCTAGCACATCTTTATTTTTAATTTTGTCTGTCCATTTTATATGTTCCATCCTTCTCCATATCACATCTCGAAAGCTTCCAGTCGTTTTTCCTCATTCCGCCGTAATGTTAAAGTCTCTGCACCATACAATGCTACACTCCACACAAAGCACTTCACTAACCTCTTCCGTAATTATTTTGCCAAAGGTCCGCAGAAAAATGCTTCTCTTCTTGTTAAAAGCTCAGGAATGATAGAGGATGTAAAAACAAACTTCATTTTTATGTAGAGACGTTATTTTTTACTAAGGTGTTCTTAAAGGTTTAGGTTGCAAAAAAATCTCCATGGCGCGACAGGCCTAAAAGACCCTTGGCCTGCCAGCCGGCTGCTGGCCTCATATCCTCATGTGCCAATCACAGAGGTAGATGATCATCCAGCCAGTGTAGGGGTGACATGTGGTCAGCATGTAGGATACCAGTCGTTATAGCTGGTTTCTCAATCTGGAGCCGCTACTTATTGTAACTATCCAAGTGCCTCACGATGCTGGCTGGGAACCGGTCCCATACTGGCCGGAATTCCATGAGAAAAATTTCTTCCCCATGGGGTCTAGAAACAACGCCAGGGTATTGCAAAACTCGTTTACAATGTTTTACAGATTATAAGAAAGGTAAAAGATTGATAAAAACTGAGAAATAGATTTTTTCGCTAGCAGATCGTGGTGTTGTAAATCTTCGTTTGGAACATATAAATTATGATAGATAAGGTAAAAATAAATACTTTTATGTGATAAAACTCTGGCAGATGCACCATTTTCAACTGAATTGTTGTTAGGATTTCTGTTACCTGTAATACATGATGTATCAAATGCTGTTTATGAAGTGTTCGAAGTGCCTTCCATTTAAATTAACGTGAGTTGATTTCTTCGATCTACTGACTGGTAAGTGATGTGGCAGGAAGTGAAGAACCCTGAACCTCTACGGAAAATAGTGCATATCAGTTTTGTCAAGTAAATAATTTGTTTTTACAGCCTAACAGATTAGCTCGTTACGACTCTTCTTCTTCTTCTTCCTTTCAAGGATTAGGTCAATGCGACCTGTTTCGGTCTCAAATCCATCGTTTCCTTGGCCGTCCCAAATATATTTTTCCACGTGGTTTGTAGGTGTTGATCTTTTTGGGTAATCTTGTATTATTCATTCTGTCTAAATGTTCTTTCCATTGGTATTTGTGTTCTTCTAGTTTGACTATTGAAAATATCTCCAGTTCATTTCTTATTGATTCATTGTGTAATCTATCCATGCGTGTACATCCTTTTACGGATCTTAAAAATTTCATTTCAGTAGCTTGAATGTGTGAGATATCTTTTTTTTGTAAGTACCCAAGATTGAGATCCATATAAAAGAACAGGAACAGCCATAATTTTATAAAACCTGAGCTGAGTTTCTCTTCGAGTCTTTCGGAGGGTTCTTCTTTACGACTCAAGAATGAAAAAAAGATGTCTAAAGGTTTTAGGAGATAAAAAGTAATTAGTTAAATTTGGAATAAACATAGAATAATAAATAGCACATTCAAACCGAAGACTGAAGAAAACTAGAACTAAATTATACATTATCCAGATCTACTCTACCATGACGTTGGAAATTTTAACTATTAAAATAACAGAAGCCTCTCGAATAAGATCAACACGAATGAGAGACGTAATAAAAACAATCGATTAATCCATCATCGGCAGAAGGTAGAAGGTCTGTTGTCACTGATCATCGGTGAAGTACTCTAGAACATGTAACAGTGTGTTGAAAATCATATTAACAAAGTTTTTTAATATGCCTGAATTTATTAATAGGAAGAAGGCATGGAGGACATACAAAAAAGAAGTTATTTGACTTGAATCCTTAGTATCTTAACAGGTCAAGTGGCGTAATTCCATATCAACTAAATGATTATCATTCATAATAAATTACCCAATCTACCTATTATATGCACTTTTCTGCCATTATATATATCATCTGCATTCATGGATTAGGTCTGTTGACCCGTTCCGACTTCAGCCCATCTCTTTCTAGGTCTGCCCACATCTCGGGTGCCTTTAGGTTTGTATTTTGTTATTTGTTTTTGATAATAAAATAGCAAAATTCCAGGGAATATGTGGTACGATAAAACGATCACTAAATAATAAAACAACAAGAGAGACCCAATTGAAATTTTACAAAACGTTGGCAGTACCGATACTGCTCTATGGTTCAGAAGCCTGGATAAAAAAAAAACAAGATCTAAGTAGGATAACGGCGGCAGAAATGAAATTTTTGAGATCTGTTAAAGGGTGCACTAAGGAAGACAGAATCAAGAACACAGAAATAAGACAGGAACTTGAAATATTTGCAATAACTGATAAAATAGATACATATAGACAAAAATGGAAGCAACACATAGACAGAATGAATGAAGATAGATATCAAATATATATATATATATATATATATATATATATATATATATATACGGTTATTTTCTTAGAATTAGTGTCAGCGGTTCTGAACGGTCACGACTCCTTGAGATTCGCTGGATTCTATTAGGAGAGTCCCGGTAGGTATTTGGAATTATTCATAAATTATTTCTCCATGGCGCAACGAGCATGGAAGGTCCTTGGCCTACCAACCGGTTGCTGCCTTCACATCCATATGTGTTAATTACAGAGGTGGATGATCACCTAACCAGTATTGTGGTGACAGGTGGTCAGCAAGGAAGATCCTCCAGACGTTGTAGCTGGAACCTCTACACTCCTTTTAGCTGCCCACATTCCTCATGATGTGGATAGGCCCACTGGTCAAATATTTGCCGAATTCCTTGAACATTTCTTCTCCCATGAAGATTCGAACCATCACATATCCTATAGCTTTCCACCAAGGCACCATGTTTAAACAATTCGGGTACGGCGCAAATGATGATGATAATAATAATAATAAATAATAATAATAATAAACAACTCGGTGGCGCTATCGAATCCGTAAGTTTATTGCTTTGTCCTGAGGTAATGTTTTCCAAACATCTCCTGTATAATTTACTTCCCTCAAATCATGGTTCATATTATTGTCCCACCTTATTCTTGAGCTGCCTACTGGTCACTTTCCTACAAATATTTTCCATTTCCCTCTTACATTCACCATTCCTGCCACATGTCCTGCCCATTTCAGTGTACGAGATTTAACTTTCTTATTATATCTGGTTTCTCATATATATCATGTTGTTCTTCAAGCTTAAGTAGTCTTCTCCATTCACCTGTCTTTTCATCTAACTTTGATCCTAACATTTTCCTAAGAATTTTATTCTCAAATACTCGTAATCTTTTATTCTCTTTTAAAGTAAGAGTCCGTGTTCCGCATTCATGTATTATAACTGAGAGAATAACAGTTTTATATATTTTCAGTTAATGCTCTCTTATGAGTTATTATATATTAGATTATAACTGAGAGAATAACAGTTTTATATATTTTCAGTTAATGTTCTCTTACGAGTTATTATATATTAGATTATAACTGAGAGAATAACAGATTTATATATATTTTCAGTTAATGCTCTTATGAGTTATTATATATTAGATTCCATATAATGCATAATAGCAAGCATTTTCAGAATTTAGCTTGCATTTAATTTCTTTGTGTACCTCATTCCTGTTTGTATTGAATGTTCCTAGATATTTAGATTTAGCCACTTCTTCAAAATTTCCCTCGATTGTCATCAGCTGTCCATTTCCCTTATATATTTCATTTATATAATCTATGTGGCCATGAGAAGCCCCCGCGGTTGTTGCAATCAATTGTATCTCCTTTCTTATAGATTGCTACGATAATCGATTGTTTTCATTCATCTGGAAGAACCTCTTCTTTCCCAAATTATACTAATCAACTGACGTATCTTGACCATAATTTTTTCTCCCCCTGAATGTATTAGTTCTGCTAGGATTCCAACTGAACCTGATGCTTTATACATCTTTAATTTTGTATTGCCATTCTAACCTCTAATGCACTTGGTTCTATGACTAATATTTCTACGTCTATAAAACATTATCTTCAAAATCCTGATCTGCATGTACATTTAATATCCAATTAAAATAGTTCTTCCATGTATTTAATCTGCAATCATATCATATTTTCCATTTCTAATTATATTTGTTCTGGCCTGAAACCCTTTAGATTCTATCATAAATCCCTGATATAATTCTCTGATGTTCCAGATTTTTACATACATTTCAAGATCATTAATCTTCTCTCTCAATTATTACCTCTATTTTACTCTCTCATAACCTTGTTATAAATTTGCTACATTTGGCTCATATAACCAATTCATTTTTACTAGCTTTCTTTTCTTTGCAATGTCGGCACATTCCTCATCAAATCATTTCTTTTTTCTCTATTTTTTAAAATAATCTACGGTATCTGATGCTGATAATTTAATAGTTCTGCTATGGTTTCTCATTATTTATTCGTACCAGATTCTTCTTTGATTGCCACGTGTTGTTTATTATTATTATTATTATTATTATTATTATCATTATCATCATCATCATGTGATTGAAGACTTTTTTTATTAATTATCAGAATTTTGAAGCGTGTGAATACTGATGACAGTATAATTAAGTAGTTAAGTGAATAGAGGTGTCGCCAATAATTTCATCCTCGAAAAGGAGATCGTGTATGCCAGAAGTTTAGGAACAGCTGGTATAGTCTATCGTATCAAATGCAATTTCCCTTTATTGCAATGTTGAGTAGATTAGAGAATCAAATACATGACCTATTTGATGTCGTTTTCTCGTTTTCCTTCTAATGAATAAGTGAACCAGACACTCTACCTTCTAGATTGCAATGATTTTTATTTTGGCGTCCGTAGAAACTATGAATGAAACAAATGCACGGCTATTTTAATTAGGATCTACACGATTTTTAATTCTGTATTTAATAATTGAGAAATGAAATGCAAAATCGTACTAAAACTCATATTTCTTAATTGCTGCGTTTTCCATCTTGTTTTCTGTAAAGTAATTAATTATTAATTTATGCTATTTTGTTTTCCTCTTAGTAACTATAGAACTTCTTTGATCGCATGGATTTTTCTTTTCATTTAATGTTACGTGATTAGACCATCTTACACACTTACTCATTATTAGCTGCATGACTTACTTAATTGCCATAATTTTCCTTCTATTTACCTCTGAATCAGTGAATGAATGGCCGAATATATTAGTGATTCATAAATGGTAGAATGAATAAATAAGTGATTAATTAAACGCGAATGAATTGTTGTGTCAGGGAGTGAATTAATTAAATACTTACTACTTTATTGACTTTACGGCCCTGTGAGTCTAGCATAGTCTCTCCTTTGTTAGAAATTTCTTGACCAAGCTAATTTAGTTACGCTTAATTCCGTACAGATGTCATGAGCGGAAAGTGGTCAGCAAACCGACCTAATGAGACATCTAGTAGGTAACTAAGGTATTACTTGGATGTTTAAGGTCGGTAAATTTTGCTTAGAGGCCTCTTTAATTAAGTACTGGGTTCATTAATTAACTAATGTATGATCGAATTAATTGAATAATTAATTCATTGAAACCATTCATTAAATAATAACCACTGGACGAATGTATTATTAGTGCATAAATTATGTAGGCCTAATTATGAAATAATTAATTACCAAATCAGTTAATAATGAATGGAAATAAATTTATAAATGAGAGAATAAATACGTAAGTTAATAATATAATTTTATTTATTTTTCCTTAGGTTAACCTCTCCCTTTGTAGATAAATAATTTTACTTGTTATACATCATCCATGCCTTGGAGTACACAATATGATTTCTGACTCTGGGTAAGATGGATTCTTCTTGATCACACAAGAACATGGAGGGCCTCTTGGGATCACCTCAATGCCGATACAACAAAACATACATACATTCATACTAAGCAAGGCTAATATGATACACATGGCTGATTATGTGGACCAAACTTATTAGAGCAATATATGGACTATAAAGTTTCCTGACATTTGTTCTACAGGTGATTAAAAAATCACATCCAGAATTCTTGTCTAATCTGTGTCACTGGATCTGAGTAACGACATTAACACTTGACCGACAGCGGTGGATTTAATAATATAATGAAATGATCAAGTTAGTAAATATTAAATGGTTTAAGTAATGAATGCAGTATTGAGTGAATGAAATAATTAAATATTTAGTTACTTAATAACTGAATGGACGATTAATTAATTAGAATATTTCACTCACACCTCCCAAATTATAGCTAACAACTAATTAGGACTGAATTAATGTCGTCTTTTTAACCAATCAATGTCATTATTCACTTAATATTTATCGAAATCTCTTCATCTCTTCCTCCTTAGGAATAAACACAGCTCTTCCTTTTTTTTTTTTTTAATATTCTGTGCAGATCAAATTATATTTTCTTACAGAAATCATTAGGTATGTGCTTACTACTTCGTCATCTATATTAAATATAACAAATAACGAACAAATCCCTTCTAATTATTGAAGCAATAATTGTGTTTTTATGCAAGTTAACATTTCTAAATTTTGTTCCAGCGAAGAAAGCCATAACCGATAATGTTGGTTATAATATAAGTTTTATCACCCCAGATGGCAGTTAATAATAATAATAATAATAATAATTATTATTATTATTATTATTATTATTATTATTATTATTATTATTATTATTATTATTATTATTATTATTATTATTATTATTATTATTATTATTATTATTATTATTATTATTATTATAAGAAAGTAAATTGCGTATGATCAAACTGCACTGATGAAACAAATGTGCCCACACTATACTGATTTGCTTTTAAAGTGCTAGTAAATATAAATATTTTATTAATGTATTTTAATAATCATAATTTTTCGGTAACTCGTTTCATTATCTTGCAGTATTCATTTACTACATCATCTACGAGTATATTAAATATAACAAACAACGCACACATCCCTTCTAAATTACAGAGTCAATAATTTGTGTTTTTAAATAAGTTAACATTTCTCAATTTTCTTCCAATAAAGGAAGTCATGATTATGATATTGGTTATAACATATTTCAAGTTTCCACGCCAGTTGGCAATAAATAAATAATAATAATAGTATGTAAATCTATTATTATTATTATTATTATTATTATTATTATTATTATTATTATTATTATTATTATTATTATTATTATCGGCCGCGATGGACTAGTGGTTATATTCCTTGCCTCTGGTCCCGAGGGTCGCGGGTTCAAACGCGGCCGGGGTAGATGGATTTTTTTTTAGGATGGAAAAATCCAAGGAGCAAGTCCTTCGGGAGGGACTTTAAGCCGTGGGTCCCGAGTCTGAAGATTTTCAGGCTCGTAAAATATCCATAAGTCTGAATGAAAAGGCCTCTAAGCAAAATTTACCGAATTTTCCCGTCCTAGAACTACCTTGGTTTCCTAGATGTCTGTATGAGGCGCAACGCTGACCACGGACCACTCAACATGACATCTATACGAAAACAAGTGTAACTAAATTAGTATGGTTCAAATTCTCCCCTGTAGGGGGAGAGCGCTTAAATATCTGTTAAGGGAAACATAGGCTTACAAGACAAGATTATTATTATTATTATTATATTATATTATTATATTGTGTAGTTAACTGTGAACATGGGTACCGGAAAAATGTATATTCATTGTAAAAGCCGGAATAATAAAAAAAATATTAATTGCTCACACTATTACATGATCAGATTCTACTGATCAAACAAATGAAACACGCCCTAACTATACTGATTTGCTTTTGAATTAAAAGTATAAATACATATTTAGGGCCTATTACTGGATTTTAATAATAATTTTTGGTGAGTCATTTAATTGTATTTGTGAAATAGTCCTAGCAAATGTTACTC
The DNA here is from genome assembly GCA_030220185.1 of Diploptera punctata. Taxonomy (NCBI): domain Eukaryota; kingdom Metazoa; phylum Arthropoda; class Insecta; order Blattodea; family Blaberidae; genus Diploptera; species Diploptera punctata. The sequence goes on from JASPKZ010008378.1 coordinate 3,447,506, forward strand.
GCGTTTTCCAAATCCTATCAATGATTTGGAAACCAATCTTGACACTATTTATGATTAAGGAATGAAATGAGTGTGACGTCTTTCTTTGCCTTAGATTAACATCTCCCTTTCCAGGTACTTTTACGTTCTCATTTTTCTAGGTATGAATGTTGGTTGGTGTCTAATGTGCTGCATCTAGCACTGAAGTCATTAGCAGTCTTGCTCTCCAGTACTTCGAAGTTTTGTAAGTTTTCTCTTTGACGGCTGCACAGTTGTTGAGGTGTTCATAAATCAATTTCTTCTTCTGGATTGTTGCATAGAATGCATCTTGGTGTAGACAATATGTTGATCTTGTGCAAATGTTTAGCAAGGCAATCGTGTCCTGTAGCCTGGGTATGAGTGTAAACATATAAATTAGTTATTAAATAATGAGTGTATATACGAAGTGATGAATTAATTTATTATTAAAATGTTTAAATTAGAGAATTATGAGTGCATTACTGTTAATTAATTAGAGAATGTATGGATTAACTAACTCACTAGTTCTAGAATTGGATTCTTAACCGTTCAGATAGAAGAAAAATAGAAACTGCAGAAATTAAGTTCTTACGTTCAGTAGCAGGTGTGACAATTTTGACAGAAAAAGAAATGAAGATTATTAGAAAATACCTAAATGTTTTTAATTTAGCAAATAGAATTGACAATATGAGATACAACTGGTATGGACATGTTAAAAGAATGCTTACAGATAGAATCCCTCAGCTGTTATTAAAGTACAAACCAATAGGACATAAAAGTGTTGGATGCCCATTTACCAGATGGGAAGATTCATTAAATCCCATTTGATGTGAAAACTAGTCAAAAGTCTAATTTCATGAAGTAAAAGAAGAAGAATAGTTGTATCCAATCTGGAAATTGAAAGCCACATAGACATCAGATCTCCAAGCATCTGTCTTTTAAGCTTAATATTTTCCAATCGTTCCCGGTTTAATTCACGCATAAATGAATTAATTAAAGATCAAATGTGCGAGTTAGTGAATACATTTAAAATATGGTTAACCGCTTGTATCCTCTTCAGTCTTGAAGTGGAATTGTAACAAGTAACATTCAATTTAATGGATTTTTGAGCGCAAACTAATACTAATTTTCAAAATAAAAATTCTTCTTTGGCTCTAAATTTGAATATTTTTACGTTAGTACTTTAACTGATTTGGATAGTTATATATTTTTTTGTTACTTGAGTTATCAAATATCAAAATTATTTATATATTTTTTTCAAAATAAATTGAGGGGCAAATTTGATGCGATTTGAGTGTTATCATTTATGATGCAGTAGATTTTTATTAAGTTATTACCATGTGTACAGTGATATTACCCAACTTTCTCTGTCTATCTATCTTGGTTTAACCTCTGTTCTTTGTAGGAATTTTTACATGTCCTATGTCACCCGAGCCTTACAGAGACACTGCCTTCCGAAGATAACTTTAAACTCAGATCACATAGGCTACATGTTTTTGAGCACACAAGGGCATGGGAGGACCTTCCTGGATGAATAAACGTAAAGTGATTGCACTACGGGCCTCAGGAGGCCCTTGGGGTAGTAGGAGGTTAAGCTCCCACTTTTTCTGGACAATTGGCACTTGATGTCAGTCGGGTTTTCAGCCCTGCCTGACTGCCGCATTTACCCCCAGAACAGGCGCTTGGTACTCATTTCCGTTAGAGGCTCAGTCGACCCCAGGGCCATAGAGCCGCCAGAATGTTTGGATCAGTTTAAAGATCCTGACTCCATCGGAACTCGAACCCTCGACCTTCCTGCTTGTAGCGCAGTGCCTTAACCACTACATCGTGCCCCCCCCCACCATCTTGGATGAGTGATCAACATAATGCCAGAGCCATCTCCGAATCAGCACGTACTTTTAAGACAAGACACACCATTTCCCACACAGTCTTGCTAAACAAGGTGAATTTGATGCAGATGGATATGGTGTTCGGGAACATTAGGTCTTAAAGTTTCCTGATATTTGTCTTATAGATGAGGAAAATTTCTGAAGAAAAAACTTACTCGAGAAACTTGTCCCGACTGGAGATCGAACCCGCTACATCTAAGACAACGAACGACATTACCACAGGACTACAGTGATTGACGAAACCTAACATTAATAGTTAAAAATGTGAACATGGAACACATTTACGTTAGAACATGATTTAAACCAATCACAGCGATCTTGAGTTGTTCACTGAGTAAAAAAGATTGAACGCTATCTAATAGGACTGTAGTGATGTATAAAGCATTGTCTGCTCCCATCAAAGGAGGTAGGCCTATTATAACGTCTTATATACTTTTTCAAGTGAAAATTGAGTAGATTAAGAATTCACATGGAATAATTAATTATAGTTAAGATTTCTAGTTGTAACTATTTAACACTAACAGGTCGGCTTGTCGACTTAAAGAAGTTGGAATTCAGAACAAGTGAGGACTGCCTTCACGTATTTTATTTTTTTATAACATGTTTCCTTACTTCACTTGGAGCCGATGTACTCTGCAATTTATGATGACGTCATCACATTCTTACACCGTGTGCAGGTGGACAAAATGCGCTTCATAAAAAATAAAACGTATCCAACTTTTATACAATTCTGACCTTAACGCTAGAAACAAGTTATTTCAATCATTCACCTGTGAATTATTTAGTAAATGACTTCCACTTATTCCCCCTGTAAAAACATTTCATACTTGGTACCCGCGCCGTATAGGAGCTGTTCAAGGCATCATGACTTGCTGCAGAGGTACGGGACTTGAGCTGGTTCGAGTTCCCACTGATGAAGATATTTTCTCATAGAATTTTGGTCATTATGTGCCCAATGCTTACCCAGCATCGTCAGGAATTTGATTAACTATAATAAGTGGTGACTTGAGGTTGAGAAACAAGCCATAACTGCTAGGGGACTCGACATACTGACCACATAAAAACTTCATGGCCCGACAAACCTAGAAGGTCTATGTCTGCCAGCAGCTTCTGGCATCACAGACACATGTATTAATCACAGAGGTAGACGATCATCTACCCAGTATAGGGGTGACATGTGGTCAGCATGTCGGGTCCACAGCCGTTATAGCTGATTTTCTCCACCTACAAGTCCCGTAGCTTTGCGCCAAAGCATATTTGCCTTACTCGGTATTTTCAACATAGTATGACCGTTGACAATATTTACTTCTGTATCGAATAAATTGTTAACAAATAAAGCTTTTCTTTACAAGAAACTTGTTTCATAATTTTAGCCTTTGGAAATTTTATGTCCCGCGCCGTAGCCGAGCGGTTAAGGCAGGAAGCCTTGGCGCAGAGCTACGGGACTTGCGCTGGTTCGAGTCTCCGTGGGGGAAGAAATTTTCTCATGGTATTTCGGCCAGTATGGGACCGGTGCCCACCCAGCATCGTGAGGCAATTGGGTAGCTACAATAAGTAGCGGCTCCAGGTTGAGGAACCAGCTATAACGGCTGGGGGACTCGACATGCTAACCACATATCACCCCTACATCTACCTCTGTGATTGACACATGTGGATGTGAAGGGCCAGCAGCCGGCTGGTAAAAGGGCAACCGCTGAAAAGTGGAAAGACCCTCAATCGGATCGGAAATTTTATATTAACAGAAAACAAATCATTTTAAAAATTAGGTAGCATTATATTTTATTTGTCCACCGCTGTAGTCTCGAGGTAGCGTGCTGCCTTGTCACGCAGCGGGCCCGGGTTCGATTCCCGGTCGGGGCAGTTTTTCTGGGTGAGGTTTTTATCAGGGTTTTTCCTCACCTGTAAGACAAATATCAGGCAAATTTTAAGGCCCAAACGGTCCCCGAAATCATATGACCATCATCATCATAATCATCCTTATCATTATCATCATCATCCTTCACCGGTGTGGAAAGCAACGGGAAGCTACCACACCTACAATTTCCTAGTAAAGCTGCAAGCACAGCATGAAAATGCTATGATTGCAGTGAAGGACCTACCCTCGGGCAGAATTACTATGGATGGATATTCTATTTAGAATTTAACCTGAAATTCGGCCATAGGCCTATATGAATTTACGAATTTAGATGTATAACGAATTTTTTTAATTTAAAAATTCGAAAGTTGATTTTTTTATCTTCCAACTTTTTCTCATGTTTTATTAACATGCAAAGATGCCTATATCAGTTTACCGAATTTAGATGTATCACAGTTTTCTTAATCTATAAATTCGAAGGTTAATTTTTTTATCTTCCAACATTTTCTCACGTGTTGACATTAAGGTTATAATAATTGTGAAACAGTACCTGATATCTCAGTCGTCCTCAATAATTTGCAGTGTTGTTTTATAGGAGGCCTTTCGATAACTTATGCATCATCTTCTGCTTTCGTTTTGGTACTGACTATTGTTGGTAATTACTTTGTACAGAGGGTTTATGCTGGGCATGTTCTCATTCAGCAGGTGTTTATTTGTGGTTTCCTTGACGATTTCTAACTCTTTGAGAACGTTGATTTTCGATGTATTATTTTCTCTATGCAGGATCGATAACACGTTGTCTATTGTGTTGAATTGATGTCCCGCTTCTACTATATGTTTTGAAAAACTGGATTTACCTTCATTCTTCATGAAATGTCTTCAACATAATAGACAACGTATTATCGATCCTGCATAGAGAAAACGATACATCGAAAATCAACCTTCTCGAAGAGTTAGAAATCATCAAGGAAACCACAAATAAACACCTCCTGAATGAGAACATACCCAGCAATATGAACATTCTGTACAAAATAATTACAAACAGTCAGTACCAAAATGAAAACAGAAGATGATACATAAGTTATCGAAATACCTCCTACAAAACAACACTGAAAATTATTGAGGACGACTGAGATATCAGGTACTGTTTCATAATTATTAAAACTTTAACACAGTAACCTCAACTGAGTTTCGTAACGTATTTTAAAAATACTGATGTGTTAACATGCAATAAAGTAAAAGTAAAAGTAAAGTGATCCCACAACAGACCCGGAGGTCCTTGGGGTAGTAGGAGGTTAAGTCTCCCACTTTTTCTAGACAATCGGCACTTCATGTCAGCCGGGTTGTCAGCCCTGCGTGACGGCCGCCTTTACCCCAGAACAAGCGTCCGGTACTCATTTCCGTTAGAGGCTGAGTTGTCCCCAGGGCCATAGTGCCGCCAGAGGGTTTGGGTCAGTTTAAAAATCCTGACCCCAACGGGACTTGAACCCTCGACCCTCCGGCTTGTAGCTCAGTGCCTTAACCACTACGCTACGGCGTGCCCCCCCAGTAAAGTGATCCCACAACAGACCCGGAGGCCCTTGGGGTAGTAGGAGGTTAAGACTCCCACTTTTTCTAGACAATCGGCACTTTATGTCAGCCGGGTTGTCAGCCCTGCGTGACGGCCGTCTTTACCCCCAGAACAAGCGTCTGGTACTCATTTCCGTTAGAGGCTGAGTCGACCCCAGGGCCATAGTGCCGCCAGAGGGTTTGGGTCAGTTTAAAAATCCTGACCCCAACGGGACTTGAACCCTCGAACATGCAATACAAATGCAAAATCGAAGTTGAAACAAAGTAAAGAGATAATTTAAACTAAAAAAATATTTGCTATAAAACTTTTGCCAATCCATAATTGGCTAATGATTGGTATTTTTCTCTCCCACCCCTTAAGGTTCCATTAATCTCACATTTAAAATAAAATTAACGTAAAAGTGGCTCAAAGTAATCTGTCTTTACGGTACGTGTTATGATTTATTATTATGGCGTAACAGCACTTATGTTAATTAAGTTTCTGTGTTCAAAATATAATTGGAATTATCAGTGAAGCCACTTTGAAAACTTTTATTCATACTTAAAAAACATGATTGGCTGTTTTAAACATACAGGCCTACTGACTGTTTGTAGTCCATTTTGTAGTCAATACATTTTGTTCAAGAAAAATTACATGTTTTGACAGATATCTTTATGATACCAGATCGGTCCCGGTGGACCATGGTCGCCTGTGGTTCCAAGGTTCATGGGTTCAAAAACTGGCGGAATCCTTCAGTATCCAGAGTACATCTTTGCAAGGGATCCCGTGACGTAAATTCACGGCACATAAAAAGAAAGAACTTCTGACAAATTGGTCAGTTCCTTCACGTCCAGATTTGAATTGTCACGCTAATGATAGTACTTACTAAATAGCGTTGTTAAATGAATATACTAACTCTATTATATCAGGTATCACAATCATTTTGATCTTCCAAAATATCTTATGTCTAAAGCAGGAACTATTAATTATGGTTTTTAAAATGAATAACATTTTCATCTTGTCTTTTTCTTTACGAAATAATTACTAAAAACTTTAATTGACAATGCATTCTTTAAGATATAGCCAATTGGTTTAATTTATTTAATATTTTAACAAAACAATAGAATAACGGACGAGTAAAAATTACTTAAATTCGTGTAAAATTGCACAATGTACAGTAATAATCTACAGTGTCACATGATTTTGTTTTCTCTGCAGTTATATACCTTTAAATATCTAGAAACTGAAATTAGTATTTGACCGATTTAAGGATTAACAAGCTTGTCTCTTGTTAATATTCAAGTACAATAGGAGTATTATTGATTTTTAATATCTATATAAATCCATTCATAGTAATTCTGCCCGAGGGCAGGTCTTTCACTGCAATCATAGCATTTTCATGCTATGCTTTGCAGCTTTACTAGGGAATTAACTTATAGGTGTGGTAGCTTCCCGTTGCTTTCCACACATGTGGAGGATGATGGTCGGTTGATTTTCGGGGACCGTTGGGCCCTACGCATCCTGACATTTGTCTTACAGGTGAGGAAAAACCCCGAAAAAACCTCACCCAGGAGCCTATCCCAACCGGGAATCGAACCCGGGACCGCTGCGTGACAAGGCAGCACGCTACCTCGAGACCACAGCGATGGACAATATTTATTATATTTTAATATTTTATGGGCTTACTTCGTGCCTTTTTTATGGCAAACTTGTTACATTTGAAAAAAAAAGAATGTCTCCAGTGTATAATAAACATGAGTGTTCTTGGGCAGTAATGGAAAACAGTATAATTGCAGTACAGTATGTTATTTAGATAGGTCTACATAATTATAAAATAAAAAAAGTTAAAATACCTTTTTAGGTAAAATCCGTCGTCCTCAACTTTTAAAATATGTAATATTTATGCCTGTAGGCCTTTCAGGACATCCGTCCCATCTTCAGCAGTTCATTCTTCACTACAGCATCCAGTATGATGTTTGATGCTGCTGTCCTAATGTGACTTTGTCGTGACTCACATTAGGACCAGCAGCATCAAACATCATACTGGATGCTGTACTGAAGAATGAACTGCTGAAGATGGGACGGGTGTCCTGAAAGGCCTACAGGCATAAAGATTACATATTTTAAAAGTTGAGGACGACGGATTTTACCTAAGAAGGTATTGTAACTTATTTTATTTTATGACTCTCCACCTCAACGGTTTTAACAATGAATTTTATTAGTATTGACTATATAATTATACTCGCACATACGTATATGTGTGATGGTGAATTTATAGACTGAGACATAGGATTCGATTCAAAGACAAAGATGGGGGACAAACCAAATAAACGAATGAATTGTCTCAAGCGATAACAGTTGAGTCATGTATTCGGGACATCTCGGGTTCTTACCCCGGTGGATATCAACATGACTGATTTTTCCTAGTTTTCCTCAGTCATTAAGATACATTGTGAGTTGGAATTTAATTACCAGGACTCATTTCATCATATCCACCGTAACGTAGTAGTATCTTTACTAGTGAAACATCAGATCATCAAACTTGTACACAAAACACCCAGCCTACTTACTAACGTAAGAATTATAGGTTTCATACGACCTTGTATATTAAACCCTATACAATAAGTATGTAATACAAATAAGTTTAAGGTATTTTAAATAGAGTTGTAATTTTTATTTCCTTCTATTTCAGGTAAGTGTCGTGATTATCTTCTTGGAAAATTTATCTTCACTTCACCAGGTATTTACATTACATGATGTCACTTCATATTTAAAGATATAATGTGTTCAATTGAATTCTCATGTTTTCAGGCGGCTTCTTGGAGCAAGATGTTAGACACTTGCCCTTCACTTTGGATCACTCCGTATGGAATTTGTGATGGAGGAATCAGAGCCAGGGCAGGGTTTTCTTGGATTTTTCCCTACCAATAACTTTTCATCTGTTCTCCATACTCACGGTCATCCATTTCGTTCTATTTCAGGGGTGCTTTGCGTACTCTCAGAGCGCCGGTGAGTTCATGCAAGCATTGCCGCATTGACTACAGATAAGAAAAAGTACAAAACAGTTTAGTGTAGTGTCTTTCAAAACGCGTACTCTGTAGTAGAAATATACTGGTGATGTAAAATGCATTGTACCCCACTGATCAGGCTTCATGCCGTTTATGTATGCAACTAAGGGATCGAAAACTGTACACAAAGAGAGGCGTGCTCACATTTAATGTCTAGACGCCCGGACCTCATCTATTTCATCTAGCTGTGATAAGGTTCGACAGGTCTGATCAGCCGGCAGCCTTGTATAGTACAGATTTTTCATAAAATGTGCTATATTTTATCTCGCCTCTCGACATGACTTACCCCAGACACGAGTAGAGGTTTAATTTTTTTGGCTATTCTATGCCGGGATGAGTATGGGAATGTTGCGACGGAGAACAAGAGATTGCTAGCGTCATGTTTGCCAACATGAAATCACATGTTTCAACTATAGCCAAATGCCAACATGTTTATTCTGTCAGATTTTAGTTTATTGCGTTACCTCAAAAAATCGGTAGTTGTGTGAAAAAAATGAGCAAGTTGGTGTACACCAGATTAGTTGGACGATTATGATCGCAGTCATTTCTTAGTTAGCACGTTTCTGATAAGTTGGCTATTCTCTTAGAGCGATGACTAATTCATATTTTCCATTGTAAATATTGCACTTATAGGTTACTTTTACCTCAATTTCCCAATTAATTTTAAGGCATTTCTCGTATTTTCTTTGTAAAAACTACATAATTCACATAGGCTACTCTTATAACAATTTGTGCATTTTCGATTTTTTATTTAAATTTATATAGACTCAAATATAATCTCCATTTTTAAACAATGTTTTCCTCGCTACTGAACAAAATTATTCAGCTTTTATGACCAAGTAATACCTTAGTTGACTACTACATATCACTTTGATTGGGGGGCTAACGTGTCACTCGCTGTCATATATAGACAAACAATAGTATTTAAATTAGCTTGGTTAAATGACTCACGGTAGGGAGTATCCTTGCCCCTCCGTGGGAATGTACGGGTACAGACTAGACTAGACTGTCCTCTGTAGTAAGTTTCAATGTTATCGGCAGATCATAAGAGACTGGTGGATTATCCATTAGCGAAACATACTGAATATACTGGTGGGGAGGGAGTTATAAATTTACAGCAGAGGTAATATTCATCACAATAAAAAGCGTTCCTATAAACACGGACCAGAAAAGACTCTATAATGAAATTATACAAGACAATGGTAGTTCCTATTATTACTTACGGATCCGAAACATGGACAATGACAACACAACAATCTGCCAGAATACAAGCTGCTGAAATAAAATTCCTCAGACCAATAGGAGGATATCAAAGAACAGACAAAAACACAACACAGAAATAAGATAGCAACTAAAAGTCGAGGAATTAAACACAAAAGTAGTTAAATACAGAACAAACTAGAAAGAACCCTTAGCAAGGATGACTGAGAACAGAATATCAAAAGCAGCATATAACTATTTACCAAGAAGAAGAAGAAGAAGTTTGGGAAGAACAAAGAAAATATGGAAACAGTAGCAATTTGGAACCAGAACAGGCAAGTAAAAAGCTAAACCGTGAAGAAGAAGAAGAAGAAGGTAAACATGGGATTTAAAATTGATATCTCCTGAGTTATGGCCTCTTCTTCGCGAGAGGTGATATTGTTGATTTTTATATTGCTCATGTAGCCTATAGGGTGAAGGAAATCTGCTTACGCTTAGAGACGGAGAGACAAGATAACAGTTGAAATGTAATATCAGAGTATGGGCTGATTGTTGGGTCTCTACATTCCTTCGGAACCAATCAACTGCCTTGCTTGAAAATGTCCCATATCACATATGGTTGCACATGCGGGCATAAATATTGAGCTCCGGCCCAATAGGGTCAGGCGACGTCTAACACGAGTCTTTCTTTAATGAGCAATAATCGGCACCATGGAATGATCGTTTTCGCGAACTTGACACTTTTAGATGTTTGGTTTTGTGGACATATATATGACATATTCGTTCCATAATGACCCCTTGAGTATTAAAATGGGCCAAGTCAACTTTTGTTTTATTTACAAGTGAGCACATCTGTTGATAGGTCAAGAGTATATTTATGTTTGTAATCGTATTTTTATGGTGTTACCAAGTGTCTAGTAAATCAAAATAAAACATTTGTTCTTTGTATTACTATTTATATTATATTATTTAGACCAGTGTTTATAAGAAAATTATGTGTTCTCAAAATGTGACATTATGGACATGGCCCATTTTAATACTTAAGGGCTCAAATGATGTACACACTCTAAGATAAGTTCCGTTTAATGGGTGTCAGACAGTCTAGCGATGTTCCAGAGAATGGATGATTTTCTCAGACAAATGGGGAGGAAGTAGCTACATTGTTAAGAACTGGAGTGAAATGAAATAGGTCTACATGCTCTGAAGGTTTGATCAACGAGGTTACAAAAGGGCGTTGCTGCTCGAACAGCACAAATGTTGATAGTAGTAGTAAAATGAAATCCTCTAATCGTGTCCGGAGTATTGCCAGATCGAGGGATGAGAAGAGGTGAAGTCATTGAATGCCTGTGATATATAATCGGTTGCCAGCTAACTGGGCATGTCGTACCATCACAGGAGCAAATGAAATGGAAGATTTTTGTTTTTTTTTATATAGTCTTCACTAGACAGGATGTTCCATTTCCAAAAAAATAAATACTACATACTTATTGTTTTATCTTGCTACCTCTAGTAATTATACTCTGTTCCTACTTTTGTTTACTTAATAACTACATTACTATATATTCTTTCTCCTTGTTGTAAACTGTCAAATCTTTGCTGATGGAAAACTTTGTTAATTGCCTAACATAAATTGGCATAAATTCATTCTTTGCTACAGGCAACGTCTTTCTATTTTTTTAACACTATCTATTAATATTTCTCTTAAATTTTTAGTCTGTCACAGTTGAATAATACATCATCAGCTGTATATAACCCATTTCCGCACACACACACACACACACACACACACACACACACACACACACACACACACACACACACACACACACACACACACACGCACGACACACACACACACACATATTGCACTTTCCTTAATCTTAAAAAGGTGGACATAATTATGTATTCTACCATGGATGATACGAGTATGGGGAAGTGGTAGAATGATTTTTTGCCAGCGAAAAACGAGAAACTTCTGGCTACGATTCAACCATCTCGAAACCCACATGGAGTGACCGAGTAGTGCACCTGGGACAGAGGGGTGGAGGGCGAGTGACAAAGCATTTGCGTCTACTTGCCGTCTAATTATTTGATAGTAAACAATATTATTATTGTATAATCGCATACTAATTGTGTGTTAAGTATTAGAACTTTTTTAAAAACCATCCTGTAACATTATTGTATAGAATGAAATAGTGGTTGCTAGGCTACTAATATTTTTTTGTTAGAATAGCTAATGCAAAGATATTTGCCATTATTAGGTTTAAATAAAATTTACTTTACGCTCAATAGAATTAAACTATTTCTAAGAGTATCAAAAACACTTTTGCATCACACACTAAAATGTATTTATAAAGAAAAAGTAAGCTAAATCAAGAAGTTTTGTGATATCCAGTGTAATAAATGAGGCAGTTAGAAGCAAAGGAGTGTAAGTAATTTTTCGCAAAAAAAAAAAAAAAGATTTTGGTGCATAATTCTTGAAGCATTTGTATTTCACTAAATATAAGTGTAGGCTATGCGTTAGGTTTACATAAAAAATGATTGTTATAATTTTCAATTGCCAACGATTTTCTTACACAACTTAAACTTTATACCTTTTTTCTCAACACTGCAAAATTTGCACTTGCATCCCTTTGTTTCTGATTGCCTCATATGCCTGTTCTAAAGCTGAACACTCATCGGTGAATAATATATGAATTCACTAGGACAAGTATTTAAAAAATAAACCACTATTTGCAATATTTTCATCTGTACACTCGTTTAAGCGTTCACCATATGTTCAAGATTTTGTTTTTATAAATATGGTGAAAACATAAATAATAATAATTGAATAAGATATAGGCCTAATTTATTATTAGCACTATAAAACTCGTAAAGAACTGTTATTTTATTGGTCAGGTTTTAATTGGGCACTTAGCTTGTACATTGAATTTAATTCCGCCAACAATTTAGAAATTAAAAATGGAACATAGTTGAAAAAATCTAACTATGTGATTATTATTTTTCTCTGTGGGTTGGATTGTATTACAGACATATACCAATTCTAAATATCAGAGCTCGCTAGAATTGAAATCCTCCCGTACGTGTATGTGTAGGGGTAGTAAATGATAATTGACCACTGTTAAGCCTATAATTAAAATTATCTGTGGGTAATTCGCTATGGAAACAAAATTAGCTTCGTTCATCTGTTTTGGTTCGCATGGCATTGTTTGATCCTTCTATCCCTTTCATACGTTTAAATTGACTAAGAGCTTTTCCCGTTTCTCTTTTGTTACCACGTTATCAGGAGGCACTGACTGATTGAAAATTTGCATGAATTGTACTTTTTTACACAGGATAATTTGTGAAAAATGTATTAATTCTGTTAATGTAACTAATTTAGAGTTTTGATTTTCACATATTTATTAATATCAGGGCTAGGATTTATATGTAATAAAATGGCTAAATAAGTACATACAATAAGTACTTATGATTCATAAAATAAGATTCATAAGATAAGGACTGTTTTTATAGAAATGGTAGAAACCTTTTCTGACAAACATTATAAAAAATACTATATCATTTAATTAGTGCTTCGTTCGGAAAATGATCTATACATTCGTAATTTTATAGACAATTATTATTTTTAATTTTATAGATCTGGTGTTATTTTATCTATCAAATATATCGAATGAACAAATATACGATAAACCATACTGAAGATGCACTCAAAACTCATACACAATTGTTGAGTTCGTGAATTATTGAATAAAACATGTTAAATCAAATATTTGAACCCTGTGACCTCTTACAGTGGTTCGCTAAATGCATAGACCAGACCTGCTACGATCAAGTATGAGAAATTCTGATGTTGGAGGGGGTTGATTAACGAGACCCAAGCAATAAAGAAGAGTGCTACAACACAACTTGTTTTCAGTATTGAATAGAAATACAATAATTTAAAAAAATTAAATGGTTATCTGATAAGAATAACTTCGAAACCATAAATTATGGAACATGCGGAGAAACCTCATGTTATGCCTCATCATTAATTTCTCTAAATCCTGCATAATAATAGTGCGCATGTGCAAGGTTATAAACTTGCTCCATAGATGGCAGAACTATCTGTGCAGTTGGTATTACCAACCTTCGCGATGAATTCCCAAACTTGTTTTTAAACCTGGATGTACACTAACACATCATTTGTAACCTATTAAAGTAAATAATTTACATATTATTTTAATAAACTATAAACGAATTCGGTATACACTAACTTACGCCTTCTGAACCTAACAAAAAAAATAGTAGTGCAATTTCTTATTGTGAAGGTTGGTCATACCGGACTGCCATCTGTTGACGAGGACGCACACTACGGTTATGTAGAATTTAGAAGAAATGATTGAGAGATTTCGCTTACATAAATAAATGCAGTACTTAAATGTAAGATATTTTAAGAATCGTTAGAAAATTTATAAATACTAAGAAATGTTACTAGAAATAAAAATAAATAAATAAATAAATAAATAAATAGTGCAATAGTGTGATATGAATGTTGCACGATGTACCATTGAGATAAATAGTGTAGGTATAGTTGAGTCGAACATGTTTAAAAAAATAAATAAAACGCTCAGGTATGTAAATGTTATACTTTATGTAAAATATATAAAGAATGTGTACTATATTCTGTAATATGGACAAATATATAGAAATAAATGTGTTACACCACTACAAAATACGTTAATTCGTAAACTTCTAACAACATTTGAACTTTGGCTACTATAAAAGAAATATATAAGTTATCTACATAGAAATCCCAGATCTCATTATTATCATTATTGTTATTGTTAAACGTTTATTTGTGTATACAATGACAAATTATAAACTTGTTTGTTTTCCATTCTCCGATCTATAGTGATTTGATAGATAGATTCCGTACATGAAATTTTAAGTAGGTAAAGTTAATTAAATATCTTGCCATATTTTGGCTGTTCTGATGAATAAATTAAACTTTCTGCTATTTGGACGCATGCACACAGAATTTCCAATAGTAATCACAGTATAGGCTATATATCTAGGCTAACTTTAGTCCTTTTATTTTAAAGAGGGTCGCGACCGGAGTCAATGTATTTTTTAGGATGGAAACATCCAAGGGCCACTTCCTCCGGTGGAGATCCCGAGACTTAAGATTTTTAGCTTGTAAAAGAACAGCAAGCCTGAATAAAAAGGCCTCGGTGCAAAATTTAACCTACTATCATCCATTATAATACCTTAGTTGCCTACTAGATGTCTCATTGAGTTGGAATGTTGTCAACGTACCGCTCACTGGCATCTACAGAGAAACAAGTTTAACTAAATTATCATGATGAAGATACTACATGATGGGGGGGGGCATGACTCCAATGAGATACATAAGGATGTACGAAGAAGAAGAGGATGTGTGTATATGTGTGTTACCCACTGGAAGTGTATGATTTTTGCATGTCAGCTGTTGATATGTGAATTATTTCTCATTGAAAACCAATAAATCAAGCTAATCATATCTATAGCCTAATTATTGTGAGTTTATGCATTGATTAATATTTTTAGCATATAATTATATTTCATATATATATACAGTGTGCGGCATAAGTCACTGCACGTGGTTGGTTGACAGGGAAAAAAATCAGATTGGTTGAAACTGAGGTTTGAATACGTGACCTTCAGAATATAATCTCACACTAGTGCTTGACGTAATTTGCTAAGTAGGGAACAATTTCATTAGTTGTTTTTCGTATAGATGTTGTAAACTATCATCATCATCATCACTCCAGGGATTAGGCAATTGCCCGTTCCGACTTCATATTGCATCAGCCCAACGTCTTCTAGGTCTTCCAACATCACGCCTTCCTCTTGCTTGATAATTTCTGGCTAACAATGGATATCTCTCCTTGCTCATTCCATCCATGTGATCAATCCATTTCTGTCTGTAATTCGTGACTTTATCCAATAAAGGCTGTACTTTCAATTCTTCTCTTATATCCTCATTTCTTATTCTATCAAGTCTTGTACATCCTTTTACTTGTCTTAGGAACCGCATCTCTGCCGTCTGTATTCTATCCTTCTGTCTTTTCACTGGAGCCCAAGTTTCACATCCATACAATATTGTGGGAACCGCCATAACATTATACATTTTTATCTTGGTTTCTTTTCTAATTTTATTTTTGAATGTTCTCTGTATTGTTCCACACACCGTCTGAAATTTATTTATTTTGGAGTCAATATCTCTTTCCACATTGTAGCCAACATCACAGCCCAAATATTTGAAACTAGACACCTGTTCTATACTTTGATTTTCTAAAATAATTTTGGTTCTCACTGGATCTCTCTTCCTCTAAAAGCCATGGTCTTCGTTTTCCTTACAGAAATTTTTAGATCGTATAATTTACATATTTCATTTAATGCATGCATTGATTTCTGTAAGTCGTCTTCATTTTTCTGTATTATGATTACATCGTCAGCAAATAAAAGATTATTTATGCACATTTTATTATCCATTCTTATTCCTGGATTTACTAAAACTTTCCATTTATTAAAAATATCGTCTATATATATATTAAACAAAGTGGGTGATAAACTACATCCTTGTCGTAATCCAGTATTTGTTTTGATTGCATCTGTTCTTTTGAATCCGGTATCTATAATTATATTTGTGTCTTCATATAATGTCTTTATTGTTTCAACAAGGCACAGCGGGTATCCTTTCATTCGTAATATTTCCCATAATTTTTGTCTGTTTACTCGATCGAAGGCCTTATCCAAATCTATAAATCCTATGTGAGTTTCTAAGTTATGTTCTCTTCTCTTTTCTATGAGTTGTTTCAGTGTAAAGACATTGTCTATACATGACCTTCCCTTTCTGAATCCACTTTGATTTTCACTTATTATTACTTCTGTTATGTTTCTCAATCTATTATTTATTATTTTCGTATATATTTTGTAGCCAGTATTCATTAAGCTAATCCCTCTGTAATTCTCGCAATTTCTCCGGTCTCCTCTTTTGAATATATTCTTGACAATTGCTGTTTTCCAAGTGGTTGGAATCCCATAGGTCTGCCAACATATATTAATAGATGAAGTATTCGTAGTTTACACAATATTCCACTATATTTGATTAATTCCATATTTATATTATCTAATCCTGTTGCTTTCCTATTCTTAGTGGTTTTCAAAGCCATTTCTAATTCATTTATGTCTATTACATCAATATTTTCCACTTTTATTTCTTCCTCATTGTTCTCTTTTCCTTCAATTTCCTCCTTTTTCCAAAGTTTTTCATAATGCTGGATCCATTCTTGTTCTGGGATTATATTCAATCTGGCAGAATCTTTCTCAGTCTGATTTAGATGTTTCACTAATTTATAACCTATTTCTTGTCTTCCATACATATCATGTTCTACTGAGCTTATAAATTTATCCCATGACTCCTGATGGGATTTTCTTATAATGCTTTTAGCAATTCTCCTTTTCATTTTATATTCTTCATAAGATTCTTCTGTTTTCAGTCGTAAGTATGTATGATATGCTTTTTGTTTTTCATTCACTGCATTTTGTATATTCGCATTCCAAGTTCTCAAGCCCTTCCTATTCCTTATTCTATTTTTCTTTCCTAATATCTCATTTGCTGTTTTATGTATTACATTTGATATATTTTCCCATTCAATATTTATATCTTCTGACGTCGCTATCTCTGATATATATTTATTCATTCTGCTTTCATAATGTTGTCTAATACTTTGATCTTGTAATAAATATATTTTATATACTTCTTCTTGGTTTCTTTTGTTCTTTATGTTATTTTTCCGCCATTTAGCTATTATGTTTATTTTGCTTATCACGAGATAGTGATCAGAGTATATATCGCTGCCTCTATGTACTCTCACATCTTTTACCAAGGCTCCTAGCTTGTTGTTTACGATTAAATAGTCAATTATTGATCTTGAGTTATATCCACTTCTTGTATATTTATGTATGTCCTTTTTTCGGAAATAGGTATTCATTATTTTTAATTGATTATAGGCTGAAAACTGTCTCAAATCCTGTCCATTATCATTTATTGTTATTTCTCCATTATTTCCTATTACATTAGGTATAGGGACATTGCCTACTCTGGCATTTAAGTCTCCACTTATTATTAAATGATGATCTTTTGTATATTTATCAACTAATGTTTGTAATGTTTTATAAAATTTTTTTGTTTCTTCTTTCTTGCCTTCCTCTGGGGCATACACAGCAATTATCATCATATATCCTCTTTCAATTTTAAATCTGGCTATCAGGATTCTTTCATTTATAAACTCATAGCTATTCAATTTGTTCTTCCATTTTTCATCTATTAAAATTGCTACTCCACACTGCGCTCTTGTTGTCTGTTCTACTCCGCTATACAACATAGTATAGTGTTGTAAGTCCTTTGTTCCTTTTAGTTTCTTTTTTGTTTCTGTTATTGTTGCTATATTTATTTCTTTTTTCTTTAATTCTCTTTCTAATTCTTCTCTTTTGTATTTATTCCCCTTACGTTCCAATTTCCTAATTTCAAAATGTCCTTTATTCCAAATCGTATCCTTTTATCTTGCTTGGGTCGGTTCCTTTTATGACAATCCGGCTGATTTCCATGAAGCTTCTCAGTAAGATAAATGTCTCCTGGAAGCGTTACGAGCGCTTCGCAGGACAAGGATGGTGGAAGGGCTGCTTCCTCTGAGCCTCCAAACATGCTCCTCTGGGTATCCACCCCCCAAGAGAGGGCTGCTTCTTCCGCTCTTCAAGCCCTACAAGTTTAGCTGTGCTATTCCTTGTCGCCCTGTTGACCGTTGAAGACTTGACTTGACGAAGATGTGGCCGCCCAATATGGATACAGACGCCATTCCTTCGTTGTGAGCTATACTTAGTTCCCCTCGCCTCTTACCCACCAGCAAGATTAACCTAAGTCAATCTTCCCCAGTAGAGTCGTCTGGTTCATCGGGTACTAAGCCCCCCCACCACGTCAAGGTGATAGCTCCTGGGGGGGTGTTGTAAACTACAGAAAATAATATATTTGCATTTTCGGTTAACTGACTTATGCTGCACCGTGTGTGTATTTTAATTGTAAAATTTTCAATCTCGGGTCTGGGGAGATGGTAGTGTACAATTTTTAATCTTTAGATCATGGATTAAATTTCGAACTCCTCTTTTTATGTATAGTAGATTCGAGCTGTTATTCCTTTGTGTAAACAATCTTTCATTAGTTTAATTAAATTGTATTTAATTTTATTGCATTATTGGACATTATTTTCATTATTGTTCAGTTTGACCAGATAATTAATTGTTTAGTATGTACTATTTTTTTTTGTATTTAAATATAACATATGTTTATCCTGGTGAGTAGAAAAGAAGGCACATGGCCTTAACTCCACCAGACTAAATAAATATATTCTATTCTATTCAAAAATATGACGAGAAATCATATATAATAATAATAATAATAATAATAATAATATAATAATAATAATAATAATAATACGTCCACCGCTGTGGTCTCGGAGTAGCGTGCTGCCTTGTCAAGCAGCGAGCACGAGTTCGATTCCCGATGGGTTTTTTCTCGGAGTTTTTCCTTACCTGTAAGACAAATGTCAGGTAGCTTTAAGGCCCAAAAGCTCCCCGAACATTATCTGTCCATCATCATCATCATCATCTAGTAAAGGCGCAAAGCATAGCATGAAAATGCTATGATTGCAGGGAAACATCTGCCGTAAGGCAGAGCAGTGTAGAATAAAATTCTAATATAGACCCTACTATTAAAATATTATTATTATTATTATTATTATTTATTACTTATTATTATTATTACTTTCGTAGGCTACGTGGAGTTGCTACACATGAAACCGTTAGAAAATAAGTAATAAGCTGATATTGAGTGATCATTTTATGGTCAAAGTTTGTATTAACAGAGGAGACATCAGTAATAAAGGAAGCCGGTATTTGCATGTGAGGGCAGTTTTATGAGAGGGGACGAGTATACTCGACTTTTCCATTACAACACACGCGTGACGTCATGCACCTACAGATATATATCGGCAATGATAAATTCACGCACTGTTACGCAGTGATTCATATATTTTCTTTATCGAATGTGCTTTGGTTACAATCCAATCCACCTTGTATCGGACTCATAAAGATTTACGTTTAATTTCATACCCTTCGTTAATTCCAAAATACAGCTTCATGTGAATTTGAGTACCGCATATTGATAAAACTCATCATAAGACAATAGTTATTTACGTTACGAGGATTCAAAAAGAGATTTAGCGGATGAATTTGTTATGATTTGGGCAGGAATTTCGAAACGAACTCGTAAACATTTATATTTATGGCAGCCCTACAATTTTATTTGATACTAGCTATTACCCGGCGTACGTTGCTACACCTTAATAAATGAAATATTAAAGGTTAATTAAATTGTATGGTATATGCTGAGATGAACCAAGCATGGCGGTTCGGATTTCAGGTAAACATCCACTTCTAATTGTCGGATTTCGCTCATTTTTAGGTAATACCTACCTCGGTTTATTTTAATAGGATGTACTGAGATTCATTTGGACTCTTACTTTAAGGGAAGAAAGGAGATTACAAGTATTTGAGAATAAAGTACTTAGGAATTTTTTTGGACCAAAGAGAGATGAAGAGACAGGTGAATGGAGAAGACTACATAACAATGAACTACATGGTCTTTATAGGAAGCCAGATATAATAAGAACAGTTAAGGCTCGTAGACTGCGTTGGGCAGGACATGTTGCACGTATGGGGAATGAAAGACTTGCATGGAAGCTTCTTGTAGGAAAGCCAGAGGGAAAGCGCCCAGTTGGTAGACCATGAATGAGGTGGGAGAATAACATCAACTATGATTTGAGGGAAGTAGATTATACAGGGAATGATTGGAAAGCATTAGCTCAGGATAGGGATGTATGGAGAGCTTATGTCCGCGCGGCCATGAACCTACGGGTTCGATAGTGCCAGTGAGTAAGTAAGTACTGAGATTCATTGTGAAACATCGAAAATTGTGACCGATAGAGCGATTTTTAAATGTTCTCCTCAGGTGAACTCCTACACCTAATGGTTTTAGAGGGTCCAACTGTGAATATAAACCATCCAGGGCCCAATTCAAACACACACAATTTTTCATCGAAATCGGTCCAGTCGTTTAGGAGGAGTTCAGTGAGATACGCAGGTACAGAAACATGTTATATTTATGTATAAAGATTAACAATGAGTTACAGCATCTTTATACGTATAGGAAACCACATATAATAAGAACAGTTAAGTCTCTTACACTGCGATGCAGGACATGTGGCACGAATGAGGAACGATAGATCGGCGTGGAAGCTTCTTGTAGGAATCTCAGAGGGAAATCGTCCAGTTGGCAGATCTACCGTAATGGGAGAATAGCATTAAGTATGATTTGATAAAAGTGGATTATACAGGGGATGATTGGAAAACATTAGTTCAGGATAGGGACGTGTGGAGAGCTTATTTCCGCGCGGCCATGAACATACGGTTTTGATAGTGCCAGTCAGTTAGTTAGTTGTGTCGAATTTAATTATATTTAATACGTGCAAGTATCGCATACTGCGATGGACAGTACTTGTAGGACAAATGAGGAATGAAAGAGAGGCATGAAATTCTACCGTACTACAATTTAATGAACGGTTATTTTGCAAATAGGTTAACAATTTTAATTAATCTAATTAAAAGCTAATTTACATAACTTATAACCTTATTGATCAAAGTGGCATCTTTAAAGGTTAGAGGTTGTGGTAATTAGATTCAAAGTAGGCTACAGTGTTCAATGAAGCGGCCATTTTACGTGTAATTAACTGAATTTATATCTGTCAAATCCGAGCATATCTCAATACGCTACAAGGCGGAAGATGAGAGGTTCGAATCCCGGTGAGGATAGGATTTTTAAACTGGCCTAAATCTTTTCGGGACGCCACTGGGTCTGGAGCCGACTTGGTTTCTAATGGAAATGAGAGCCAGAAGATCGTTCTGCGGGAAAAGGTGGCTTTCACGCAGATCTACCACCTAGTGCTGATTATCTGAAAAGGTGGGAGCCTTTTAGAAACAAATTGAAAATAAAATTATTAATAGAAACATCTCACTAATATTACTTTTTTAACAATTAATAATTTTTTTTTCATTATTTAGTAAAAATAGTATTAAGATTTGTCAATATACAGTAAAACTTGTTTAATCTGGAACGCGAATAATGCGGAAATCTGTCCAATGTGAACAATTAATTGGTCCCGGCAAAATAATAGTAGTTTTACATGTATTAATTTTGTATAAAACGGATTCTGTCCAAAGCGGAAACGGAAGAATATTTCTACATAATTGGTAAAAAAAATTATAAGGCAGAGAGAGAAATAAATTAGTTTCCACTTCATTGAATTCCCGTTAGGCGAATTAACAATAAGTGATGATACCTGCCGCCGGGAGAAGTAGGGTTTCTACCTGTTTCTGGAATTTTCTTCCGGCCTCACTGCACACCCGTTTTGCGAAATACAGGATTGTTTAACAAATATTTGGCGTGTGACATCTGTCTTACAAGTAATCAGTTTACTATAATCTTAAATTAGTTTAGCATCTGAGACACGATTGTGTACGTGTATTTCAAAGGTAGCGTTCGGAATTTACTGAATAAAGATGGCTAAATCGTATGAATCATTGTCATTAAACGAAAAAGTGAAAGCGATTGAAGATAAAGAAAAACAAACACTCAGCACGCTAAATAATGACTAAATTTAAATGTGGAAAAACCCAAGTTTAAGAGATTTTAAAACACAAAGAAAAAAAATGAATGAATGGTCGCAAGGAAATGGTCAAATGAGAAGAAAGCACAAAATAAAAATACCGATGAGGTGTGGGGGTGTTTTACAAGTCAACGATAAAAAATCTCCAAATTTCCGGACCGATGCTCCATAGTCAAGTTCTAGCTTTTCCTATGTCCCTATGGAATAGCGATTTCAAGGTAATTCAGGTTGGTTGTGGATAGTTTTAAAGACGACACAATGCAGTGTGGAATGAAATTTGCGGGATTTCAAAGGATTTGGACGAAAAGTATAGTTAGTGAGTGAAAACCAAAACTGCATACTTTAATTTCAGGATAAGCATCTAAGAGACATTTTAACGCTGATGATAAGGGACTTTTTTTTTCGCGCGTTTCTGTCGAAGTCGCTCGTACTACTACTATACTTCACTTTCCAACGGCAGCGGAACTACAATTAATCCAAGGTACGTAAGAAGACGTATACGGTGCTCTATAATCTAATATTGGTTAATTGTTTTTTGTTTTTATAATGCGGAATGTTGTCTAATGTGGAAAAAAATTGGTCCCATGCGATTCCGCTTTGAACAATTTTTACTGTATTTACCTAATGTCTTACGTTAATAAGAGATAGATTAATTCATTAGAATTTATTACTTTCTTGTAGGCCTATATTTTTTTCTTTTCTGTTTATGTATACGCAGTATATTCGAGCTGTTATTCCTTCTATTATACATTCTTCCATAAGTTTCATTTTAATTGTATGTAATTATATTGTATTAGACGTCATTTTCATTATTGATCAGTTTGACCAGATAATTAATTGTTTAGTATGTACTATTATTGTTTTTTTTTGTATTTAAATGTAACATATGCTTGTCCTGGTGAGTGGAAGAGGCGGTCATATGGTCTTAACTCCACCAGGCTAAATAAATATATTCTATTAACGTACCACCATCCCATGGGCCTTCTGTGGCTCTATAGTTGAATCACTTTACTTTACATCCCTGTATTGAGCTAATATTTCCCCATTTAATTAATCTCTCTCGCTCAAATCATGGTTAATATATTTATTAACCCTCTGATTTTTATTTTCCTACAAGAAATTTCCGTTCTTCTCTTTCTCGTTCGTATGTGTGGTGCCCATCATATGCTACGAGAATTAACACTACCTACCTCTACCCATTAGGCCTGTATCTAGTTTCACATAAATATAGTGAAAATCACTATTATATAATTCTAAAATTAAATATCAGTTCATTTGCAGAAAACTTATGAATGAAATGAACCGATAAGTGATAAGCCTACTTCAAAAGCAAAGTGGTCTAACTGATTGACTGACTAATAGGTGAAGAAAAATGATACCGAAACGTTTTCAAATAAATTCGACAACTTGGCCTACTTTAGAGATAACGTCGTTGTCTTTAGTAGTAAGGACCTGAGATCGATTTACTGTCGGGTTATAATATCTGGTTGAATTTTCTTGTACTTTCTATTAAATTGTAATCGGGAAATTCGGACCACATTTTTCCTAATAATCACCAACTTCATAAATACGATCAGTCCTTATCGTATGAATTGATGTAAAGAGCATATAGAGCCACTAGTTCATAATAACAGAACTAAATCATCACATTTTCATCAGTAGTAGCGCGTGTGAGGTGGGAGTATAAATGCCAAACCCAGTAATACAACCCATGAGTTCAAGTGTCCAGGATCCCTGTCATTGCCTGGAATAAGATTGTAGAATACATTTTACTAACCTTTGTTCGTTCGTTCATCACATCCGATGTCGTATTATTGATAGATCGCTTCGATAAGGGAATCAGATGTCCCCAGCAAATGTGACAGAAGTTGAGAAATCAGAGAGAAAAATATCAGAAACTTATTATAAAACTCCGTCACGCAGAATCTGCGTAAACAAGCGAATACCTCATGATCCGATTTTGCTGGTTTACGGAATATATATTTCATTTGTTAATTAAGTCGCATGTATCCAGTTACGTTGCGAGAAAACTAATATAGCAGCTACCTAATAGAACGTTTCTCAAATTACGGCCATCAGGTAAACTCCATCCATCACCGTAGCCGAATGTTTTTTAAGGGATTACGCTTTGGAGCAGAGCTACTATGCCAGCGCTGGTTCAAGTACCCATGGGGAAGAAATTTTCTCATGGAATTTCGGCCAGTATGGGACCGGTGCCCACCCACATCATGAGGAATTTGGGTAGCTACACTGAGTAGCTGCCCCAGGTTGAGAAAGCTAGTTACAGCAGCTAGGGGACCCAACATGGCTGACCACATGTCATTCCAATATTGGTTAAATAATCTATTTTATTAACGCACCACCATCCCATGGGCCTTCTGAGGCCTGTATTGAATCACTTTACCTTACAGATGTGATTAACAAGTGTGGATGTGAGGCCAACAGCCGGTTGGTAGGTCAAGACCCTTATGACCTGTCGCACCACGGAATTTTAAGTTTTCCTGACATTTGTCTTACGGGTGAGGAAAAACCCCGACAAAAACCTCACCGAGAAAAACTGCCCCGACCGGGGATCAAACCCGGGCCCGCTGCGTGACAAGGCAGCACGCTACCTCGAGACCATAGCGGTGGAATATATATATTATATATATATATATATATATATATATATTTGACATGGTCATTTTCGGTGTTTACCAAGTAGAATCGATGAAGAATTGTAAAAAATGAATAAATCTCTTCATAAGAACAACCTCAATAGCTACATTCCTTCGGAATTCGTTAAAAAGTTGCGATGTGACCATTGTAGGTAATAAGAAATAAAAAGGCCTAAGAATAATTGAAATAAAACGAATGATTTTGCATGTAATATGCACAAATACTGCTTCGTTGGATGTGGCAGGACCAGGTGGTGTAAGTTAGAGGTTCACTGACTCGTTTGAAAACAAATGAACCGGAACATTCAGAATGTTGACACCAATCAACTTCTTCTCCTGCTCAATCACAGCTTCCTAGACTTTTAACACCGATATAATATTTCATCATAATTCAACCTAATTTTGTTCTGTTGCATTTAATTGCAGAAGCCACTGTAAAAATTAAATACTAGATAGTTTAAGTTAGTAAATAATTGAAATTGGCATGAGTTTCTGTCTACCAAATCGGCAGGTACAAGTACCTGGAAAGTGAATAGGTAAATTTATACGATTTTATAGATGCATATATAGATAGATAATACATATATATCATTCTTTTATAATAACATATGGGATCATGCCGAAATGACGTAATCAATGACCAGAGGCCAACCTTGAATCCATGACGCGGAAATCTACAATGTAATATATATATATATATATATATATATACCGGTATAAACTTATATATTGGAATATAAGCAATTTGCATAGAATGGTAATCGGATAGATGAGTAAATAAATTGATGGATCCAATAGGCAAATTGAAGGATGGATGGATTATCGAATGAATGAATAATTAGTAGATACATATCTTTTCAATAGATCGTTTGGCAGTTAGGTATCATAGATACATAAATAGATGAATGTAATAATAATTAATAATAATATAATAGTTAATTTTACTTAATGGACCATAATGTCTTCTCTTCAACTTCACCAGAAGATATAGGTAGATAGGTAATTTATATATGCAGAAGCGACAGTTATTTCGTATGGACACACAGTTTGGATGGATAACACAAGACGATGAAAGAAAATCTTACAGTGGGTACCACCAAGGAGAATGAGATTGAAAGACCCAAACACATTTGCGAGAATGATATCCAGGAAGCCACGAAAAGAAGGGGAAATTGAGAGCAGATAAAAAGCACCAGTTGTAACAATGTATTAAATAATAATAATAATAATATAATGGGCCAATTAACCTGTACAAATTGGATAGGTAGATAATTGTTAGGTAGACGAGTAAAGATTGATAGGATCACAGGGATAGGTATAAAATCGCCATTTTTTAGGGAAGCACGTTTTCATCCGACAACATTACAACTTGAAAAGTATTAAGAGTCCTGGATTACTAACTTCTTCACAGTGCATAGAATGGGAGATGCTCACATTACACTTAAATATGTTTTGGTCATTATCGATTTATTTCCTGTGACCACAAATATGAATGGATAGATAAATACATACATTAGATATAGAGATTGGATAGGTGGGATGGGTTGATAGACATGGGTGGCCACAGATATGGATGAATGGATAGATAGATGTGAGTGAATGTTGAATGAATGAACACATACATTTTAGATAGGTAGGATGATAGTTAGGAATATAATATATTGATGGATGATTGAATGGATGGATAGGAAGGTAAGAAGATAGGTATATATGTATATATATATGTTAGGCGTATATAAAGACACACGCACAAAATGATGAAGATCGAGAAAAATCATTCCCTTTCAATGTGGATTTGGTCCTAAAAAAGGACTAAATTGGGGGTAATGAGATCGGTATATAGTGATAGTTATAAACACTGATAGAACAATTGATGGACGAATGAATGGATAGGTAGTTATTTAAATGCAACTCCTATCTAGGAGTTGGGTAAATTGAGGAGTGGATGAATAATTAATCAGATAGATTGGTAATTAATTGTTACACTCTTGCGTTTTGACTAAATATATTAAGAATAATCTCGTGAATATAAACAACAGACATACCCGTGTATTGGTATAAATACAACTTTCAAGACGCATGTGATCAAGTATATTCAAGCATTTAAAAAATATTTTGGACTACCGAAGTGATAATATGACGAATTTGGCATAATTGTGGCTAAAAGATTGCACATGCATGTTTCTGAACATTTAGAAAACACAATTATTTCGCTTGTCTTTTGAATCACCTTCGTGAAGACAAAGTAGAGGAAATACCTTGATTTTCCTTATGGATGTGAACTTTTCAACTGTTTAATGTTTCTAAGAATCTGTTTGTGTTGCAGCTCTCGGTGCAAAATGGAAATAAAAGCACATCATGAGACTAGTTAACCAACCCATTTAATTTTTAATTATGATTAAAAAGATGAGATAATATCAGTCTATAACAAGTGGTTCAGTAATACCACCTTGGTAACTTGAAAATGCTTGGATGCTAGTTAATCACTGACCTTGAAGTTACGTGAAGGTCACGATTTCACATTTTTTCCATTAACTTGCTGGTTGTTTCATTAATAGACCCAGACCAAGGGCGGAGAAGTTGAGCTCAACGTCAAAGGGATCCAGAAAGTCTTACTTTATTACTAATATTAATACACTTATAAAGTGTAGGTTTTCTCAGAATCTAATCGAAATAGGAGGGAACCATTTACTGCTCATTTCACAAAATGTTGACCCTAAAATTAGATGCCCTACATCCAAATTAGTCCACCGCTGTGGTCTCGATGCAGCGTGCTGCTTTGTCACGCAGCGAGCCCGGCTTTGATTCCCGGTCGGGACATGCTTTGTGGGTGTGGTTTTTTCGGTTTTTTTCTAACCTCTAAGACAAATGTCAGGACGTTTAGGGCCTAACGGTCCCCAAAAATCATCCGGTCATCATCATCATCATCATCATTCACCGGTATGGAAAGCAACGGGAAGCTACCACACCTATAATTCCCTAGTAAAGCTGTAAAGCATAGCATGAAAATGCTATGATTGCAGTGAAAGACCTGCCTAGGGCAGAACACAGTAGATAGATATCCACATTCTTAAAAAAACAGAATTATGATAGTCAGTTCCCTATGGGTTCGATGGATTTTTAAGGGCATACAAATTCTAAGTAAGGCTTAATAATTAAACAGCTATGCCTCTTGTCCTAGATTAGGCCTACAGAATGTAACATATCCCATATATGAAATAAGAGGCGCCTGATCAAAATTTGTTGGCCGTTTCAAGCGCAGTTTTGAATTCTGGCACTAATTATCAGAATTATCAAAGAACATAGTTCAATAAAATACACTAGATACCTAAATTATTTTATGTTTTTGGATATTGTTATTCCACCGTGCCGCTTCTATATATCGAATAACCATCTTCGTATCGAAAAAAATATAAAACTTCGGTGAATGTTCTCCATAGATGACGTAATCAAGCATTCTAAATATCCAAATTGAATTAAAATATGTCACCAAGAACGCGATGACCGCAGGTATATAGGCCTAGAGTAAGTGAAACGTGACGGCTAAAAAGGATCATAGTCCATTTTCAAGAAAACAATTTTGAAGTGTCAGTGTTTTCCCTATTTGTATAAAAAAATAGTTGCCTTCATTTTAGCTATAATAAAATAAGTTTTTTTATCATTGTGTTTATTCGTCAACTTTTACCCTTCTTGTAAGATTAGATTATAGATTTACAACTTTAAAAATTAAATTCTCTAATATCAGCATAGTAAGATTCTGATCATTTTAGCTATCACCATATAAGTTTATATAGCCTATACAGAGAGGTTCATTCGACTTGCGGCCACTAGCGTGGACAATGCGTAGAAAGCGCCAGTTGATGACTCAATGCTTGCAGTCACTTTTCCCGCTGCGGCCGAGTGAAACACTGTATAGGCTATATATATATAATTAAATTAACGGGACCATTAAACAGCCACTTTGGGAAACATATGAATTATTTTACAAAATTACGAATTAAAAATATCACAGCAAAAGTAGCCTTAAAATTTGAGAGTAAAATATGGAAACTGAGAAAGACTGATACACAAAGACTGGAAGTAGCACAAATGAAATTTCTCAGACATGTAATGGGAGTAACACGTATGGATAATATAAGAAATTAATCTATCAGCCAAAAATGTAATGCAATAAATATAGTTGGATACAAGAAATTAAAGAATACAAATAAAGAGAGAGAGAGAGAGAGAGAGAGAGAGAGAGAGAGAGAGAGAGAGAGAGAGAGAGAGAGAGAGAGAGAGAGAGAAAGAGTAATGTTCAAGATTTGTAATTAATGTATTTAGAATTATTGGTATAGGTGTACTACATATTGACATCTTATCGTTATTTTGCTGTTCTTATATAATTTTATACTCTAATATTAATGTTCTTTAATAGAAGTAATGGGTGGCTCCATGGCGCAAGCTGTTAGATGCTCGCCTCTCACTGCTGGGGTCTCGAGATCGAGTCTCGGTCATGCCATGTGCGTTTCGTGGTGATCGAAAGGAGATTGTTCCCTCCGCCACAAATTTGATTCCACCATTTTTCCATACTCATCTGATCCATCTCTGTCAGACATAGTTGACCAAGTTCCTTGTCGTTTACAGCCATGTAGAATATATAGGGGCTTCATCTCATCCCTCGACCCAATCCTGAGTTGGACACGAGTTGAGGATATATAAAACTTGTTCAGAGCGGAATCGCATGGGACCAATTTTTTCCACATTAGACAACATTCCGCATTATAAAAAAATATTAACCAATCTTAGATTATAGAGCACCGTATAATATTAGTATGTACGAGCGACTTCGACGGTAATGCGCGAAAAAAAAAAAACAGTCCCGTTTCGACAGCGTTAAAAATGTCTCTTAGGCGCGTATCCTGAAATTAAAGTATGCAGTTTCGGTTTTCACTCACTAACTATACTTCCGTCCACATCTTTTGATTCCTCGCAAATTTCATTCCACACTATACATTGTGCCGTCTTTTAAAACTGTCCACAACCAACCTGAAGATGTCTTGAAATAGTTATTCCCTAGGGATATACCAACAGCTACAGGTTGACTTTGGAGCATCGGTCCGGAAATTTGAAAATTCTGTTAGCTTGGACTTATAAAACAGTCCCACTCCTCGTTGATTTTCCCTTGCGTTCATTCATTGCATTTTCTTTGTAAATCTCGTAAACTTCGTTTTTATCACATTTAAATTTAGTCATTATTTCGTGTACTGAGATTTTTTTCTTTGTCTTCAATCACCTTCACTTTTTCGTTTAATGAGAAAGATTCATACGATTTAGCCATCTTTATTCCGTAAATTCCGAACTCTACCTGCGAAAGATACGTACACAATCGGTCTCAGATCTTAAACTAATTTAAGATTTTACGGTGCAATGGTTATTTGAAAGACATATGTTACAAGCCAAATATTTGTTAAAAGAACCTTTATTTCGCAAAACGGGTGTGCAGTGAGGCCATAAGAAAATTCCAGATACCTGTAGAAACTCTACTTCTCCCAGCGGTAGGAATCATCAATTATTGTTAATTCGCCTAACGGGAATTCAATTAAATAGAAACTAATTTATTTCCCTCTATCTTTCCGCCTTATAAACATTTTTTTCATGAATTGTGTTGAAATATTTTTCAGTTTCCTCGTTGGACAGAATCCGTTTTATACAAAATAGGCTAAGTACATGCAAAATTATAACCCTAGCAATGATTCCTGACGAATGAAATTTGTAATGAGACCTTAGATGCGAGTCCTGTACTAACCAGATGTAGGTCTCAGCTAATAGGAAGTATGACCACACGTCATTGCTAACTCCCTCGCTAGCGAATACCAAATGCAGTCACTGCTAAATATTTTTAAAATCTCACTACAAAAATTAAATAATATAGGTAATCTTTATCGTAGACTGCGATGGGCAGGACATGTGGCACGAATGGGGAATCAAAGACGTGCATGGAAGCTTCTTGTAGGAAAACCAGAGGGAAAACACCCAGTTGGTAGACCAAGAATGAGGTGGGAGAATAACATTAACTATGATTTGAGGGAAGTAGATTATACGGGGAATGATTGGAAAACATTAGTTCGGGATAGGGATGTTTGGAGAGCCTATGTCCGCGCGGCCATGAATCTATGGGTTCGATAGTGCCAGTGAGTTAGGACATCTTTATCCGTGGAGGAAGTATATTCACTATATATATATATATATGTATGTCCACCGCTGTGGTCTCGAGGTAGCGTGCAGCCTTGTCACGCAGCGGGACCGGGTTCGATCCCCGGTCGGGGCAGTTTTTCTGGGTGAGGTTTTTATCGGGGTTTTTCCTCACCTGTAAGACAAATGTCAGGAAAACTTTAAGGCCCAAACGGTCCCCGAAATCATATGGCCATCATCATCCTCCTCCTTATCATTATCATCCTCATCATCATCTTTCATCATCCTTCATCGGTGTGGAAAGCAATGGGAAGTTACCACACCTACAATTCCCTAGTAAAGCTGCAAGCATAGCATGAAAATGCTATGATTGCAGTGAAGGACCTGCCTTCGGGCAGAATTACTATGGATGGATGGATATATATATATATATATATGTGTGTGTGTGTTATAATTAAATGTTTAACATTGAGCAATGCAAGCTTAATTATTTATATATATATATATATATATATATATATATATACACATACACACACACATCTAGGCCCAGCCGTCCACCCCTTGGGATACCTCGGTCGTCATGACCATACTCCCAAGTCCTAGTTCTAGTCCTCCCTATCCTATGTTCGCGTCCACGTTCAAGTTCACGGTCCTTAAACCAACACCCCAGGGAGAGAGTGTTGGAGTTAGCAGTTCTGGGAATTGCTGAGCTACATAGTACATCAGATCGCTCAATCCTGACGACCCCACAGTTGGTCCACGGGCTCCATAAGCCTAGCCGGGAGGACTGCTGTCGCAGATCCACCGACCATTCCCCTGTTCTGCATCCAGGGACGTGTCCTGCAGCCGTTGTGAGACCGGCTAGGGCTACAAGCCCAACAGTGTGAGACTTTTAGTACATCCAGGTGCTCATCTCCTGGCGACCCCACAGTTTGTCGACGGGCCCGTAGGCCAAGCCAGGAACCAGTACAGTAGCTCCCCTCTGGACTGGTCCGAGCCGAGCCCTGGTGTGCCCCCAGGGACGCCTTCTGCAGCTGTTGTGGGCCAGCACGGAGCTCGCAAGCTCCAACAGATGAGCAACTAGTACGACAAGGCGCTCAACTCTTGCCTACCCCACTAATGGTTCACGAGTCCCATGGACTTAACCGGGAGGACTGTCTAGCAGATCCACCGACCTTTCCCCCAGTGCACCAGCTGGGGACGTGTTTAGTTGCTGAAGTGGGTCCAGCCTGAGCATTAGTACGTCAGGTCGCTCAACTCCTGACGACCTCACAGATTGTCCTTGGGTCACTCGATTCCAGAGTCGGCGCTAAGTCCCAAAAGCCATAAAAAGACCGCGCTTCCTCCTTTCCCGAGCTTATTGACCTGGTGGTAATTCCCAGCGTTACGCCCGGTATTGTCCCATCCAGCCCGTTCGCAAGACTAGGCCTAGTCGTGTAGCTGCTGTGAGGCAGCCCACTGAGCAATGTAGGCATCCAGGGAGCTCATGTCCCATGGTGCCCCCACAGATGGTCTCAGGTTCAATGAACCAGGAGATAGGGGGACACGAGCCCCTAGTCTTCCACCGCCACGCCAACAGCGGCACATGCCCCCGCTGTGGGCCGGGATAGTTCTAGGTTTGACAGCAGGCCCCTTTGCCATATGTTTTTCCTGCTGACCCCACTCATGGTCCGCGAGTCCATCGGACTTGGAAGGGAGGACTGACTAGCAGATCCACCGACCTTTTCCCCACTACGCCACCGAGGGGACGCGTTTTGCTGCTGGAGTGGGCGCAGCACGATCTGTATAGTACGTCAGGTCGCTCGAGTCCTGACGACCCCACAAATGGCCCGCGGGTCCGGTCTGGACCTAGCCGGGAGGAATGCAAGCAAACCACCGACCGTTCCCCTATCCGCCACCCGGGGACGCGCCCTGTTGCTGTTGTAAGCACAGCTGGGGCCCGACGGACCCACACACACACTGTATTTGGTTTATATCACACTTTTAATGTTTTAAATAACCACTAAATGCCACTTTAATGTAAACAATTTATAGTCTTCCCTGCGCCGTAGCCATGTAATTAAGGCAAGATGCCTTGGCTCAGAGCTACGGGACTTGCGCTGGTTCGAGTCTCCACGGGGGAAGAAATGTTCCCATGGAATTTCTGCCAGTATGGGACCGATGCCCACCCAGCATCGTGAGGCATTTGGGTAGCTACAATGTGTAGCGGCTCCAGGTTGAGAAGACTAGCTATAATGGCTGGGGGACCCGATATTCACATTGCACTATAATTTTAAGACTTCAGGCAGCAAGTGTTCAAAATATTATAATTAAAGTCTACGGTTTAAAATCTAAAATCAACACATCCGCGTCTCACTATAGTTCTCTATGGACTGTACATGTTTTTGTAGAGGAACTGTTTTGTTTGTACACGTGGCAGACAGGGAATTCACAGCTCAGCAGTCTTGATAGGCTCTCCCATTGGATTTACGGTCAAGGACATTCTTCAAAATCCCTTGCGCGACCTATACTATTATTTTTCAGAGACCAATAAATGTGTTCACATTGGACAGATTTCCGCATTATTCACGTTCCGGTTTCAACAAGTTTTATTGTGTGTGTATATATATATATATATATATATATATATATATATGGAATGATAAGAAAAATAAATGCCTGGACGGGATTCGAACCCGGATCTCTGAGTCTGTACCTCAGCGTGATATCCATTACACTACCAGGCGAATCCAATTCAAACACTTATTTTTCTTATATATGTATTATACTCTCCATTATTACTAGATGTCGCGAGAACTCGGTCTTCACCGCCATCTAGCAGCTGACTATATCAAGTAAGCAAATATAGTCAGCTGCTAGATGGCGGTGAAGACCGAGTTCTCGCGACATCTAGTAATAATGGAGAGTATAATACATATATAAGAAAAATAAGTGTTTGAATTGGATTCGCCTGGTAGTGTAATGGATATCTCGCTGAGGTACAGACTCAGAGATCCGGGTTCGAATCCCGTCCAGGCATTTATTTTTCTTATCATTCCATATTAAGCTTGCATTGCTCAATGTTAAACATTTAATTATAACACACACACACACACACACACACACACATACATATATATATATATATATATATATATATATATATATATATATATAAAATGCATTATGCTCCATTTGTAGTTTGACACTGTTTATACTTCACCACTTCATGATAACAAAGAAGTGTCATTTACGAGTGCACTGTTCTTTCTACAGGCCTAATAAGGAAGTTCCCTTCGTCGGATTGTATCTTGATATGCCGACGTTTCCGGTAATTTGGTTCTGTTTCCGGACTGATGCAATATCCAAGGATTTTACATCATAAAATGGACCGCCGTTAAAGTCTTATATGAAAAGCTAATCAACTGTCTTCTAAGAAAAACCTGTATGTTATATTGTGTACTAGGATTTGTTAAAATTCACAAAAAGTATATCGTGAGAAAATCCTGTTACGATTATTTCAGTGTTTTTGAGAACTAGTGTACAACTTCCCCCATTTTACAAAAAATAACAAGTAACTCTACCCTCACACTTAATGATGTTATTAAAAATGCAACAATAAACATATTCTCATTAATGTCAAATCAAACCGTAATACAACCCCATCAAGTAACGCAATTTATTTTAATTGTAAACCCGCCACCACAATTATAATACAATTATTACGTACATTTTTAAACCATTTTACTGATTTTTTTCCCTTGCATCGTGAATGCACATTTTAATAGACTTTTTAAATGTTGAATAATTCATGAAAACATAATATATATTAAAAATACGAAAAACGCATTCAGAAATTGGGTGTAAAGTGTACAGTTACCTGAATAAGAACATTTTCACTTGATATGACTAGAAAAGACTAAGCGTCTCCACAATAAATGATATTAAGTGTCTCAGAATTAAATAAATAATAGTTTAAAAAACTAAAACAACACGCTTTATTAGAAAACCGAACTGAAAAATGAAAAATAATTTTAATTTCCAACACGCTTGGGATAAAATTAAAGTGGTAACAAAAAAAATCATTTCCAACACATCTAGAATAAAACTAGAGTTATCAGCAAAATAAAAAAGACCATCAAA
Organism: Diploptera punctata; assembly: GCA_030220185.1. Lineage (NCBI taxonomy): Eukaryota > Metazoa > Arthropoda > Insecta > Blattodea > Blaberidae > Diploptera > Diploptera punctata. The sequence goes on from JASPKZ010008378.1 coordinate 3,482,820, forward strand.
AGCGTGGGGTGCTCTATATCAATTAATATATTTGATAATTAACATATATTGGTAAAAATAAAGTCTCTAAGAAGAAAACGTAAAAACCATAAAAAGCGCCCCACGCTTTTGATGGTAAAATTATTATAGATAACTCTAGTTTTATTCTAGATGTGTTGGAGATGATTTTTTTGTTGACCACTTTAATTTTATCCCAAGCGTGTTGGAAATTAAAATTATTTTTCATTTTTTAGTTCGGTTTTCTAACAAAGCGTGTTGTTTTAGTTTTTTAAAACTATTCTTTTTTAATTTTTTAGTTTGGTTTTCTAATAAAGCGTGTTGTTTTAGTTTTTTAAACTATTATTTACTTTTTAAATTTTTAATTTGATTGCCATAAACCGGAATACCATGAAAATTTAATTGTTTAATACTCTTGTAAAAAAATCCTCCGGCCCGGATTTGAACCAGTGACCTATGGGTTATTGAAATTATATACCACTACAGCCCACCGCTCTACCAACTGAGCTCTTACAACGATAGACTAAAAAGTCATAAGTCCGCAACCTATTATACCGGTTTTTATTTTTTTTATTTTCTGATGATTCTGACCAGGATTTTAGAAAAAAATATGAAATTATTGTATTGTCATGGGTCCTTTACAAGTATACAAAGTTAGAAGTCGATCCAATGTTTCTAAGTGGGTGAAAATCGTATTCAAAGATCCCATTACATAGATACAGGTCCGTTACATAAACAGATACAGGTCAAGCTAATATAAAGCGTGTAAAAATAAATAATAGTTTAAAAAAACTAAAACATGCTTTATTAGAAAACCGAACTAAAAAATGTAAAACAATTTTAATTTGTAACACGCTTGGCATAAAATTAAAGTGGTCAACAAAAAAAATCATCTCCGACACATCTTATATAAAAAATTGTTTGTTTGTTTGTATATTTGTTTGTTCGTACTTTATGCGCGGTCATACCGTTGATCCGATTGTGATGGGTTTTTTGCAAAATGTTCAGGAGATTCCCGGGATGAACATAGGCTATAAGAGAGTTGTGATATTCAACTCCTACACCCTTAAAAATCGCCCTTTGTAGTGTAAAACGTGAAAAAAGTAGCTCTTTGGACGCTTAAATGGCTTACGCTGCCTAAACCATAAGAAATACACAAAATTAATGTACACAGAATTGAATATCTCAAAAAGCTCTACAAAAAAGTCCGCGACAGCATATGTTTATCTCTTACGGATAACTCACAAAAACCACTTTTGTCTTTCATTGATACCAAGATTCCCTTATCTCTTACGGATAACTCACAATAACCATTTTTGTCTTTCATTGATACCAAGAGTCTCGCGCCGTAGCCGAGTGGTTAAGGCAAGAAGTCTTGGCGCAGACCTACGCGACTTACGCTGGTTCGAGTCTCTACGGGGGAAAAAAAAAATCTTATGGAATGTCGGCCAGTATGTGTCAGAAATGAAATTTAGCTGGGGGGGGGGAAACTTTTTTGGCTCACTCTCATCAATTTATCTTTTTTTTTTTTTTTTTCACTCTAATATAATTGTTATAGGACGGTTCTTAGCTTATCTGCAAAGGAGGGTACAATTCTAATGTTCATGACTATATGACGTCATCATTCACACTTCTTTAGCCACAACAGAAGGCTGTAAGTGGTTTTCTTGCGAACTTATTTAATAATATCTAATTATGTCCTAATTTCTGAATTTTATGGTAAAAAAAGTAACATATTTTTATCGTCCGCCCATGACATGAGAACTGAACGTTCGGGCAGGACAACTTCTGCCGGGTACGCTAGTATAGAATAAAACTACAGTTATCTACAAAAAAATTAATTTTACCATCAAAAGCGTGGGATGCTTTTTTATGATTTTTACATTTTCTTCTTAGAGGCTTTACTTTTGCCAGTATCTGTTTATTATCAAATATATTAATTGATATAGAGCACCCCACGCTTTTGATTGTAAAATTATTTTCTTTTTGTTGATAACTCTAGTTTTATTCTATATGTGTTGGAGACGATTTTTTTTTGTTGACCACTTTAATTTCATCCCAAGCGTGTGGGAAATTAAAATTATTTTTCATTTTTTAGTTCGGTTTTCTAATAAAGCGAGTTGTTTTAGTTTCTTTAGAACTATTATTTATTTTTTAGTTTTAATATTTTACAGAATAAGGTAAAAATGTAAATATCTTTAAATTCGATACTATTGTAGTATGAGCTAAAAGTAATACTCTTCTTAAAAAAACCCTCCCAGCCGGATTTGAACCACCGACCTATGGATTACTGAATTTATATACCATTACAGTCTACCGCTCCACTGAGCTCTTACAACGATTGTTTAAAAAGTCGGCATGTCCGCAACCTATTATACCAGTTTTCATTTTTTTGATTTTATGATGATTCTGACCAGGATTTTAGAAACAAAATATGAAATAATTGTACTGTATTGTCAGGGGTCCTTTACAAGTATACAAAGTTACAAGTCGATCCAATGTTTCTAAGTGGATATCGTGTTCAAAGATTCCGTTACATAGATACAAAGACACTTTTTTTATGATTCTGGCCAGGATTTTAGAAACAAATGTGAAATTATTGTATTGTCACCGGTCCTTTACAAGTATACAAAGTTTCAAGCCGATCCAATGATTTTAAGTAGGTGAAAATCGCGTTGAAAGATTCCGTCACATAGATAGATAGATACAGGTCAAGCTAATATAAAGCGTGTAAAAATAATAGTATTGCGGGTACTTCGTGATCTAATTAATTCATATAACTTGTCTGTAATATCATACACTCAATCAATGTTCATATAGTTATTTATGTTACAAAGATTCAATTTGAAGTTTTACGAATGAGTTGAGATATTTGCGGCCGAAGCATAGCTGAGACCGAAATTTCAAAACGAATATATTTAAAAGTTGTTCCAATTTGCCATGTAAACGCCAATTTACAAAGCCTGAAATATAAATTTCTATAGTTATTAAATATATTTTTGTGCTATGTTTGTCACTTTTAGCCCTCACTACCCCAAGTTTAAGATTTAACAAAATCAAAATCAATATATGTATTTTTTTTTTCATTATAATATTTTAACGTGAAATATTTATTTTTATTCCGCCTTATAATGAAATAAGTACTCATATCAACTTATTTTTGTGTCACATAATATATATATATATATATATAATATATATATGGGGCACGCCGTAGCGTAGTGGTTAAGGCACTGAGCTACAAGCCGGAGGGTCGAGGGTTCAAGTCCCGTTGGGGTCAGGATTTTTAAACTGACCCAAACCCTCTGGCGGCACTATGGCCCTGGGGTCGACTCAGCCTCTAACGGAAATAAGTACCAGACGCTTGTTCTGGGGGTAAAGGCGGCCGTCACGCAGGGCTGACAACCCGGCTGACATAAAAAGTGCCGATTGTCTAGAAAAAGTGGGAGCCCTAACCTCCTACTACCCCAAGGGCCTCCGGGTCTATTGTGGGATCACTTTACTTTTATATATATATATATATATATATATAATATATATATGTTTACTTGTAAAAAAAACAAGTTTGCTATGGTGTAGTATTTTGATGAAAGTTGCATAATTTGTTAGTGAACATTACAGTACATGCTATTATCATGTTAATTTTCTTGACTTCTTAAATCGCAAAGTACTGGAAAGAGATATACTATGAAATAAAATTAACTTATAATTTTATTTATACTGGGTTTCATGAGATTAAAAACTGAAGTTGTGTTTGTCAAGTAATATAAATAAGCAATGAAATAAAGACATGGGTTCAATTGACCAGAGATAAGTGAAGTGTTTGATGTAGCTGTTCAGATTTAATATGTATGATTTGCAGCTGTGATGCACCAACTGTACAGGATATCAAGTTACCAACATATGTTTGTATTTCTGAGCACTTAATTATGTCTCTTTATAATGACACTTGTCTCACAGTCATTCAAATTTTCCTCTCAATTTAAACACCTCTTTTAATATGCAGTAACATTAATTAGGACTTACTGCAAATATTAATGGCGTTTCCATGCGAAAATAGTTAGTCACTGGCTCTACATTTCTGGATCCCGAGTTCGCGTCGTTCCATGTGGATAAATAGGGGGAGGGCAGATTTTTTTCAGTGTTTCTCCTATTTTTCCTGCCAAAAACTTACTTCTCCATACTTCTGCCATCTTTTCTTTCATCTCATTTATCGTGCGACAGGCCTGGTCGGCCGGCAACCGTTCGTGTAATATGGACCCTTCTGTTTGAGTATGCCTTGTTAATATCTTCTTTAATTGGTGCTTCCCTCGAACCGAACATATTTTAACTTCTTCCCCTCATCAACTTTGGCGGGTTCAAGGCACAATTAATTTTATTCTTTGTGCGAAGAATGGTTTATTTGTGATATTTATGAAAATTATCACTTTAAAAGTTTTCAGGATAAGAATCAATTCTTAATTTCTGCTATTGAATATTACAAATGTTGAAAAAACTCCTAAATATATTATATTATGTAGGCACTCTTTTAATATATTGACGGGTTTGGTTTGGTATTATGTGACATGGTGGCTGTATAAAATAATTAACTATAACAAATGAATTCGGTTAGTGTGGACCCTCCACGAAGATCTGTGTCCACTTTACACGAATATGTATATTTTATCAGTGAGGATGCTTTCTGTAAAACCATTCACTTAATTTTATTTAATATCCTTGTAATTTTACTAAACCCAAAGACCGTAGCTTTCTGCAGTTGAATGACGTGTGAATGTTATAATCAACAATACTTTTTCAATGATCAGTCAAATATTTTCAGATTAATCTGTGCCTGTAAATAAACTTAAACTTAAAATTAGACTAAAAGCTAAGGTGGACTCTGGGGTCCACTTTATCCGAATATGGAGGTTAAAGTGGACCTTTCTTGTAATGTAAAAAAGTTTATAAACTATGAAGATGTTTCCATATTTGAGTAGAATAACAATGCTATTTCATAGTTACGACACTAATGATAATCACTGTAATTAAACACAATTCAAATCCCTTAATTAAAAGAAGAAAATCAACTAATTCAAATAGGGGTCCAAATTACCCGAAGTTCCTCTAACATTGCATGTAGTATACATAGAGGGCAATGGTTTTACTTCCCACACTCGTTTTGTAATATGTAATTATAATATTGAATTATTTCAATTATAAACTTATTTAAGGATTTAACAATCACCCTAGTATCTTCAATAACTATTACAGTATAGTTATTTAGGTTGGCAACCCCGAAATGTGGGAAGTTGAACTTTCAATCACTATCGCGCAAAAAAATATTGTAAGTATTTGAAAACGGAGTGCTTAGTAAAGCTTTTGAACAAAATAGAGACGAACAGACCGGTGAATGGCCTCATGGGCTAGTGGTCAGCGTTACTGACAACTGTTCATGAGGTCCCGGGTTAGATTCCCGGTCAAACCATAGGAATTTTTCCTTAAATGGAATTATTCCTGTGGTTGCCCATGGTCTGGAATTTAGGTTAAGTTTAGGTTAAGAACTCTCCTGACGCTTCATTATCATTTATCATCCATCATATCATCGGGTAACGGCCTTCCAGGTGCCCCAACCTAAGAAATGGATTACAATTCTGTCAATGCCAGGGAAGAAAGCCAAAAATGTCATAAAAGACAACCTGGTGGCATTACAAAAAAAAAAAAAAAAAGGACCGGTGAATGGAGATTATAGTTCAGCTTTGGATGAAATTTTATTCCGATAACCTAGTTATAGAAAATGTTCCTATATTTTATTTTATACAGGCTTAGTCTAAATTCTCTTTACTCAGTTTCAGAACTTATTGATGGGACCAAGACAATTAAATTTAACATAGGAACTCAAGTCCGGAAACGTACAGTTTTTTCCGTTACACTCAAAATACCGCTACAACACATGTATCTCTCTCTGACTCCTACTGCTTGTCGTCTTGAACCACGTACAACAAGGGCTCAATGCGATGACCACCGTCTTCAACATAGATGCGGTACCTCTTTACCACGTTCTCGTACACACGATCACCAATCCCTCGTCCTCCAACATCCTCCGCAACCATAGCTCGTGCCAGTGGGCCTTCCTCGGATTCTGCAGGTGTCTCATAAATTAAGGTTTTCATGTGACCCCCACAGGTAGTAGTCTAGCGGGGTCAAGTCGACAGAACGTACAGGCCTAGCATTCGTGCCACCACGACCTATCCTCTGTTGCCCAAATCGTCGGTTCAGATGGCCTCGGACCGCACGTTTAAAATGAGCTGGTGCTCCGTCATGCTGAAACCACATGTTTTGACGCATGTGCAGTGGCACATCCTCCAAGAACCCATTCAGTACGCCTTCAAGGAAGCACGAGTTCACGTGGCCCGTGCAGGTACAAACGTCTCTGGGAGGATCACAAACTCAATTGAATAGCACGTAAACAAACTTACAGTGGACATGGAACATCAGGTGAGCGGGGAATGACCTATGGACTACGTACTATAGTCAAGACTATTCTAGTGAGTGGCGCCAAAAAAAAAAAAACGTGTGTGATGATTTTGCGTGTAGCGGAAATTCGGTACGTTTCCGGACACGAGTTCCTATGCTAAACTTAATTTTCTTGGACCCTACTACAAGTCCTCAATCTGTGTAAGGAGAATTCAAACTCACTCTGTATATGCTCTTTGTACATTCGTGATTTTTAATTAATTTTTAGCAATTCACCTTTTGATTTATTTATCTCATCAAAATCGATATTAAATAACAGTGAACTTATATAAATGCAACCTACCTAAATCGCACCACATAACTCCAGTATTTGAAATGTTGTCTTGGCTCCGATTGGACGACAGGCGAAAGATACATTGCCTCTGCTTCTTATTCAATACTTTGTCCACCTCATCACCCCTTTATATTTCTACTCGCTTCCATTCGCTATCCTCCCGCCGTAACTTGAACACACGATCGAGAGAAAAGTTAACTCTAGCTGTTCCTCTACATCAAACATCTCACTATTCCTCATACTTCCTTGTTTCTGGAATTCCCTCCCCTCATATATCAAGCATTGCCCGACTCAAAAACAGTTTAAAAAGAAACTCACTTCATATTTCCTTAGACAATGTAATATATAACCGTGTTTCATGTATACTTTTATTATTCCTTTATATTTTAAACTTTCTTCACTAAGACATTCATCTAATCTAACTATAGGTTATTATTTTTGTTACTTACTTACTCACTGGCACTATCGAACCCGTAGGTTCATGGCCGCATGGACATAAGCTCTCCATACATCCCTATCCTCAGCCAATTCTTTCCAATCATTCCCTGTATAATCTACTTCCCTCAAATCATAGTTAGTTATTCTCCCACCTCATTCTTGGTCTACCAACTGGGCGTTTTCCTTCTGGCTTTCCTACAAGAAGTTTACATGCACGTCTTTCATTCCCCATACGTGCAACATGTCCTGCCCATCGGAGTCTACGAGACTTAACTGTTCTTATTATATCTGGCTTCCTATAAAGACCATGTAGTTCATTGCTATGTAGTCTTCTCCATTCACCTGTCTGTTCATCTCTCTTTGGTCCAAAAATTTTCCTAAGAACTTTATTCTCAAATACTCGTAATCTCCTTTCCTCCCTTAAAGTAAGAGTCCATATTTCGCACCCATATAATATAACTGGTAGAATAATAGTTTTATATATTTTCAGCTTAACGTTTTTTGAAAGGAGTTGGGACATCAAAAGTCTCTGCAATGCATAATAGCATGCATTTCCAGAATTGAGCCTATGTTTAATTTCTTTGTGCATCTCATTCCTATTTGTGATTATTGTTCCTATGTATTATTATTTTTGTTATTATAATTATTAATCATTATTTTTATTTCTTACCCTTGTCAACTTTATATTATGTAGTCTATAATTATCTATTATGTATCATCTATCATAATGTTTATTGTATGTATAATTTAATCCTGGTGAAGTGGAAGAGAAGACCTTACGGTCTTAAGTCCATCAGGCAAAATAAACAAACAAAAATAAAATAAGATATCCTTATCACTTCAATATTTCTTTGCGCAAGTAGGATGACACCTGAAGTAGTTGCTAGCCTGTCACTTGATGAACATTACTTCATTAACCGATGCGGTTCTGACGGACCTTCTTGGCTACCAGACCGACTAAGACGCACGAGAAGCTCTCACTTTACATCACCCCATTAGACAATTCCCTACATGCTGTATTGCCCCCCCCCGGTGATGACACTAAGATTGGTTTTTGGTAAACAATGTGAAATCCAATCAATAAATGAATGGACAACAATAAGGTCGCAAGAATGGAACTATCATGTCTCAAGAATAAGTGACCACAGGTAACCGTAAGTTGTTCGCGATAATTTTCCAAATTGCAAAGCAGAAGGTAAAATAAAGATGAAGAGAAAAAGAAGAAGACTTTCCTTTAAATTATTTTTAAAAAAAGTACATTAAAACTACAATCTTAGAACTAGTAGATTTTTTATAAGACCTTCAGTTTTTTTTACCAAAGAGATGAACAGACAGGTGAATGGAGAAGACTCTACTTAGCAGCGAGTTACATGAACTTTATAGAAAACAAATACACGGTGATTACAAATGATTGGAGCGATTTCATGATTTTATTGTAGCGATCTTATTTGACATATCTTCACAGAACTTTAAAGTTATGTATAAAAACTCATAAGGTTTTTTTTTGTTTTCTCTCGCAGCCGTGTTTCAGCTTTAAACCGAGAGAGCGCAGCAGTTATCAAAGATGGCGACAGGCGAGGAGAAAGCATATGCTGTGCTTGAATTTCATTCAACTCAATCTGTGATAACTGTGCAACGACACTTCAGAACGAAGTTCGAGAAAGATGCACCGAGTGCCAACTCCATTCGGCGATGGTATGCGCAATTTAAAGCTACAGGATGCCTCTGTAAAAGGAAATCAACGGGTCGTCCTTCAGTGAGTGAAGAAAAGGTTGAGAGTGTGCGGATGAGTTTCACACGTAGCCCACAGAAATCAACACGAAAAGCGAGCAGAGAGCTGAACATTCCACAACCGACCGTTTGGAAGATCTTGCGGAAAAGATTGAAGCATAAACCTTACCACTTGCAATTTCTACAAGCCCTTAAGCCCATTGACAAAGTGAGTCGGTTTGAATTTTGTACACAAATGCAGCAGTTTATGGATGAGGATGGTTTTTTGTGAGAAACTTGTCTTCAGTGACGAAGCAACATTCTTTGTGAATGGCAAAGTGAACAAACACAATGTGCGAATCTGGGGCACAGAAAATCCCCGCGTTATTGTGCAGCACATTCGCGACTCCCCAAAAGTTAGTGTGTTCTGTGCGGTTTCTCAGTTCAAAGTTTATGGCCCTTTTTTCTTCTGCGAGCAGAACGTTACAGGACACGTGTACCTGGACATGCTGGAAAATTGGCTCATGCCGCAGCTGACGACCGACAGTGAGACCTTCATCTACCAGCAGGATGGTGCTCCACCACACTTCCATCACGATGTTCGTGAATTTTTAAACATGAGATTGCCAAACCGATGGATCGGTCGCAGTGGAGAGAATGATCAGAAATTGTTGTCATGGCCTCCACGCTCCCCCGATTTGACGCCGTGCGATTTTTTTGTTTGGGGGTATGTGAAAGATTCAGTGTTTGTGCCTCCTTTACCAGTAGACTTACCAGAACTGCGAGCTCGCATAATCAATGCCTTTGAACAAATTAATAGGGACATGTTACGTCGAGTATGGGACGAACTTGATTACAGACTTGATATCTGCAGAATCACCAAGGGGGAGCATATGGAGCACCTGTAACATCTCAAAAAAAACCTGGGAAGTTGCTCTATGTATCTGTAAAAGTTCGTGAAAATATGTCGAATACTACAGCTACCATAAAATCATGAAATCGCTCCAATCATTTGTAATCACCCTGTATAATGAGAATAGTTAGGTCTCGTAGATTGTGATGGGCAGGGCATATGGTACAATTGGGAAATGAAAAAGGGACATGGAGGCTTCTTGTAGGAAAACCAGAGGAAGGAAGTCCTGTTAGTAGACCAAGAATGAGGTGGGAGCATTAGCAATGATTTGAGAGAAGTAGATTATATAAGGTATGATTGGAAAACATTAACTCAGGATAGGGATGTGTGGAGAGCTTATGTCCGCGCGGCCATGAACCTACGGATTCAATGATGACAATGAGGTAGTTAGTAATTTAGAATTCTTGTTACACAACTGGTAGAGGATTAGTTTTGAAGTGGAACATATGGCCTATCTTTTAATGCTACGATGATAGCTTAGTCACGGTTCAGGCACAGATTAATATGATTTACTGTAAAATTACCGGTATAGACATTGTAGTTAAAAATGCTATAAAACAGCAAGTAGGTAAAAAAATTACTTATGTTCCAAAATTGTGTTTCTAACTTATAATAGGCCTAAATAAAATCACACGTATATCTTAAAACAAATCTGAAACAAATTGAGTAGAGAAATGATTGGTTAAAGATTGCCCCATTTTAGAGTCCACACCAGTAATAAAACTTGATTGTTTTCTGAAGCGTTGTTAAAGTTAAGTTACTTATATACGTGTTTCTGACGTAGCCTATATATCTCGCCTCCCTACTTATCTTTATGACAGAGGGTGAGTTTATCAAACGATAAATTTAATTTGAAAAGGAAGATAATAATTGAGCACCCATTTTCATATCTACAAACCTGCATCATTGTTTCCGTTTTTATTGCAGTGTTGCAAAACCTGATTATTTTCAAAAGATATCTCGTTTCCGTTCTGCACATTTACAACGTAGAAACGAAGTCATCGTCAAATACTCGCAGGTTCTCTAGGAATCCTGACAATAGTCTCCACTATCTTGTTCAACAGAGCCCTAATTTATGGAAAAAAAAAACCTTTTTTATTGGTATTTCAGAAAATATTTATGTATAGGCCCATAGACATGATTGTTCAATCATTATGGAAATATTTTATTTTTACCTTTTTTTTGTAATTATATATATATATATATATATATATATATATATATATATATATAACTTTTTTATTATTCCGGCTTTTACAATGAATATACATTTTTCCGGTGCCCATGTTCACAGTTAACTACACATTTGTTTCAACACATTTTTCCATTCCTGTCTGTTCATCCATATATCTTCTTGTATTTCCCATTCCCTCTTAGCTTCATTGATTCCCTGAATCCACGTAATAGTTAGTCTACCCTTCTTTTTCCTTCCCTGTGGTTCCCAATCCATGATTATCTTAGGTAGTCTTCCTTCTTCCATTCTTCTAATGTGTCCGTACCAATTTAATTGTTTCTTCTTTATAAAATCTAATATTGAATATTGTACCTGCATTTTTTATTTTATATATGAATTTCTGATTTTATCCTTCCTGGATATTCTTGCAGCACGTCTCCAGTAGTCCATTTCAGTGGCGAGCAATTTTTTTTTTTTCATTTGTGCACTTAAAGCCCACACATCAGCTCCATAAGTAATAATAGTTCTGATTGTTGTATTAAAATTAGTTTTTTTTTTGTTTCTTTGAAGATATGTTTGTCCCATACTATTCCATTTAGGGCAGATATAGCATACTTTCCTATATTGATCCTGTTTCTTATCTCTGTTTCTTGTTTTCCATCTTTAGTAATTTTAATTCCCAAATACTTATATTCTTCAATGTGTTTAATTGTCCCTAAATCTTCTTCTAGTATTAAATCTTGAGGAAGATCCCCTATTGTCATATATCTAGATTTATCCATATTGATCTTTAAACCTCATAAACTATATTCTTGTATTAATTTTCTAGTGAGGTATTCTATATCTTCAAATTCTTGAAATTGGTCATCTGCAAACTGGAGTGTATATATTGTTGAATTATCATCTAGTGGTATTCCCATCGGTTTACATTTCTTTTTCCATTCTTCGATAGCTTTTTCAGTATAAATCTTATATACTGTTGGAGATATACAGCATCCCTGTTGTAATCCTATATTTGTTTGAAAACCTTTAGACAAGTACTTTCCCATTTTTACTTGCACATATGATTCTGAATATAGTTTTTGAATTGCTTCAATCAGTGTTGGATTTATTTTTTTTGGTTTTTAGACTTTCCACAATTTTGATGTAGGAATGTTATCGTAGGCTTTTTCTATATCTATAAATACTAGATGTAGCGGTTGTGCTCTGATTTTTTTCTTTTCTATAATCTGTCGTATGCTGAAAATGTGGTCTATTGTTGATCTGCCCACTCTAAATCTTGCCTGTTCCTCAGGTTCTAACTCTTTGTATTCAATTTCTAGGAAATACTTGATTATCTTTCCATATAGTCTACTTAGTGTACTATTGACTGTAATTCCCCTATAGTTTTTGCATTCATCTTTTTTTCCTTTTTTATGTATGGTTGAAATATATCCTATTTTCCCATCTGATTGTATATCTTCTCCATTTATGCATTTTTCAAATAGACTTCTCAATAATTCGAACAACTTATCTGTTCCATGTTTTATTAATTCAGCTGGAATATTTCCTTTCCCTGGTGACGTTCTATTCTTTAATGACTTTACTGCTTATTTCACTGCTTCTATGTTTAGGTGTATATTTTCTTTTAGTTCTGCATCAAATTCCTCCTCTATATGGTTTATATATTGTTCTCTGTTTTCTGTTAATAATTCTTTGAAGTATTTATCCCAAGTTTGGAAATTAATGTATTTATTAAATCCTTCTTTGTCATTCTTTCTTATATTCTTTAAAGTTTTCCATGCTTCCGCATTTCTTTTTCCTCCAGTGTACCTTTGTATTTTTGACATGTATTTTCCCAGCATTTGTTATTTAATTCTGATACATATTTTCTTATTTTTGCTTGTTGTTTACGAAGGTTAATTTTGTCCTGTATTGATTTAGTACGTATTAAGCCATTTTAGATAAAGATCTCTTTTTATTTTTACTTCTTTGTCAATATCTTCACTCCTGCAATAGTTATTATTATTATTAGTATATTTCTCTTCCCCAATAGCTACTTTAGCTGCCTCATGCAGTTTATCCTTAATGTATTAATATTGCTTTTCTGTAGATTCAAATGTAGTTTCTATTAATTTTTCATTTAGTCTTTGCTTAAATAAATATGATGTACTGTCATTTTCCAAACTTAATAAATTATATTTATAACCACTTATTATATTATTATCTAAATTATCTTTTTCTTCGTTTGGATTGGGATCATTTTTATCTTGAATGCTTAAATATGGAAATATTATTTTAGAATTGACTAAAAAGTGATCTCCGAATGCGGTACCTCTATATGCTCTTACATCATTTACTCTTAATTTAGTTTCCTGTTTAATTATAATGTAGTCAATAATTGATTTTTGTTGAAGAGTATCTTGCTGTCTTGTATACTTATGAATATATTTGCGCTGGTAGTATCCATTTAATATTCTCAGAGAATTTTGCTCACAGATGTCTATAATTCTTTTTCCATTATCGTTTACAACATTTTCTCCATGTGGACCTATAATTTTACTTTGTTGTCTTCCTGTTCTGCTGTTGAAATCCCCTGCCATAATTAAATTTCTTCCTGGTCCAATTTCTTCTATTATTGAATTTAATTTGTTGAAAAATTCTTCCTTTTTTGTACTGTTTTGATCTTCACTAATTGCGTAGACACCCAAAATAGTAAATTTGTGTCCATATAACTTCAAATTTATTCTTATAATATTTTCATCAACAGGTTCCCAGTCTGTAACATACTTTTTGTATTTATTCTTCATGAGTATGGCAACTCCTCGTTGTGCCCTTTGATCCTTTTTTACGCCACTATAATAATATGTGTAAGATCCTTTATTTTCTATTCCGGTTCCTTTCTTTTTAGTTTCTGTAAAGATCATGATGTCTTGATTTTTTCTTTCTAATTCTTTGCATACTTCATCAAATTTATTTCTTATTATATATATACACACATACATACATACATACAATTTGTTCTATTATTGAAATTTAGTGTTCATTTGGTACGAATTATAATTTTTTTTCTCTCCCAACGGGTACGGCGCAAAAAGTGGACATCCGAATTTCGAGATAATTTTGGTTTTAAAATGAAGTTTAGGAACGTCGAAGATGAAAACATGAAAAAAAATTGCGGACCATCCAGAAACAAAGCTGTAAAATATTACCTGTAATAAGTTGCTGCCATTGTGGTCGTGGCGTCAGATTCGATATTTAGACGTTAGTCCAGGGTGAAAACATGTTTTCTTCAATACAGATGCGAAAATAAAATACATATTTTATTGTAATAAAAGGGCACTGAAGTATTTCCAAATGCTATATTTCCAAAATTACATGGCAAAGAGTTTGAAATTTAATAAAAATCACATCCTCGCGTAGAGTTTCTTAAGAAAAAATGGTTCAACTGAATCGATTGTAGATAATAATCGATACGTCATCGTACGTATTTCTCGAAAGTGAACAACGGCAAATTAGCCCGTACGAAATATTTAATAAATAGAGCCACTTATTTATAGCACAATCTTCGAAATTTGTAACATAATTTATTAGAATACATGTATAATAACCTAAAAGCTAACCTAACTTATTTAAATTACTTGAACCTGTGAAAGTAAAACATATAATAGCATTTAGACAATATTAAATTATAGGTATGTAAGTAAATTATACTGTGTGTGTAAGAAACTAAAAGCTAACCTAACCTAACTATGTATAAGAATCAATTACTCTAACCTAGTTTCTTCAGTGATAGTTTGCAGATTTTCTTCGGGTTTTCATCTTTGGTTATCTTAAGCTTAATTTTAATACCAAATTTATATCAAAATGGGATGTCTCGTACAGCAAACTAGTGAAATGTGTATTTTGTTGAGCTTATGAAAACGTTATTTTACTACTTTGTTTCTGGATGGTCCGATTTTTTTTTTGTGTTTATTGGTCCTAAGCTTCGTTTTAAAACCAACATTATCTCTAAATTCTGATGTCCACTTTTTGCGCCGTAACCCTCCCAACTATTGTAAAGAACGATTCGCAGAGGATTTTACTTAACAAAGGAAATGCACTAATAATAATCTATTGCGGAAACAAAGTGTGGATCATAACCCTTTTTACACTTTTATTTTTTTTAATTTTTTGTACATCAACATACGTAGGCTGGTTGATTATATCTATGCATTTCAAATTGTAAGGCCTTGTAGAATTCGTAACTGGGCCCAAGTTAGGAATACAATCATGGAAGTATTTTCTGTGTTCTCTCTTTATTCGCACCATTTTCTAAACTAAGTTCCAAGAAAGAATCAAGTAGTTAATCTGAATAAAAGTGATACAAATAGAAAGAGTATAAATAATATAATTTAGCATAATTAAAAAAAGAAAAAGGAAATATAAATTTACATAAACAATAATTATCAAAAGCTGTCACATTAAATAATTGTACTTGAATAAACAATAATACTATTCTTGAACACACAAAAGAATAAATATAAACAGAAAGTAGTAACTAACTAAATAACTAACTGTCACTATCGAACCCGTAGATTCATGACCGCGCGGACATAAGCTCTCCATACATCCCTATCCAGAGCCAATGTTTTCTAATAGTCACCTGTATAATCTATTTCCCTCAAATCATATAATGTTATTTCCCACCTCATTCTTGGTCTACCAACTGGGCGTTTTCTCCTCTGGTTTTCCTACAAGAAGCTTCCATGCACGGCTTTCATTCCCCATTCGTGTCACATGTCCTGCCCATCGCAGTCTACGATACTTAACTCTTCTCTTTATATCTGACTCCCTATAAATACCATGTAATTCACTGTTGTGCAGTCTGGTTTTCCTACAAGAAGCTTCCATGCACGGCTTTCATTCCCCATTCGTGTCACATGTCCTGCCCATCGCAGTCTACGATACTTAACTCTTCTCTTTATATCTGACTCCCTATAAATACCATGTAATTCACTGTTGTGCAGTCTTCTCCATTCACCAGTCTGTTCATCTCTCTTTGGTTCAAAAATTGTCCTAAGAACTTTATTCTCAAATACCCGTAATCTCTTTCCTCCCTTAAAGTAAGAGTCCATGTTTCGCATCCATATAATATAACTGGCAGAATAATAGTTTTATATATTTTCAGTTGAATGTCCACCCCTGTGGTCTCGGGGTAGCGTGCTGCCTTGTCACGCAGCGGGCCCGGGTTCGATCCCCGGTCGGGACAGTTTTTCTGGGTGAGGTTTTTATCGGGGTTTTTTCTCACCTGTAAGACAAACGTTAGGAAAGCTTTGAGGCCCAAACGGTCACCGAAATCATACGGCCATCGCAATCATCATCATTCATATTCATCTTAGGTTAAGTTTAGGATTAGGGACTCTCCTGGCGCACCATTATCATCATCGTCATTCATCATATCATCGGGGCAATGTAACTCCGCCTCCCAGGCGCCCCAACCTCAGAAGAGGGTTACAAGTACGCCATGCCAGGAGAGAAACCAGGAATGTCGAAAAACAAACCTGGGTATTTGAAAAAGAAAATATATTTTTTCAGTTTAACGTTTTTTGAAAAGAGTTGGGAAGTCAAGAGTCTCTGTAATGCATAACAGAAAGTAGTAATGCAAATATAATTACTGTACCACACTCATATCCTTGCATCCCAACATGATGTATTGTTTTCCTTCAGAACAGTGTTTCTTAGAAAATAATTTGTAATAAAAAATATGCTACAGGTGGCCTCGGGAGTCGGGCTGACCTCCAAGACACCTTATATCAACCAAATCGCACAAAAGAAAACGGTATTTGGATAAACTCCGAAAAAAAGTCAGAGAACCTACCCCAACCAGAGATCGAACCCGGGTCCACGTTTGAGGCAGCGACGCTAACCGAGTAGCGTGGACGCTACCGTGGGCAACAACACATAAAATAATATTTTTTTAGGAATAGGAGGAACTGGTATATAGAACCAATGTGAATTTGATTTCCATGTAGGAGCTGCAATATTGTCACCAAACTGGAGAAAAGAGTCTCTAGAATGTAATATAATTGGGGTTAATAATGTAGAGTTGATTTGGGTATCGTATTTCTGTTAAAATCTAATTAATTGTGCGTGCCCTCAAGTTGCAGCTGGCGCGGTGCATTGTTGTGCAATACCTTCCACCTGGATACTACAGTAGGGGTTGGGCTGTCCTCCCCAGCTGCTTTCAATCCCAAACTGTGGTCCGCTTTACTTTTACGTCTCGTATAACTCACAAAGCAATTCAACTCTACATCTAAATTCGTAAAAATTGCAGATTTTTTTATTTTCTACGTCAAATATCAAAATGTTTAAAAACTCATTAAATGGAATCGAATTTTACATATATTTTTCGAGCTAAGTTCCAGTTGTAATGTGAACAAAGCACATGTAAGACTGCATTTCCATTGGTCGAATAACGATTTTACCTGTAAGCATGTAAGAAAATGTAGTCCCTTCTCTAACACTCGAAATAGAGAAAATTAAAAAAAATAATAATTTTAATAGATTAAATGAATGTTATATTCTTACGCATGCGCAATTCCCAATACTTTGGCATTTCAGTTGTTTAAAAATGACCGCTTCTCTATAATAATAAAACATTGTAAAGTAAAATCATTCGAAAAGTAGAGAATAAAAAATAATTTTGATAGTTTTCAAATGGTTTAGGGACAAATATCCTACATTCGGCATTGAGGATGTTGTGAAAATAACAGCAGAATTTACAAGTGAATCAGCATGAAGCATAAATTCTGCTCAAAATGATATTGTAAATAAAGGATATCTATCGACATCATGGAAAAAGCGTAAACATCTGTTTAAGTGGGCCCATATTTAATTTTTGTCAGTAATATATAAGAAATGAAAGTTCCTAATAATTTGTACCATCTGATCTTGTATTCAGTCTTATTTCCCATAAAATACGATAATGCCTAAGAACAATGTTTCTATCGTTGACAGTTCCGTACACAATTTACTTATATGGCGGGTAAAAGCAGCTTCACGTACCCCCAATAGACGGAGTCCGCGGAGTAATGAAAGTTTGTAGTACGTGCTCCGATTGGTATAGTACTTTACATTGCTGGGTATGAATAGATCAGGTACAAAAAACAATTAGAACAATGAAGATGATTTTAATAACCAACTAACTCACTGGCTCTATCGAACCGTTAAGTTCATGGCCGCGCGGACATAAGCTCTCCATACATCCCTATCCTGAGCTAATGTTTTCCAATCATTCGCTGTGTAATTACTTCACTCAAATCATAGTTAATGTTATTCTCCCACCTTATTCTTGATCTAGCAACTGGACGTTTTCCCTCTGGTTTTCCTACAAGAAGCTTCCATGCACGCCTTTCATTCCCCATTTGTGCCACATGTGCTGCCCATCGCAGTCTACGAGACTTAACTACTCTTATTATATGTGGTTTCCTATAAAGACCATGTAGTTCACTGTTATACAAGTCTTCTCCATTCACCTGTCTGTTCATCTATTTTGGTCCAAATTTTTTTCTAAGAACTTGATTCTCAAATACTCGTAATCTCCTTTCCTCCCTTAAAGTAAGAGTCCTTGTTTCGCATCCATATAATACAACTGGTAGAATAATAGTTTCACATACTTTCAGTTTTAATGTTTTTTGAAAGGAGTTGGGACGTCAAGAGTCCCTGTAATGCATAATACGCGTAGCATGCATATCCAGAATTGAGCCTATTTTAATTTATTTGTGCATATAATTCCTGTTTGTGATAATTGTTCTTAGGTATTTGAATTCAGCCACTTCTTCAAAATTCCCCTCATTTGTCATTAGCTGTCCATTTCCATTATATAATTATTTCAATTATATAATCATTATGTGACCATGTATTTAGTTTTATTGATGTTTACTTCCAGTCCCAATTCCTAAGTATTACTCAATAGTATGTGCGTGTTGGCCTTCAGTATCTCCTCGCTATCGCCCAGTACTACATCTAACATTCCATGTTCCTAGGAACATGTCCCTGTGTTTGAGCCTTTAGCATGGATTCCCTGAAGTAGTCCCCGTCCGGAAAACCGAATGGGGTAACAATAATATATAAATTATATAAACAATTTAGAAATAATAAAGGCTAATTGGTTAATTAGTACTTTTATTTTATGACGCTGTTTAACAAATCAGTTCATAATCGCTAGAATTCAAATTTGGGTGTGAAAGGGCCACAAATTATGCTAAAACACTTATTATTTCTGACTTGAGATCCTTATCGAGCCGTAAGTTATTGATATAGGAACCACGGGTTTACAACCCTTCAGAAGAAAATCGTACTCAGAAATTGTATGCCTTTAAGTATCCATCGACCACGAACGGTTTTGAATCCGCAGAGACCTGCAGCATAACCACATGTTTATTGGGAATACCTAAATTATAGGTCATAGCCTAAACTGAAGGAATCACCAATAAAGACAATACGTTTCCTGTAAACCATTTTCTTTCTCACTTTGTTTTATTATCGCTACACTTCAACCTGCAAACACCAGTCCTTTATTCATTGCTGTAGCATTGCTTGACGCTCAAATGGAATAGCTTAACAGGTAAGAGGGAATATTTTCGATCAGTCCTATAACATTCTCTTCACTTTTTTTTGTACTCTCCCTGTAACATGGCAAAAGCTTTCAGTTATCAGTATAAGGGCCTTTCAAGGCCTGTATTGGATCCTTTTTTCTTTTTCATCTATACATTTTTTACATTTTTGTAAAAACGCCAAATACTATAGTCTTGGAATAAGCGATCGAGAATGTTAGGATGTAGGCCTGATTTTTTTCTATAGAAATTCCGAAAACACTGCAGACTGGATTTTTGAAGTTGACAAGATTTCCAAAATGTTGGCATTGTTAGCAAAGGAATCTAGATTTTCTGGAATAAGGGCTCGGAAAATTTTGAGGTGTAGGTGTGTGTGTGTGTATGTGCGCGCGCGCGTGTGTGTGTGCGACAATTTATCTCAAGAAGGAACCAGCAAAAACTCGAGAATCAGAACATGGCAAATCAGAATACGACATGGTGCAAAAAATAAGAACTTTAAATAAATACTAATCCTATATATTTATCTGTAAGGTGAGATACATGCTTGATTGAAATAGTCCATTTAAAATTTAAATAATAGTTTCATATGCTGAACAAAATACTGTGTGTGTGTATATATATATTATATTGTATACAAAGGCCGGAATAGAATAGGAAGGTGTCGGTAGCGTAGCGAGCGGGAAAACATAAGACGAGACTTGCAGCCTATATAGTATATAAAAGATGAAAAGTAAAACATGATACGCGAAATGAATTCAACACTTTTACTTAAGTAATCCGACATAAACAGAACTTAATCACATTGTATATAATATTTCTAGGTTGACTATGCAGTTCTTCGCTCGTGGCATGATTGTTAAACCAAACGCCATCCCGAACGTGTCTGAACTAGGTCTATTGTAGGAAGAAACTGAAATATTTCTGACGTAGACTTTATGCCACAGGCCGTAGTTCCGAAACACGCCGATGTTATATCGGCATTTGTAGACTAATACAAGCAGGCCTAAATACACTGTTTGAGAACACCTTACTCTGCTTGGAAGTCAGTTCGAATATGACCTACATACATGTTGTAGGTCTAATAGGTAAGAGTTATTACTCGACCACGTTATATTTCAATGCGGGAAAATTACGAACTAGAAGAATGTGGTAAGGATGAGTAGGGGTTGGAGGTGTCTTTAGGTTGCAGTGAGTGTTTATTTTCCGTTAGTCGTGTACAGTCAGTTGTTAGTGACAAGGTCAAGTGTGAAAGTTAGACCCTATATTCACAGTATATAAACATTTAAGTCTGACAGACAGTTGCTGGAAATCAGTGCTGATTTAATTTCTATGTACGTCACATTATCGAGAAATCCGCAAGCATACAAACTCCGATGTTCTTTAATTTAGTTCATCTCCTATTTGAAGTAGGTCTACCACTATATTTTGTCACTGATTATACCACTTGCCCAGTCATTCACTTGTACCAACGGTGGAATGAGTCACTTTCCCCATCTTCACCACTAGCGCCATTGCTTCCCCTCACTGACTAAAAAGTTAACACGGTCAAGTAGTACATAGAGATATTATTCTGAGATAAAGAACTCAGAGTTTCAGACTAAATTATTAGTTATTAAAGTTGTTTGCTTTGACACTCATAATACAATATTGAAATGAGATGTTATGGAATGATACGAGTTTCTTGGTCCTTAGGGATTGGATAAAGCGACTATTAACAGATATCAACCATACTTTCAAAAAATAATTCCATTACTGGATGATCATTTGCAAACAATTTTAACAATGTTGATAACTCGGATTTTTTTTTTGTCTGATACCCTGAGACTCTTATGTCTCAAATTTATTGTCTGAAAAATTCTATACAATCAGCTAAATGCCTTTCTTCCTTTTAATTTTCGTTCACAATTTATAGAAAAAATAAAGACGCTGGGTTATTGTACAGTGAAAACTGAAAAGATCACTTTCCTGTAATTATAATTATTTAGTGTTAACAATTCAACATTTTTTTCAAATCTCAGCCACATCTCAAATATCGATGCGTGGGGAAAAAAAAAAATCACGCGCGCTATTTTTTTCTCTATTTAGTAGGACCTATACATATAATAATAATAATAATAATAATAATAATAATAATAATAATAATAATAATAATAATAATAATAATAATTAATAATAATAATAATAGCTTTATTTTACCTGGCAGAGTTAAGGCCTTAAGGCCTTGTCTACCACTCAACCAGGTATATATATATATATATATATATATATATATATATATATATATAAGAAAATTAGAGATACGAAACGAATTTATAGTTTAGAAACATATTTGTACAATTATTACAGTGAGATGTGAACATTGAACGAATCCTTGTGTTATGTAAATATATAATTACCAAGGTTATGAAGTATTTCCTGCTTTTATTATATCTGGTCCTAATGTGTGATTCCGGTTAAACCATTTCCATTTCACCTGTTTTAGTTCATAAGTATTTTAACGCTATTTCTCGAGAAATTTAATATATAAAAAATTGAACAGAAGTAAGGAGAACGGTTTCTTTAGAATCATCCTACACAATTTTGGACGCGTTTATGGTTGTGCCTTTTTTTAACGTTTCATTTCTATTGACAAAATTAAGAACATAATAACTTCTCTTTCACTCAAACAGTACAAAATAGGCTACACAATAAATAATATAGAAACCAAGGCGATGCACAGAAATGGAAAATATATTTTTGCGCGATAGTGCGTTTAGTTGTACTTTACAGCGATGGCGACCATGATCGAAAGTTCAACTTCCTACATATCGGGGTTGCCAACCTAAATAACTATATTGTAATATTATATATTACAAACACGCGTGTGGGAAGTAAAACTACTGCCCTCTATTATACTACATACAATCTACCGTATGTACAAAAAATATCCAAAAGGTAGTGTTAATGTACATTATACGAAACAAATCACTGCATTGTAAATGAACTGAACTTTATTTGAAACAATATAAAACAATAAATACTTGCTTGCCGCCATTTTATCACTAATTGGTCTCTCGGCCTCCTGTTGTTTCAACTAATAAACATTGCCCACACTGTTAACGTTAGTCAATTGTTTAGAATGAACGCAAATATTTCCAACAAAAATGTCATTATTTTACTATTATTTATTATTTCGAAAACACCATCGCGCAAAAAAAAAAAAGTACAACGCACGTTTGTGAAGTGTTTTACAGAATCGAGGAAATTAAAAACCTCACTATCGCTCGGTTTTTAAACATTTTCCTCGATTTTGTAAAAACCACTTCCCAATCTCGCATCGTAATATGTAATATTTCTAATGTAATGGGGGATGCTGATTTGTTCCAACAAAGAAAGAAATTCACACCGGATATGTAAATGAAACACGTCACACAAATGTTAGCTGATTGCATAGTGACTTTATACAATCAGTTTGAGATAGGAACTTAGTGGCCTGCAAAGTAGAACTGGCTGAATTTGGCAAGGTAATAAGGAACGTGAGTAAAGTGCCTCGTGCCGAAGCCGATTGGCCTAAGGCCTTGGCGCAGAGCTAAGAGACAATAACTGGTTCAAGTCCCCATGGAGGAAGAAATAGGCCTACTCTAATTTAACTTCAAGAAACATGGGGCCGATGTTCATTCAACATCTTGATGAATTTGCGTATCTTCAGTAAGTAGTCTCTCCAGGTTGAAGAAACCAACTAAACGGCTTGGGGATCGATAAGCTGACGACATATCGTCCATACTGTCTGTTTGCAAGTGGCACATTGGCTGGTAGGCCAACAGACTTCTAGGCTTTTCATGCCATGGAGTTTATTTTTAAGTGAGTAAGAGACCGATATTAATAAATCGATATTAAAGTAAAATAAATAAGTTTTACAAGATTGGTTCAAAATCCTATTATAGATCTGGGAAGTCTGATTGTTAAGGATATTTGCGATATGATGGTGCCTTTAACATAAGTTAATTATACTACAAAAAAATCTATGTTAATATTGCATTTGCTGTACTTTTTTTCAGCTAATGTGTTAATTAATTACTAATTGAACTGTGAATATATGTTTGTGTGTGTGTGTGTGTGTGTGTGTATATGATTGTACTATCACTAATAACATGAAGTGCGGTCAAGAAGTAAAACTGAGGATAGCAATGGCAAAAGAAGCTTTTAACAAGAAGAGAAGCATTTTCTGCGGACCTTTGTCCAAACAATTACAGAAGAGCATAGTGAAGTGCTTTGTGTGGAGTGTAGCATTGTATGGTGCAGAGACTTGGACATTACGACGGAATGAGGAAAAGCGACTGGAAGCTTTTGAGATGTGGATATGGAGAAGAATGGAACATTAAAATGGACAGACAAAATTAAAAATAAAGGTGTACTAAACAGAGTGGGTGAAAGAATAACAATGCTGGAACTCATAAAGAAGAGCAAAAGAAATTTGATTGGCCACTGGCTAAGAAGAAACTGCCTGCTGAAGGATGGCCTAGAAGGAATGGTCAACGGAAAGAAAGTTAGAGGCAGAAAAATACATCAGATGATAGACAATATTAAAATAAATGGGTTGTATGCTGATACAAAAAAGCTGAGTTAAGGAAAGAGTGGAAAATGCTGAGTTTGCAGTGAAAGACCTGCTCTTGAGCAGAACACTATGAATGAATATATATATATATATATATATATATATATATATATAGAGAGAGAGAGAGAGAGAGAGAGAGAGAGAGAGAGAGAGAGAGAACAGAGAGAGAAATAGTATGAATGATCTAACAAACGAATTGATAAATTTGGGGTTAAGTTGACTTTAAATTTGTAAGTAAGTGAAACTTGTGAGCCGAGAAAGAGTGAAACACCCGGTATAAAGTGTCAATTAAATCCGCATTGAGTTTTCTATTTATAAAAACTTGAATCACATTCAGTAAATACTGTCACATTTCTATTAACAAATGAAGTAAGGAGAATGCACATCGTGTTAATGTGGTAGACAATACCCCATTTTCAAAGTATAGTTTCCAGTCTAGACAACTTTACACATAAAAATGTCCCGCTTTGTTTCTCTGACTGCGATAGTTTCAGCAAATTGCGTGGAATTTGTGCAAATGCTCTCGACTGACAATAAATACTGTCGGGATTCGAGCCACGACCTCAGAGTGTAGTATTTACTATTATTATATTTTCAAAAATATCTAGTTCATAATGGAGTAGCATATATTTAGCCTACATCTTCTTCTTCTTCTTCCTTCCAAGTATTAGGCCAAGGCCTGTTACGATCCTATAGAAAATTTTCCCTTATGGGAAATTCTCGTATAAGACTTAAAGCATAATAATAGTCCCTTCGATTGGTTGCTGGCCAAAGGAAGGCAAGACCAGTGATGGGGCTGCCATCTTATAGCCTCTGGTCAGGCTTTTCTGGAGAAGAAAAGAAAATAAAGGAAAGACGAAATGGAAAAAAGGAAGGACTCCCTAGCCCTCAGATGTCCTAATAGCGTTGGGGTCGAAAAAACAAGAGTTAACCAAGAGAGGTTGCCTACATGGCAACTGTAATATAATTCCATCATTCATGTTTTACGTTACAATGTATTAAAATAACCTATAGTTTTTAACCATGTTAATAACAAAACAAAAACTATATTATAATTTTTCCAGTTGCATTTAAAAAAAAGTCTTCCTTTTCTTCTTCTTCTTCTTCTTTCATTCTTCTTCTTCTTATTCTGTGGCTTCATGACCTTTTTAATTTAGTCTCCCACTCTCTCCTATCTTGCGCTATACGTATTTCTCCATCCTTTATCTCTCTGAACACTCATTTGAGAAAGCATAAATAATTATTCTACTTCTGATTAGTAATTTTTATTTAATTTTATTTCCAATACTGAGCATTTTGGTTATAAAGAGTTAAAAACAGCGGTAAAACACATCTCTGTTAATTTTATTTGGGTTTTTTATTTTTTAAATTGCAGAAGTTTGGGGGAAAATAAATGTTTTTTTTTATTACAGAAAAAATCTATGAGTATTTTGTTCATATGCCAGGCATTGAATATTGACCAATCCAATTTATACTCCGCGTCAGTTTGAACCAATCATGATCAATGGACTATCGCTGAAATATTTTCGAAATTCAATTATCAGACCTGATGCGCATTTGTTCGAAAATTTCCGATAATGACCCACATATGTTTCTTATTTGTAAGCTATAGAACACAGAAGACCATATTAACAAACTATTGTTACATAATAAGTTGAAATAAACAATATATATATATATATATATATGCCTACATATAATTTGTATTTTATCAAATTAACTCATTAAGTATAGTAAAAATGCACATAATTTTCTACAGACAATCCCCTGACGACGTGACGTGCTTGTCCGCGAACTTTCCTTCCCTTCAGATGTCAGCGAGTGACAAGTGGTGAAGCTGTATTTATTTTATGCCCCTCGTTGTGGAGACATTTAAAGTTGGGTTTCTCGGTGAGATATCCGAAGTTGAAGATTTGTGATATAACTTAAATCACTTTAAATCTGCCACGGCATTAATAACTCTCTTCAGGGGAATGAGGAAATGTTTCTTACACAAATGACAACACTTTATTAACAGTTGAACGATAAGTTAGTTTATTTAAAACTTTCACTTTGGTCAAGATGAATCTTGTAATTTAAAAGTTCCAAAAGATTCCGGCTTAGGTTGATATTTTTCACTTCTAGAAGATTACCATTTTATGTATTTAATGGATGACGAATGCTAACGGTCAATCCAGTCATTATTATTCATTATTTTCACTTAGAAACTGTTTTTCACCAAGATGGATGACTATTATATCACTATATAATCTTTCATACTTTTAACACTATTTCTTTCAACCAACATCAATAAAATAAACAATTATTTCCTTATTCTTTAAGGAGCAGTCGCTGAACATGACCGACCATCTTCAAGTATTGTAGCCATCTTTTTTATTATGTAATAACCTCTAGGTTCTGATTGGTCCAACAGAAAAGGAAGGAGTATTTTCAAGCTAACTTCTATCCTCTTCGTCCAATCCCATTTATTTCTTTATAAAAATTATCAATTTGAATATTTGAAGTATTTTACATACTGCATCAGTTATAAAAACATCTAACTGTATTAACAGTTTATATTGACCAGTTATTTTTTTTTTTATATACTTATAAAAAATATGAATTCTATAAATCAATCTGATGTCCATTCTTCATATAAATAAATATAATTATAAACAAAACAAAAACCCTTATTATTATTATATGGGGATAAATATCCGGTTTTAAATTGCCCCTGATTTATTTTAATCTTAGCTACAACTAAGTGAGAGGCTAAATTAAAATAAATCACTTTCCCCAAATATCAAGTTTCTTTCTATACAAGATTCATCTGTATTAGAATCAATACAATGTAATACATCACAATTATAATAAATACATGTTACATAATGAAATAGAAGTATTAATTTTACAAAATTTACATACAATATTTTAAATACACTTTGAACTATTTGAAGTCACCAGCTACAACTAATTAATAGGAGTCTGAAATGGTTTCAAAAGTTCTTTGGAATATTTTCCAATTTCTTTTCTAGTGTCTATTTCTATTAGCTCATATGTGGTATCATTGAAATTTTTAAATATTTCATAGGGACCTTTATACAATAGGTTCATCCTATGATATTGTTTCTTTAAAGCATTGGATAATGAAATATCCCTTATGAGAACTTTGTCTCCAACTTTGGGATTCCACTTCCTTTTATGTCTTTTAACTTTATTGTTGCGCTTTTCTGCGCGACATTCTAACCTTTCAATAACTCTTTTACATATTTCCTCGGATGTCTCCGGGATTTGACTTTTATCAATGATAGGTAATGGTAAATTAGCAATTAACCTGTCAGGTTGTTTACCTGTCATTAGGAATATGGGTGCTTCCCCAGTATTGACATTAATTGAATGATTCATAACATTCTCTATGACGCTGATATGTTTAAACCAGTCAGAATGTTTATGATGGGTCAAAACTCTTAAACTTGTAGTAATTTCCCTATTAACTCTCTCACAGGGATTACTTTTTGGGTGATATTTACTACAATGGTACAATTTAATTCCTATCGCAGTAAGTTTATCTTTAAACTTAGGACTTGAGAACACTGAAGCATTATCACTAAGTAGTGCATCAATAGGTCCATAATTAGGTAAATAATCTCTCACAATTTTACCTAGGCAAGCTCTGCTATTTACACTTCTTAATGGATATATTTTTACAAATTTTGAGAATACATCAGATAATACAAGAATATGCTTGTAACCAAATTGTGTAGTAGGCATTTCTCCATGAGTATCCATTACTACTAAGCTATTTACTTTGTTCCTTAATATGTTTTGTGGAACTATATCATATTTTACGTTCATACATTTGGCTTTTTGACAAGTTATGCATGAAGAAGTAAACTTTCTCAACTTTTTATCTAAATGTTTAACATAAAAAAATTCACTTATGTTGAGAGCTAATTTTTCACAACCTGCATGATTTAAGCCGACATGAAAAGTTCTAAATAGTGGAACTTCCATATTATTAGGAATTATAACTTTCCATTTTTTCACATTTCTCCCATGTAATTTGTAAAGAATGTCATCCTTTATACCGATTTTCTTATTACAATCAATTCCATTTTTGTCATCATTATTTATATCTCTCGCACTATACTTCAATCGTTGTAACTCTATATCAGATTTTTGATGCTCAACAATGTTTTTCATCAACAATGAAAATTCTTTGTCTCTATACAGTTTTACATTAAACATTACTACTTCGTGTTTAGGAGTATGTACAGTTTCAGGTATTTTCCCAACACTTTTCAATCTAGACAGGAGGTCAGCAAACACATTCTGTTCTCCTTCTATGTGTTTTATTTCAATATCATAGGAAATTATTTCCATGATCATCCTACTCAGTTTATTATTGGATAATCTACATTTACTTATAAAACTTAGTGAAATGTGGTCACTATGAACAATAACTTTGTTTTTATAAACATAAATTCTAAATTTATTATGTAAAAATGCTGTATAGGGCCGAACTTTGGGGTCTAGTTCTATCTGCCAAAATGAAGAAGTTAAATCAATAGAACTAATAAATCTACCTGTTTTCATATTTGCTATAGATGCTTCAATTGTCTCGGGCCTATAATTATCCCGGACAGTGAAAGAATTAGTCCTACGACTGTCTAAACACAGGCGAATTTTGCCATTAGGTTTTAACACCCAGCAAATATGGTTGGCGTAAGGAGAATCAGATTTCTGTATTATTCCTTGCATTAACATGTCATCTATCATTTGATCTGCCTGCTCTCTGATGGCAATAGGGATGGGTCTACTTTTAATATTTATAGGTGGATGTTCCATCACTTTAAAGGAATATTTAAAACAGTTGCACAATCCTGGCTTCGAAGAAAAAGAACTCTTATTTTTCATTAAGATGTCATACAACATGCCTTTCTGTTCATTGTTTATGCCATGAGTGTCTTTAACTTTTTCCTTTATCATTTCACAGATGTCTTTATCAAGTTCGTCACTCACACAATATAATAGAGGAATTTCATCATACTCAGTATTGCAAGAGACACATTCTAAATCACAACATTTACATGCGACATAATCGTCAGCACAACCATTTTCATTATTAAGGCTTTCTTCGCCCTCGACACTTTTGTCGGAAGTACAATTAACTGCAATATTATCTTGCATTTGGCATCCACGGCCATTCACCAATTCCCTCTCCTCATGAACAACAATATTCTCTATAAAAATGTGTTCTTCAGCAATGTCACTCTCCTTCTTACTTAGATTCTTATTCTCCTCATATTCATTATCAAATGGGATGACGACTCTCACATTATCTTCATTATACAAGGAAATATTCTTACACTCAAAATTTATTATGGCATTATATTGCTCCAACAGGTCGCAGCCTATTAACATATCACAAGACAAGTATGGAGAAATTAAACATATTGCACTGAAGTAATATCCTCCGATATGTAAATCTAGAAGGCACTGAAGCTTAATTGGCAGTTTCTTCTTGCCTATCGCAAGAGTACAATACACTCCACATATTCTTACAGTCATTATCTTATTCCCTTTGTTGACTAAGAAATTATAAAATTTCTGATCTATTGTTGTGTTTGAGCAGCCACTATCCGCTATGCAAGTAACATCATTGTTAAAAATATTTACTTTAATTTTGGGTGGTCGTCCTATGACATTTAATTCTTTATTAGTAACAGGCATAGTATCCTGATTCTTAGAAATATTCAAATGATTATTCAATATTATGCTATCTCGCTGTCTTGAGGTACATAACTTACTATCTCCTCTCATATTTGCTGGTACAATTTCTAAATTTTGAAACCTATCAAAGCATCTATTTTGGACCCCTAAGTTCATAACGATTGAGGTACATTGCGGAGTCTTTAATGTACCTTCTATGCGTTTAAAGCACGAGGTATCCTGTGATTTACTTCGTGGTCATTTTCATTACTAGGTATATCTTGACTTTGGTTGTGAATAGTTACAGAGTCTATTCTATTTTGCTCTGTCCTATCACTAGTTTCATTAATTTGACAATTTTGTTGTCGTTGGAAATACCCTTTATTTTCATTACCATAGGTATTCCTTCTTCTTTTACCTCTACAGGGAGAAGTCCAATACCTATTTCTATTTTCTCCTACTCTGTTAACATCCATATAATTAATTTGTCTTTCATTCCTATTTTCATTACGTTTGAACCATCCATTCTGGTTATTGTTACTATAATTATTTGTCATCCTATTTTTATTTGGGCTGTTTCTATTTTGAACAAACCTATTATTATTGTTGCCCTGTTTGAAATTTCTTTCTCTATTCTCATTATGATATTCATCATTTCTTTTAGTTACAAAATTACCTTTCTTATTATAGGGCTCTGCCCCTTCCCCAAATAAATTTCTTTTACTACATTTATCTACTTCTCTTTTATTCTCTAGTAGAGCCAATAACTCTAACATTTCAGAAACATTTTGTGGTCTGGCTACTATCAAATGATATCTAATCTCATCTGGGAAGTGATGCGATAACATAGAAATTAAAGTTCTCTCATCTATTGGAGGCTGTAACAATGATGCCATTTTTGCCTTCTCCAAGAAATAATTAAGATAACCTTGTTTACCATTGTTGGAGAATTTTCCACTAGTTAGGTCTAACCTTAGTTTGTTTTGTCTTTCTGGTCCCCAGTAGTAACCTAAGAAAGCATTTTTAAATGTTTGATAAGTCATTGAATCATGGCAAGCTATCTTAAACCAAGACTCTGCATTGTCTTTTAAACTTTTTCTTATGAAGAACATTCTGAACTTGTCTTCTATTCCTTTGATTTCGAAGTATTCTTCAATTTCCCTAATGAAATCAGTAGGGCTTTGGCCTACAGTATCACCAAAATTAGGTAAGTTAATTTCCCCTAAAAGATTAGCAGGAATTTTACATACATTTTTACTACTACTACTAGAAGGAGGATCATTATTAACATTACTAGAATGTCCTGACATAACCTCAATCTCCTTTTCACTAGTTTTTGACACATATTTGTTTTCAAGTTCAACAATCTTAGTTATCCATCCTTCAACTTGTTCTTTTATAATAATTACTTCATTTGTTATCTTTGATTGAAGTTCTTCATTACCTAAGATAACACTTTCTTCGGAAATTTTTAGTCTATCTTCGACTTTAGTTCCTAATTCTTCGATTTTATCTTGGCAACTTTGCCTTACCTCAATCAAAGATGTTTCTATTTGATTATGAGTTTCATCAATCTTTTCATTACATTTTTTCTATCTCATTTTACAATCTTTGGCTATATTTACTATTCTCTTTTCCAGTTTAGAATTGTTTTGTTTGCATTCTAACCTAATGCTTTCTAACTTTTGATCTAGTTTTAAGTTATTTTCTTTAATTTCTTTACTAAGATTGGAAATATTTGTATCAATTTTATTGCTGAGATTCGAATTGTCATTCCTAATTTCTTTTAATTCATCACTGTTCTTTTCTAATTTATTACTGAGATTTGAATTGTCATTCCTAATTTCTTTTAATTCATCACTATTCTTTTCTAATTTGTTACTGAGATTTGAAATATTATTACTGAGATTTGAATTGTCATTCCTAATTTCCTTTAATTCTGCACTATTCTTTTCCAGTTTATTATTAATATCAGAAATGTTATTTATTAATAATGCTACCCAAGAAGGTGTATCATTAGTTTGATTATTTTCATTGTTACACAAAATTAAATTTTCTTGGCCTTCACTAATTTGTTCGTTTTCAATATTAACAGTTTTACAAGTTATATTTTCGTTATTGGCCATTGTTGGGTATTTTAATATTTTCTTATTTCTTAAAAGCATTAATTGTTATTATCACTAATTCACTTTTCACATATAAATTTTAACTGTACTCACTTTTGAAGATTTTTATTACTTTCCTCATTCTCGTGGTCCTTGGTTCGATTCAGGTTTACAGGTCCCTGGTTCGATTCCCATTCGAGCCCTCGTTGATGCGCCATTTGAAGCTGTATTTATTTTATGCCCCTCGTTGTGGAGACATTTAAAGTTGGGTTTCTCGGTGAGATATCCGAAGTTGAAGATTTGTGATATAATTTAAACCACTTTAAATCTGCCACGGCATTAATAACTCTCTTCAGGGGAATGAGGAAAAGTTTCTTACACAAATAACAACACTTTATTAACAGTTGAACGATAAGTTAGTTTATTTAAAACTTTCACTTTGGTCAAGATGAATCTTGTAATTTAAAAGTTCCAAAAGATTCCGGCTTAGGTTGATATTTTTCACTTCTAGAAGATTACCATTTTATGTATTTAATGGATGACGAATGCTAACGGTCAATCCAGTCATTATTATTCATTATTTTCACTTAGAAACTGTTTTTCACCAAGATGGATGACTATTATATCACTATATAATCTTTCATACTTTTAACACTATTTCTTTCAACCAACATCAATAAAATAAACAATTATTTCCTTATTCTTTAAGGAGCAGTCGCTGAACATGACCGACCATCTTCAAGTATTGTAGCCATCTTTTTTATTATGTAATAACCTCTAGGTTCTGATTGGTCCAACAGAAAAGGAAGGAGTATTTTCAAGCTAACTTCTATCCTCTTCGTCCAATCCCATTTATTTCTTTATAAAATTTATCAATTTGAATATTTGAAGTATTTTACATACTGCATCAGTTATAAAAACATCTAACTGTATTAACAGTTTATATTGACCAGTTATTTTTTTTTATATACTTATAAAAAAATTTGAATTCTATAAATCAATCTGATGTCCATTCTTCATATAAATAAATATAATTATAAACAAAACAAAAACCCTTATTATTATTATATGGGGATAAATATCCGGTTTTAGTGGTTAGCTCGTCCCCTCTATGTCTTTACATAGAACAAAATTATTATATGGATGGGAAAGAGCGATCAAATTTAATAGAAGCTTTAATTTAGGTTTGAAGTTCTTTTACCAGCCCGAACATCTTCAGACTCGGGGTCCACGGTTTAAAGTCCTTCCCGAAGGACTTGTCCCCTTGATTTTTTTATCTTAGAAATTCATTGACATTATATGGAATAATTTGGAACAAAAATATTACTAAGGAAACTAAAATGAAAATTTATACGAGCATAATACAGAATAATTTGTTATATGGATATAAAACTTGGTCTTTGATGGAATTACAAAAGAATAACATTAGAACAATTGAATTTGATTACCTTAGAAGAAGTCTTCAAAAAACAAGAAAGGATAAAATAAGAAATGAATTCCTTTGGAGAGAAATGAAAGTCGCCACATCTGTTGTTAAGAGGATTGAAAATCAAACTCTTAAATGTTATGGTCATGTACAGAGAATGGAAGATGCAAGATGGCCAAA
Source organism: Diploptera punctata (assembly GCA_030220185.1). NCBI lineage: Eukaryota > Metazoa > Arthropoda > Insecta > Blattodea > Blaberidae > Diploptera > Diploptera punctata. The sequence goes on from JASPKZ010008378.1 coordinate 3,516,411, forward strand.
AAAGATATACCAATGGTCACCCCTGGAAGAAATACACGTGGCAGACCAAGATGGAAATGGTGAACTTATGTCAGTACTATAATGGATGATAGGAATTTGTAAGGGGGAGATTGGAATGATAGAAATAAATGGAAACTGAATACTTATAAGTGGGAGAAAGCCGAAGAAGAAGAAGAAATCGATTGACACACGAAACTGAAGACCAGACGCAAGGATCTTAACTCCTAAACCATCAAGGCTGATGTCAGCTGAAGGAAGTGCTGTAAAAACCACAAACTGCAACTTGGACTGATTTTGACAAAAATGTAAGTAAGTGTATATAGACCTACTATAGATTTCTGTTTCCTTAATACCATAGAACTTTGCAAAATATAGGCCTTGGATTCTGCTGAACGAATCTCAGCAATAACTGTACAATCTCACAAGCATGAAGAGATAGAGGGATCTCTAAAGATTTCTGATAGCAGAAACTCTAATGGAGCGAGTCTTCTCCGAAGTTTTGAATGTAATAAACATGGTATTTGTAGCGGAGATTGAAGATCTGAAAGAAAAACAAATTGTGTAAGCTGATAGGGATTAGTGGTCGTTGACAAGGCTTGCAGTCTATTACACAATAGGCGATTTATGAGGCAATCAAGTGAAGCCTAATTTAACGCATGTCGGAGCTTTGATCATAAATCATCATGGATTATGATGGCGGTCAATTTAATATCCCTAACTAATTGCCAATACTCACCCCCTTCCCTCTCTTATTACGTCTAAGTATTAGTTGTATAATTTGGAGTCCTGATACGCATACCAATATATATGAGACTTGTATTAATCATGCCTTGTTACTCTTCTGTCAGCCACATTAAATTTCCCTCTAACATTGCAAGATATTTGGCTCCCTTATTAAATAAGCCCTATTCACTCGTATTCTTTACTGTAATCCAATAGAAATTACCTAGCAACAATGATTACAAATACATCCTCCGCTGTGGTCTCGAGGTAGCGTGCTGCCTTGTCACGCAGCGGGCCCATGTTCGATCCCCGGTCGGGACAATTTTTTTTGGTGAAGTTTTTATCGGGTTTTTTCCTCACCTGTAAGACAAATGTCACGAAAACTTTAAGGCCCTAAGGATCCCCGAAATCATATGGCCATCGCAATCATCATTCATATTTATCTTAGATGAAGCTTAGGATTCGGGACTCTCCTGGCGCACCACTACCATCATCATCACCCATCATATCATCGGGGCAACGTAACCCCGCCTTCGAGGCGCCCCAACCTCAGAAGTGGGTTACAAGTACGCCATGCCAGAAGAAAACGCCAGGAATGTCGAAAGAAAACCTGGAGCATTTGCAAAAAAAATAATTACAAATATAAATGACATGCACAAGAAAGTTAAACATTGATTCAATTCTGGAAATGCATGCTGTTATGCATTATAGAGACTCTTGTCGTCCCAACTTCTCTCAAAAACATTAAACTGAAAAAACATATAAATCTATTATTCTCCCAGTTATATTATATGGATGCAAAACATAGACTTTTACTTTAAGGGAGGACAAAATATTACGAGTGTTTGAGAATAAAGTTTAAGGAAAAATTTTGGACCAAAGAGAGGAGATAGACGAACGAAGAAGACTAAATAACAGTGAGCTACATAATCTTTATAGGAAACCAGATATAATAAAAATAGCTAAGTCTCGTAGACTGCGATGCCAGGACATGTGGCATGAATGAAAGAGGATAATAGAAGATTCTTGTAGGAAATCCAGAAGGAAAACGCCCAGTTGGTATACCAAGAGGTGGGAGAATAATAGATTATACAGGGAATGATTGGAAAACATTAGCTCAGGATAGGGATATATAGAGAGCTTATGTATGTGCGGGCAAGAACCTACGTATCCGATAGTGCCAGTGAGTTAGTCAAATATAAGTTTTTCTTTTTTTTTAAGAAGGATGAAATAGTGTATTGCGATATGTGAAATTTACAGAATCGAGAAAAAAACTTTAGAAAGACGCCTCCAATTGGGGTACTTTCTATTGCCGAAGACTTTAACTCGCGTAACAGTTGTGTTGGTATACTTTTTTTCTCTCTCTCAATGTTGATTCTTTAAATGTCTTCTTCTTCCTTCCTTCCAAGTATTAGGCCAAGGCCTGTTACGATCCTATAGAAAATTTTCCCTCCAGCGTTTCATAGGACGGCCCAGAGATCTTCGTCCTCTTGGTATATAATTATAAACAGCTTTGGGGATCCAATTTGAACTCATTCTTTCTAGATGGTGATTCCAATTTAGTTGGTACTGTTTAATATATTCCAAAATTGGAGTAGTCTTCAATTATTTTAAGATATCGGTGTTCCTTTTCCGATTCCATCGGGTGTAACCCGCTGTTCTGCGCATGAATCTCATTTCATAAGCCGTTATTCTGCTTTCATGTTGTCTTTTAGTGTCCATGCTTCACTACCATAGGTCAACACTGGTCTAGCCAAAGTGTTATATAAACGTAATCTGGTGTTTTTTTTGTACAAAGGATGGTTTCATTAAATGTAATTCTAATATTAAAACTTCTGCTGGTTCATAGATTTAAATAATATTTTAAATATGCAGAAGATGAATAGAGTTGCTCCAAACATATTATCAAAGTAGGATAAGATCCTCACAAAACTTTACAGAGAATGAAACCCAGCGTCTATGAACATATTGGAGGAGTTGGATATTTTAAAGGAAATCTACCAGTTTGTTATTGCATCATTTTATTAAAATACAAGCAAGTAGACTATGTTTCTTCTTACAGGAGAAGTTGCCAATCTGAGCGTTAATTATATGATTACTTAGTTTATTGCAGAACTTCTTAACCTATTAAATTGCATTCCATAAACATCACTACTAGATAGTTTGTCATTTTATAATCAGAAGACACGTCACATTACGTGTTTCATATTTCATCTCTTGTCTATCAGTCAAATTGAAAAATAATCCTTGGAACACGGCCTCGTGTTTTATATTTAGTTTTCGTTTCCATGACAACTATAAACAATTGAAAATCAACTGCCGTCAATTGCAAAAAACAAAATTTGAACCAAGACCATGGTTTTATGAGCATTGCCCTGATTTTCAGTTAGTTATAGTTTCCATGTAACTATATAACTCACTGGCCATATCGAACCTGAATATTCATGGTCGCGCGGGCATAAGCTCTCTATCTTTTCCCTATCCTGTGAACTAGATAATATACAATTGTACCTTATTTCTGTCTCCTCAGCTGTTAAAATGAATAAAACACATGTCTACATTGTTTTGTTAATTTTAACAGTTGAAGAGACTAAAGTAGGGTACAATTTTATATATATTAGTCACCCTCGGTGGTCTAGTGGATGTTCCTTGCCTCTAATCCCGAGAGTCGCGGGTTCAACCCCGGCCGTCGTTGATGGATTTTTTAAGGATGGAAAAATCGAAGGGACAAATCCTCCGGGAGGGACTTAAAGCCTGGGTCCCGAGTTTGAATATTTCAGGCTCATAAAAGAACCGCAAGTCCTGCGCCGTAGCTGAGAGGTTAAGGCAAGAAGCCTTGGCGCAGAGCTATGGGACTTGCGCTGGTTCGGGTCCCCATGGGGGAAGAATTTTTCTCGTGCAATTTCGGCCAGTATAGGACCGATACCCAGCCAGCATCATGAGACATTTGGGTAGCTACAATAAGTAGCGATTCCACGTAAAGAAGACCAGCTATAACGGCTGGAGGACCCGACATGCTGACCACATGTCACCCCTATACTTGCTAGATGATCGTCTACCTCTGTGATGAACACGTGGATGTGAGGCCAGCAGCGCCTGACAGGCCAAGGACCTTCTAGGCCTGTCGCGTTTGGAGTAAGTAAAATAATCACAAGCCTGAATAAAAATGTCTCTGTGAAAAATTTACCGAACGTTCTCATCATGATAATACCTTGGTTTCCTAGATGTCACTATAAGGCAGAACGCTGACCCCGGGTCACTCAATGACATCTATACGAAAACAAGTGTATCCTAACTAAATTAGTATGGTTAAATTTCTAGGTCTGACTGAGAGAGACAATGACATACTGCTACTAATTTTATATTATCTAACACCTCGATGAAATTTTATCATGAATTTTATTTTTATTAATCCTGCAAACTGTTTATAATAATTATAACAATTGCATCAAATTATATAATAATGTATATGTTTTACATGATCTTGTTTTCTTTGCGGTCCGGAATATTTAAATAAGTGGCAGAGTAAATTATTGTTTGGCCAATTTAAGGTTAGGATAATTCATATTAATTATAACCATGATTGTTCGGATTTTGCGTTTGCAATAATTGTTCAGATACGAAGCAAATGTGAAGATTGACTTTTGTCCTTGAAATACAAAAGCTGATATTATCGGGCATGGATTCTTCATGAAAATTTTATAAAAATAGTGCTCTCGATAACTCTTAGTAAAATAACTGAAATTATGAAACCTGCCATAAGTTACAATTTATCGGAAGATAGGCCTAAACCGAAAATAAACTATTAATAGGCTTCTATGAATTACAACAGTAGGTTTATACATGTATGCATGTATTAATGTGCAGTGCATATGTATGTATGTATGTATGTATGTTTGTTTGTTTGTTTGTTTGAGGTTGAACAGTCAAGGTGAAATCTATTTTACATAGGATCATATGATAAGACAAGCAAGTGTCCTGTTCTCTGCAAGTTTGAACCCGAAACCCTTTGAAACAATCTCCTCTGAGTATCTAACTGTTCTCGTTTAACACAAAAACAGTAGCTAATGTCAGCAATATCAGTAACTTGCTATAATTATATGACTAACCACGGAAATAGCAAAATTACAGACACAGGAAGTAAATGTAATCAACACTGCTTCTACACGATAATACACAGGCCTACTACATACTATATTCGGCCGATAAAACACAACAAAACAACGAATTCCAACCACCATTTTTTCAAATCATCTACAATTTATAGTTTCTCTCTATAGTTAACCCTTAAATTGGCGAAACATGAATTTCTCGTGAGTCGGACCGCAGTAAAAATAAAGCAAGTTATAACTGTGTTTTGAATTGGAATATATCTAAATTGTAATTATAATTGATTGCATTATGGGCTGCATTTGGATTTAATATTCTAATTATTATAGTTTTAACAATACAAATATTGAGAGAACCTTATGCCTGTGGACCTATATTGTGTAATTCGACACAAATTTGAAGCAATTTTTACTCGTTCGTTTTATATTGTTTTATTAAATATATATAATTAAACTAAACGGATGTATGTTATAGGATTAATTTCAATTTAAGCATTAACTAGGCTCTAAATAATTGTCCCGCGCCGTAACCTAGTTTTAAGGCATAAATACCTTGGCGCAAAGCTACGAACTTGCGGTGGCTCGAGTCCCCATGGGGAAAATTTTTTCTCATGGATCTTCGGCCGATGCCTACCCAGCATCATGATCAATTTGGGTAGCTAAAATAAGTAGCAGCTCTAGGTTGATGAAACCAACTACAGTAAAACTTGCTCAAAGCGGAATCGCATGGCACCAATTTTTTTCCCACATTAGATAAAATTCCGCATTATAAAAAAACTAAAACTTATTAATAATCTTAGATTATTGAGTACCGTATATGTCTTTTTACGTACCTTGGATTAATTGTAATTCGCTGCCCTTGAAAAGTGAAATGTAGTATTTCAGAGCGACTTCTACGGTAACGCGCGAAAAAAAAAAAAAAAAAAAAAAAAAGCAGTCCCGGTTTGTCCGTCAGCGAACAAAATGTCTTGTTAGGCTCGTATCCTGAAATTAAAGTATCGCAGTTTGAGTTTTTCGCTCACTACCTACAGTTTCGTCCAGATCCTTTGTTTCCCCGCAAATTTCATTCCACACTACAATTGTGTCGTCCTTTAAAACTGTCCAGCCAATCTAAAGATGCCTTGAAATAGTTAATTCCTAGGGATTTAGCAACAGCTAGAGCTTGACTTGGAGCATCGGTCCGGAAATTTACAGATTTATCTTCAATCACTTTCACTTTTCGTTTAATCACAATTATTACATACCTTTTAGGCCATCTTATTTTTAGGAAAGAAGAATTAAATGAAGTGAGAAGGAGAGGAAAGTCGAACCAGATGGCCACGTGAAAAAGAAAAGGGAAATTTCATCTTTATTTCGTAAATTTAGAACGGTGCCTGTGAAAGATCTGTCTCAAAACTTAAACTAATTTAAGATTTTACATTGCAATGCTTATTTAAGAGACAAGTATCTGTATTTCGCATTACGGGTGTGCAGTAAACCGAAATAAAATTTCAGCTACAGGTAGAATCTACACTTCACCCGGCGGCAGGAATAATTCCTTTTTTTCATAACGGAAATTCAATTAAGAAGAAAATAATTTATATCTCTGTGCCTCCGCTTTATAAACATTTTTTCATGAATTGTGCAGAAATATCCCTCCGTTTCCGCGTTGGACAGATTCCGTTTTATGCGAAATAAATACACGAAAATTACTATTATTTCGACGGGACAAATAAATGTGTTCATATCGGACATTTCCGCATTATTCACGTTCCGGATTAAACAAGTTTTACTTTATAACGTTGGGGGACCCGACATGTTGATTATCGTCCTCCTCTGTGATGAATATCGTATTTGGATATAAGACCAGCAGACACTCTGCAGGTCAAGACTCTTCTAGGCCTGTCGTGTCATGGATTGATTTGGGCTCTGAAATATCCGGAAATAGAAAAGAACAATTTAACATTATGACTTAAAGGTACACCTACACTTACCCTACACTCGCCTCAGGACACACAACACACTTTGTCACCTACTCAACGTGATCTGCCAAAATGGAGAGTAAATTAAAAAGTTGACAACATAAATGGCATATTGTGAAACCCAAAACACGAAAAGTGTATTGGTAGCATTGAAAAATTATTTTACGCTACTTCTGCTTACATTGAATTTTAACATCATTTGATGATGGAAGAATTTATTATGCGAAATTAAGTGGCGATGTCGGATTTTGAGATTGTTCTCTTTCTCATAACGCAATTCGCGACTATTTTGTTGGCATTTTAGATACAAATGCCGCTCCATATATCTAATTTTTACTCTAATAAATAAAAATATCTTAGAGGCTGCATTGTGTATTTTTATTATAAATTAAATTTAACACAGCTGTAGCTTCTAATCATGGACCTAGTTATACAGTATTTTTGGTCTAAGGCTGTAATAGATCTTACAGTTACATTTCCACACATGTAATAATTAATTAATTTATATTACTTTTAATACTCCATTAAAAGTTGATTTGATTGAATATACGTACATACCTTTCATTTAATATTTATTGTAAGAAAACAGAGGGAAGACTGCCAGTAGGTTAGCCAAGAACGAGTTGAGAAAATAACATAATGTTTTTAGATAGATGAATTGTAAAGAGGTTTATTGGAAAACATTAGCTCAGATGGGGATGTATGGAGAGCTTATGTTAGAGCGGTCATAATCCTCTGGGTTCGATAGTACCAATTAGTTAGTTCTCTTTTATTCAATTGTATATTTTAATAGTATATAACTATTGCCTTTTAGTAACAGTTCTATAATAACGTTTCATTATGTGATAGTAATGGATTAACATTCCATTAAGTTACTTATTGGTGATATTGTATACCTGATTTTGGTTTTTACTTTTTTTTACTTAGTTTAATTTGTCCCTTTGTAGATCATTAGATTGTTTCGTGTTCTGCGCATTACAGGATCACCATCCTGTCCGGATAGGATTGTTAACTCTAAATCATAAAGGTTCTATATACTTTTTGATCATACAAGGACATGAGAGCTTCTCCGTTTGAGTGATCAGCTCAAAGTCGAAGCTACCTCAGAGACAAAGCGAACAATTAACAACACACGCCATTCACTCATTCATACAATTTATGTTTGTAATTAATGATTTATCAGTGTATGTAAAGTCGGCCGCGGTGGACATGTTCCTTGCCTCTAATTTAGAAGGTGTCGGATTCAAACCTGGCCAGGGTCGATACATTTGTAGGATGCAAAAGTCCAAGGTACAGGTTTTCCGGGAGGGACATTAAGCCGTGAGCCTCAAGTCTATAGATTTTCAGGCTCGTAAATGAACCGCAAGCCTGAATAAAGGCCTCTGTGCAAAATGTAACACATCTTCATTCATCTAATAAAGAAACTGTCAAACATTGCACGCCCTCCTACCTTGAAATTTCTCTCACAGTAGCGTTGTGATGTACCAAGTCTGTATCAAAAAAAAATCTGCTGTTTTTAATGCAAAGCACAGAAATCGAAGCTAGAATCCAATCATTTCAACCTAGTTTACGGAGCAGGTGTACATCCCTGCATGAGTTAAGAATGGAGTGAAGTGTCTCGACACCGGTACAGACGGCAGTAGTGAGGGTTATTCATTCTGCCAATACAGGAGTTGTATTATTTATCTATAATTTAAATGAGAGATTTGGCACTGGATTTTAGTGTCTTGCAGTTAAAAACGGCAGATATGTTTTTGCCTTTGTATTACATCATAACGCTCCTCTGAAGATATTTCAAGGTAGGTTACTGCATGCAATGGTTGATAATACCCTTGTAAGTAATACCTTAGCTGCCTACAAGATGTCTTGTTGAGGCGATGTGCTAACCACATGCCACTCGTTGATATCTGTAGGTAAATAAGCGTAACTAAATTAGCCTGGTTATTAAACTCTCACTAGAGAGCACCGTGTCTCCACGCGGGACGTATGGGTATGTATAAGCACTACATAGAAACAATGTATAGGTATATTTTTATTATTTTGTCGAATGTCTTCTGACGCGAAATACCTTTTTTTTTCAGGAGAAGATAAAACATATTTATGTTGCTTGTAAAATGTATAGTCCACCCTTCCATAGTAATTTTGGCCGAGGGTAGGTCTTTCACTGCAATCATAGCATTTTCATGCTACATTTTTCAGCTTCACTAGGGAATTATAGATGTTGTAGCTTCCCGTTGTTTTCCACATCGGTGAAGGATAATGATGATGATGATGGCCGGATGATTTTCGGGGACCAATGAGCCCTAAGCTTCCTGACATTTGTCTTACAGGTGTGGAAAAAAACCGAAAAACCCTCACCCAGGAGCCTGTCCCGACCGGGAATCGAACCCGGGCCCGCTGCATGACAAGGCAGCACGCTACCTCAAGACCACAGCGGTGGACAAAAATGCATAATAAATATATTTAAAAAATGACCGGTTTATCCATTGGTTAATACAGACCTATTCAGGTGAGACTCTTAATCGTACTGTTGCAGTTAGACCTAGATTATAACGTTACGTTATATTCTGCAACAAACATCCTCATGAGGTTGTGGCAACTGATCTGCTACTCCATTCAATTTAGAGCGCTTGATTTTTTCCGTGAATGTAGGAATGGAACATGTTCCCCGACCAGCTGTGGAGTGTGCACAGTTGTCGAGAAGGGGTGAAGAAGAGGTTTGCTATTGTTTATATAAAGTGTTTTTAATGACTGGCGTCCACTTCCTTCAAATTATCAGAGATTTTGTTATCGCCCTTTTTTTTACTACTTCCGCTTTGTATAATGAATTTTCTTGTATCTAATTAGCGTGACCACATGTGTGTGACATGTGCTTTGTGTACACATGTGTTTGTACTGGCTGCAGTTAACATTGCTTTTAATTACTGTGCAAAATTCTTCAAGGAATGAGAAAATATTGGATTATTTTGCTTGCAGCAAAGTTTGGTTCATTTATTTAGTATTTTTCGCGATAAAGATATGTTTTTATTTATTTATTTTCTTCAAGAAATAACTAATTGTTTTACAATTTTAATTTGTGTGCTCTCAATAATTTATTTAATTTTATTTTTATTAAACAGCACTAACATTCATTAGTAATTTTAGCTATATAGTCTATATAATTATAAAATCAAGGAAACAAAATAAATAGAGCAAAAAAGACAATAACAATGCCTATTAAATAATTGAAATTGATACATTTTCTGAATCCTAGAAAAAAAGTTGATATCCCATATTAATTTCAGTAATTAGGTACATAAAAAATAATAGTAATAATAGTAATAATCCATCCATAGTAATTCTGCCCGAAGGCAGGTCCTTCACTGCAATCATAGCATTTTCATGCTATGCTTGCAGCTTTACTAGGGAATTGTGTAGGTGTGGTAGCTTCCCGTTGCTTTCCACACCGGTGAAGGATGATGATGATAATGGTAAGGATGATAATGATAAGGATGATAGCCATATGATTTAGGGGACCGTTTGGGCCTTAAAGTTTTCCTGACATTTGTCTTACAGGTGAGGAAAAACCCCGATAAAAACCTCACCCAGAAAAACTGCCCCGACCGGGGATCGAACCCGGGCCCGCTGCGTGAGAAGGCAGCACGCTACCTCGAGACCACAGCGGTGGACAATGATAATGATAATAATAATAATAATAATAATAATAATAATAATAAATTCCGCTAAATAATTGGTGTTTTTGAGTAATTTAAGTTTTATATGGAAAGGTTACCAGCCATTTGCAAAACTCCAAATGAAATCTGCTGAAATGAAATTTCTGAGAGCAGTGCGAGGTTATAAATTAATGGAAAATGGAATAAATGGCGAAATATATATAACTTAAATTTAATAAATATAATATTAAGGAAATAATGGAGAGACCATTTAAATCGGTAATCATAGAAAATGTAGTAAAACACTCTGCTATACAAAGTCAAATTGCGGATGAATCAAGAACGATCACTGGCAAGATAGATAGATCATAACGTAGTATTTTTGGGGCCGGAGCAAGCAGAAATGCCTAACCTTTGAAATAGAAGAAGAATAAATAATAATAATAATAATAATAATAATATGTTTATACCAAAACATCGCCGCGTGGGGTAAGGATAATCCCTTGTGGGAATTCCTTGATCAAGTTAATTTAAGTTACACTTATTTCCTTACAGATTTCACCGAGTGACGAGAAGATACCTCAAAGACGTACGTAATAAGTAACCTAGGTATTAATTGGAATGGGAAAAGGCAGGTCAAATTTTAACTCAGAGGCTCTAATTTAGGCTTGACGTCCATTTATTAGCTCAAAATCTTCAGACTCGGGATCCATGGCGTGAACGTCTTCCGGAGGACTTGTTCCTTGAATTCTTCCATCCTAAAAATTCTCCACTCCGACCAGGTTTGAACCCGCGATCTTGGGACCACAGGCAAGGCAGTTAACCCCCTAAATCACGGGGTATATTATTATTGTTATTATTATTACTATTATTATTAATGTTAGCCTTAAAATTAAACAAAATAAAAATAATAACAGTAATCTAAATTGCTCAATTTTGAATTAATGAGGACGATCGTATAAAGCCTGTAATAACTGAAATAATTATATTCTTGAAACTTAAGAAAAACTACAGAGATAAAAATTTGGAAATGCATTACCATAACACTGAGCAACAAAAAAATAAACTTTTTTTTGTCTCAGAAAGAAACATGTGATTCTGATATTACTTTTTCTCCTGAATTCAAATATGATATCGGTTTTTCTCCATCACGCAAGGTTTCCAGGAGATAAGAATTTATAATTTCAAACACTTTAATATTTTCTACATTCGTAACTACACAATATTCGAACATTCGGACTCACATAGAAAGTAAGAAATTACGATTTTCTGCTATTTTTCGCCTGTGGAGCATCCCTCTTGATGGTTCCAACAATAATCGGCCAGCATATTAGGATTCCATTTGCCTTGATATCTCTTTTCCATAGCTGAAATCTCCTGAGTTAGCACATTTGGTTTTATTTTACAAAGGACAAATGGACGAAAAAACGTTCATTACACAATAATTATTTATTAAATCCATTAATTGAAATATAAATATAAATAAAAGAAACTGTGGGTGATGGAGAAATTCCGAATAAATATTTGAAAACACGATTAAAAAACTGCCTTAAGTACAACTATTGGTACTCATGAGACAAAAATCATGTAGACCAGTGTAATTAAAAATTAATATAAAATTTTAAATAAACCTCAACGGAACACATCATGAATCTTATAAAAGTTGACAGTGTAATTAATCTAATTAATAAATCATCATTCTATAATTCACTAAACTGAATACTTGACGCAGCTTGTTAATGTAGATAACTATAGACAAACACAGTCTACCCACTGGAATTCACCAAGGATTCTAGACGTGAAATGATTAACGATATTCAAAATAAAAAATGAGTTGGTCATATTTGGGGCAGATCTTTGATTCACCTTTGGATTTAAGAAAGTTAAAAATCACTTAAGTGGAGCGATTTGAACTTGGGACCAAAACAAAAGGAATCTACCTAAATGCATATTATATAAACCTATTATTTTGTTTTTTTTTAAAGTCCATTGTTTTGATGTTATTTTGTTGTATGTGTGATGCAGTTAGATTGAAAAGTGTGACTACGATCTGAGATATTATTGGTCAGAATGCAGAATTCTAATTTAAATTGGGAAAACAATACAAGTGGGCACCATTTAGACTATTATTTGCCGCTGTGGCAAAGAGTTATTGTTGCCAATATATTCTCCTTATTACTGTGGACATAAAAGTGCCAGGGCGCCTGTTAAAACAGCATACATCAACTACCAATCACGGTTATTCATTTCCACTGCCCAGTTATAATTAACTATTGATTTATTTTCATTTCGAACTCTATCCCCCTATCCTGCATATAAATTATACCCCATTCCAATGTTACAGCCATTTTTTTCGCATGTTAGCAGGAAAAAAGCAGATTTTTTATTTGATGTGGTTTTACTGTTGGATTTTTTTTTTGTAATTTTGTTACAAGTGCTAAGACAGGAAATTCGAACAGTGAATCTGGAAAGGTTATTAGGTGATCTTCATCCTCGCGATTATGTTAAAATAAATAAAGGATTTATAATAATAAATTATTCCATATACAGAATGAAAAGTCACACCGCTGTGGTCTCCAGATAGCGTGCTGCCTTGTCACGCAGCGGGCCAGGGTTCGATCCCCAGTCAGGACAAGTTTCTTGGGTAATGATTGTTTTTCCTCACCTGTAAGACAAATGTCAGGAAACTTTAAGGCCCAAACGGCCCTGAACATCATCTGGTTATCATTAAGTTTAGGGTTAAGGCCTCTACTGGCGCACATCATTATCATCATCACCTATCATATATCGGGGCAGCGTAACTCCGCCTTCCAGGCGCCCCAACCTAAAATGTGGGTTACAATAACGCCATTCCAGGAGAGAATACCAGAATGTCGAAATGACAACATGATCGCATTAAATAAATAAATATATATATATATATATATATATATATATATATATATATATATATACCGATAATTATTTTTCGAAAGCAAATAGCAGAGACGAAAATTTAAGGGAATAGTAGGCCTACATGAGATCATGGGAGATTTGATAATATTCAATATTTTCTATCTTACTATTTAACTCATGCCCAAAATGGGAGTCAATGACCAATCACATTTCAATGAATTTTGATTTACAGCCAATGACAGCCGTGTT